>JAMWYP010000375.1:0-352345 GCA_025563575.1 Acacia pycnantha | reverse complement strand
TGGATATAGAGTTAAGGCACAATGGAAAATAATACAGTCGGATGTTTGGTATGACAGACAGTGATACAGTCGAATGTAAGACATGACAGACAATAGTACAGTCGCATGTATGGTTAAGGTACAATGGACATTAGACATAATCGGATATTGGTCATAATCAGATATGGACGAAAACAACAATATAGTCACATGAAAAATACAACGTGACGGAGGAAATACATATATGCATACAATAACCATCAGAGTTAGTGTTACTAGTACGCGAACGTACCTTCTTTGACGGTAAACGGTACTTCTGTCAGAATACGGTACGACAGAAGGTCAGAACATAATCATAGGTATCCTATAAGGATAACAACGTATTTGTTACTAAACAACCATTATAACAGTCATTTTAGTCAAAAATGACCATTTTACCCCTGACTCCCCTAATCGGCGGAATTTCGCCAGCACTTCGTTACTTTGACCCTAATCTTCTAGAATTTCAACATTTCCCTTACTCCAACAAAATTTCCGAAATATATATCATATTTACCCTAAAACATGATATCTACAATATACTGGAAGATTAAAGATCAAACTAACATTCCTACTATAACTACTTAGAACAAAAGACTAAAGCTTAAGACTCGATGTAGAAAAATTACCCGGAAAGCCATTGCTTTCCTCCGGAATCCTCCTTCTCTCTACCTTCTCTCTAAAACCGAAATGCTCTTGAAGTTTGGTGTGAAAATTATGCAAAGGAGGGCATGCTATTTATAGGGAAATTCAAAGCACTATTCATATCGATTTCAACCGTTGGATAGAAGGTGTTTTGGATGGCTTCATCTTGGCCCTTGGTGCATTTAGCCGACCTCCCCCTCCCCCAAAAGTCCACAAAATGATGTCATATATGATGGCATCAACTTGCTCAAGAAGTTGTCCTACCGATAAAGTCTCTATTCGGTGTTCTAATCGCGTAATCTTGGAGAATCTCAGAAATCCAAGAACATAGCCTCAAAGGTCTATTCATCCTCTTTAGAAATATCTAAATTAACTAAATTTTTGATCCTATTCAGGGCATTCCGTTGCCTGCCGAACATTTTCGAATAAACGTCTTCGGTTATAGAAATCGCTTTGGGTAATGTCAACTTCTGGACAAAATTACACTAAATCATAATATGTCCAGTTGTTAGCAACCTAATTCATGGTATTTGAGTTAGGATTTATTTTCTATCGGTGGTCGTTTATCCTGTTTGCTTTTTCACAGAATATTCCTTTTCCTCAAATATCCTTAAACCACTTTGTATGTTCACACTACACATTCTTTTTCTTCCTTTTTCTTTCTATTTATTTCGAAAATATGGCCCCTTTTTGTTGACTTTTCAACCTTTTTAATCACTTAATTATATGCTTCAATTAATTAATTGGTAATTATCCCATTTGCTAATTAAACATTTAAGTATTCATATACTTCACCTTATTCATTTCCTAAACAATTAGCCAATATTTGCTTATTTAATTACTTACTACTTGTTGACAATTTTCTTAATTAGAATTAATTATTATCTCACAACTATTGGACTGACATTGGTATTTTATCTCCCATGTAAAATATTAAAAATCATGGGGTCCTTTTGGTCCTCCAAATACTTTTTGATTTTTGCCTCATTATTTTCCAAGGGAAATAATGCCAAAAATTCCCTAAATTAGAGACAACATACTCTCTAATTTTTAATAAATATTTTATTACCATTTAGAATTTATCATAATATTTTAAGGGCATTTTATGACCCACAAACTCACCTAGGGATTTTGACCCTTTATTTCCTCTAATTTCATTAGAAATTTCCCTAGAAATTAGAATAAATATTCCACAATGTTTTGACACCGCATATTCACCTATTTCCAATAGGTATTATTTACTACATTATGATACTTATCATAGATGTAATTTTTAGGGTATTATACTTCCCCCTCCGTTAAACAATATTTCGTCCTCGAAATTTGCACTCTTCCAACTCAACTCCGTACTATCGAGATTTCGGATTCTAAATTCGGGATTTTTACCCTATCTCAGGTTTGACTACAAAGATTGTGTCATATCGTACTTGGATATATAGTGTTTCCCATGGCTCCCATACACCGCGGTCAACACCACAGATACCAAAATGTCTCAATGGCTCCAATACACCATAGCAACACAAGATACTTTAAATGTTTCCATGGCGCCCACACACCCTGGTAACACAAGGTACCTCCTACCCAATGACACAATCGAGGTCGAATTGTAATAACTAAGAAACATGGAACATGTTTTCACATAATCGTAAGGCTAACACCTAATCCATACAATGCTTTAGAGAAGATTCCTCTTAAGAGATAGTACCAGCTTGGACCATCTCTGGGAGTTCTCTGTCCTCTACACCGGTTAGTGCGTACATTCGGCCTGTGTTCTGTGGCTTTATCGCTGCAGCTTTCTCCGGACAGTACACACTGATGTGTCCAGGCTTTTGACACTTGAAGCATATTAGCTTCCCATCGCAGCCAGTACTTTGAGGATGATACCTCCCACATTTTGGACACGATCGGGGTCCTGACATTCCTGGGTTGTTCTGTTGCCCAGTCTGAAATGGCCTCTTGCTCTCTCCCTGGGAGTCACTCCACGGTGCTTATCTCTTCCGCGAGAAATTTCTACGACTGCCCTCGCTACGATCGGTACGACTACTATTGTGATTCCGTGATATACGTAACTCCTTCAGGTTGCGCTCAATCATCCGGCAAGATTCTACCACTTGAGCCATTTCAGGAAAGCGCTGGGATACCAGCCTTGCTCTTATATCATACTTCAGCCCGCAGATCAACCTGTTTGCCTTCCAGCTTTCGTTGTCATTACTCCCTAGGTATGACGAATATCGCGACAGATTGGTAAACCGGCCAAAATAGTCGTTGAACGAATCCTCAGGACCTTGTTGGATGTGAAGAAACTCCTCCTCCTTAATCACCTGTGTTGAGGGAGGAAAATACTGTTCATTGAACTTTTCTATGAACTTCTCCCAAGTGATAGGGCAAAAACTGGTCCGCAACGTCGTGGCGTCGCTTTTCCACCATCTGTGAGCATCTCCTTCAAGTTTGTATATCGCCAGTTGAGCTTTTCAGTCCTCCGGGCATTCCATAACTTCAAAGATCTTGTCTAGGCTCATCAGCCAATTCGTTCTTCCCACGGAAAGCAGGTGACTTGAGCTTGCAAAACTGTGTGACCCAATTTTGTGTGGTCTGCACAACTCTCCCTTGTCGTGGAGGTGACTGGGACCTATCAGATCCCTCAGCTTCCTCATCGTGCTCTTCACTTTTCTCGTTTTCTTCTTCTTCAGAGTGTTGTTCTCCCTCAGCTTGCCGATCATGCAACTGTCTCTGTCTCTCCTGTCTTTCTTCAAGGAGTTCAGCTATGAGAGCCCCCTGCTCTTCCAGTGTTCTTCTCATTTCTTGCATTTGTTATGTTCTAGTTGGTTTGGTATTGGATTTACCCGAGGTTGTCTACCTTGCCCTCTGCCTTGACCCCTGCCTCGGCCTCTAGGAGCTCCGGCTCCTCTTAAATTTGCCATTTCTTGTTTTGTTCCCTTTATTAAGGAAAAACGTTAGATATATATAAGAAAGACAACAGTTAGCATACCAAAGACTTTGTCACATTTCGTATCTATACTGTACATAGACTCTATCGCACTACAAACGAACAGACACCCACAATATGTCTCTTGTTCAGAATCTCATTGGTTCGTTCTTATCAGACACGGGTATGGAAACACGTATCGGGAGTTCCTATACATGAGTCAAATACTGCATGTACTTATCTTGTTGGTCTCGGAGTTTCATCCGGCGTGGCCTATCTCTAGATATAAGCTCCGTACTAGGATAGAATTACCGTCCAGTTCAAACTGACGATTATCAGAGTTATCAAAATTCTCAGAGTTATCAGAAATATCAGAGTCTGCATCGGAGTTGATATCAAGATCTATGATCTTTGGATAGTCGAAGTTGTCGGCCGGTACAAGAGTGTTTCAAAAGTAATATATAACAGAAAGAAGTCTTCAGCCGTGTCTTCTATGTGGCCTTCTTGCCTCTATCCTCGATCCTTGGTCCTTCAGACCCTGAAGCTAAGTTAAGAGCTGAGGTCCATGCATCGAACCCCAGGTAATGGTTAACCTCATGTTTATATAAAACATACATGTACGACAGACATTCATAGACTTTTGGAAACATTTACTACGGTCAGACATAGAGTATACATATTAGATATGTATGGCAATAACAATACAGTCAGATGCAAGGTTAAGGCACAATGAGAAATGTACATGATCAAAAATGCACGGCAATTGTAATACCCTAAAATCTGAATTATGATAAATAGGTGAATATGTGGTGTCAAAGCATTGTAGAATATTTATTCTAATTTCTAAGGAAAATTCTAGTGAAATTAGAAGAAATAAAGGCCAACAATGCATTTATGGGCCATAAAATGCCCTGAAAATATTATGATAAATCCTAAATGGTAATAAAATATTTGTTAAAAATTAGAGAGTAAGTTGTCTCTAATTTAGGGAATTTTTGGTAATATTTTCCCTGGAAAATAATGAGGCAAAAATGAAAAAGTATTTGGGGGACCAAAAGGACCCCATGATTTTTAATATTTTACATGGGACATAAAATACCAATGTCAATCCAATAGTTGTGAAATAATAATTAATTCTAATTAAGATAATTGTCAACAATTAGTAAGTAATTAAATAAGTAATTATTGGCTAATTGTTTAGGAAATGAATAAGGTGAAGTATATGAATACTTAAAGGTTTAATTAGCAAATGAGATAATTACTAATTAAGTAATTAAAGCATATAATTAAGTGATTAAGAAGGTTGAAAAGTCAACAAAAAGGTCCGATGAATTTTCGAAAAAAATAGAAAAGAAAAGGAAGAAAAAATGTTGTAGTATGAACATGGAAGTGGTTTAAGAATATTCTAAGGAATATTCTGTTAGATATTTGTGAAAAAGCAGATAGGAGAAGTGACCACCGATAGAAATTAAATTCTATCTAGAAAACCATGAACTAGGATTCTAAGGTCAGGACATATTATAAACGAGTGTAATTTTGTCTCGGAGTGGGTTGTCTCCGAAGTCATTTCCGAAACCGATGGAACGATTAGTGAATAAGATGAAAAAGATAAAGGAGAAGTTGAGGAAATGAAAACCAATAGAAAATATGAGATTTTCCAAGATTACGCGATTAGAACACCGAACAGGGACTTTATCGGTATAAAAATTCTTGAGGAAGTAAGTGACATCACCCTAGTGACATGGGATGGCATAGGGGGACGAAATTTGTGGAGGAAAATGAGTGATTCTCATGAGGCCACATCTACCTCCTTTTAACCGTTGATACGAAAGTAGATCCAAGGGCTAAGATCCATAGAAGTTGCCTATAAATAGCCTTCACATTCTCCTTCATTTCTCACCAATTCACGAGCCATTTTAGAGAGAATTTAGAGAGAGAAGCTCTGGAGAAAGTTGTAGCAAAGCTCTGGGTAAGTTCTTCGGTCCCTAGTTTCAAGTTCTAGTTTTAGTTCGGTAGTTCTTAAAGTTCTAGGGTAGATGTTGTTTTGATCTTTAATTTTCCAATATATGTTAGATATCATGTTTAGGGATAAATATGATATATATTTCGAAAATTATGTTGGAGAAGGAGTTATGGCAAAATTTTGGAAGATTAGAGTCAAAGTAACGAAGTTCTGGCGAAATTTCGCCGATTAGTCAAACTAGGGGCAAAATGGTAATTTGAACCTAAAATTCCTGTTATGATGTTGGACGTTGATATATGTGATATTATCCTTAGAGGATATCTGTGAGCACGTACCGCTGTTGTATCGCTGTCAATTTACAGTATTGAGCGATATATCTGCATGTTAGGAGCGATACATTTGCATTGGTTGGGTGTGATTCATATGTGTGTTAATGTTGTTCTGTAACCCATATGTTGTATATGTAAACATGAGATTAACCGTTACCTGAGATCCGGTGTGGATCTCAGATCTTAACATAGCGTCAGGGTCGGGAGGACTGAGGACCGAGGAGAGAGGGAAGCAAGAAGCTTAGAGATTTGGTTGAAGACTCTTTGTTGTTGTTCTTTACTTTTGAAAACCCTCGGTTACTATACCGCTTCTATAATTAGCCAGTGGGCATTTTGAATATATATATCAGTTACACTCTTGCTCCGATGCTCTACTCTGATGAAAAACTTTTATACTGCTTTTGAAAATGAGATGTTACAGCAATAACAATACAGTCGGATATAGAGTTAAGGCACAATGGACAATAATACAGTCGGATGTATGGTATGACAGACAGTGATACAGTCGAATGTAAAGCATGACAGACAATAGTACAGTCGGATGTATGGTTAAGGTACAATGGACATTAGACATAATCGGATATTGGTCATAATCAGATATGGACGGCAACAACAATACAGTCACATGTAAAATACAACATGACGGAGGAAATACATATATGCATACAATAACCATGAGAGTTAGTGTTACTAGTACGCGAATGTACCTTCGTTGACGGTAAACGGTACATCTGTCAGAATACGGTACGACAGTAGGTCAGAACGTAATCATAGGTATCCTATAAGGATAACAACGTATTTGGTACTAAACAACCATTATAACAGTCATTTTAGTCAAAAATGACCATATAAGGCGACCTGATTTGAAATCAGGTCGCCTTATATATCTATATAAGGCGACCTGATCCTAAATCAGGTCGCCTTATTAAGGCAACCTGATCTAATATCAAGTCGCCTTAATAAGACGACCTAATTTTGGATCAGGTCGCCATTTTGGATATTTTCCTCTACCCCCTCCAAGACGTCCCTCAGAAAAGGGTCGTTAATTGGGTCTTATTTAGGTCGTTGTTTAGCATTTTTGTAGTAGTGTTCATTTCCTAAACAATTAGCCAATATTTACTTATTTAATTACTTACTGTTGACAATTTTCTTAATTAGAATTAATTATTATCTCACAACTATTGGACTGACATTGGTATTTTATGTCCCATGTAAAATATTAAAAATCATGGGGTCCTTTTGGTCCTCCAAATACTTTTTGATTTTTGCCTCATTATTTTCTAAGGGAAATAATCCCAAAAATTCCCTAAATTAGAGACAACATACTCTCTAATTTTTAACAAATATTTTATTACCATTTAGAATTTATCATAATATTTTCAGAGCATTTTATGACCCACAAACTCACCTAGGGATTTTGACCCTTTATTTCCTCTAATTTCATTAGAAATTTCCCTAGAAATTAGAATAAATATTCTACAATGTTTTAACACCGCATATTCACTTATTTTCAATAGGTATTATTTACTACATTATGATACTTATCAAAGATGTGATTTTTAGGGTATTACACAAGGCAATTCAAATTTTAGGTTCTCATAAAGAGGACCGGAGGGAGTTCATATAATGTTTTGGCTTTGAGAATGTGAATAGTTTCTAAATATTAGGAGCTAAATAACTATATTTCAATGAATAAAATTAACAATAGTGAAGTTAGTTGCTTGGGGCATTACATTTAGGGCCAAAGTAAACTCACCCACTAACTTAGAAACGAAATCCATGCGACCTGTCTGAACAAATTTGAGTATCATAATCATTGCGTTTAATTAGTTTTTAATCAATTATTGATTCTGCTGCTAACAATTTTTTAGCAACAGCTGCCAACAAATTAGAATCAATTTCCACTTAACAATTATCGATTCTGCTGTTTACAATTTTTGCATCTGCTAGAGTGGAGAAATCTTTAGACTATTCTAAAATTATTTGAGATTAGCACAAAAAGAAAGGTCCTATTTTAATTTTGTGGGATGAACTGATGCCAACTAAATTTAAGCTTTGGAAATGTTCAGATCCATCGTCCTAGCGTGCATATTAAGAGTTACTACCTCCGGTTCTTAATACAAGAGTTGGACAAGGGGTTTACTTTGGTAACTCAATTTCTTAAATTTATATTTTTTTCCTAAAAGTATCTGAATTGTTGATTGCACATATTAACTTTTTTCTCCCAACATTATTTCTTCTGTGTCCTTGTTCTAAATCATGGCCATATGTTTTTTACCTCCTGGCCTAACAGTCTTGCAGATTTTGACTGGAAATCAATGCACGTGGTGTCATGGGGAATGCTTCTTATTGGATAGGCTAGCTATAATGAATCAGCTATATTATCTCTTCAGTACATGCAAAATTAATTGTAAGTCAATCTGCAATTAAAGCAATAAAATGAAGAAAAATGATTGAAAAATTTGATATACTGAAATTATGTCAATTTTAAAATCATGCCTCTCAGGCGAGGTAAATGCACGAAACTGGGGATTGTCGACTGGCTGTGAAAGATGTAAAGTTTAGATGAGTTGGTATCGGTTAGTGAGGCGAACACCATAGTCATGGTAGATGTAATAATCCTTATTTAGATTTATATTAGTCTCCAACACAATGTACAAAATCTCACTCATTTACCCCTCGTCCTTGGGTTCAACTGGCAAGGGGGTTGGACTTCCTCACCTCAAGGGAGGGGGTTCGATCCCTGCGTTGGTCAAGGCGCTGGGGGAGGCATCCTAGGGGTCTGGGAAGCAGTGGAAACGCTGGTAGAGGTGGAGGCATGTGTACTCTGTCCAAGTATGCCTGCGGATTTGGGCTCAAGCGCCCTGCCCTTGGATTGTGGGTGAGCCCGACCCCTTTCCTAAAATTTTCTTATCAAAAAAAAAAAAAAAATTCTCACTCATTTGCGTGCAAAACTATATATGTGTGTACCATTATAGAATCATGAATATATAATGCTCCATCCTTAGCTGTTATAGCCAAGAACTTTCATGTATGTCAAGGCGAACTCCACGCAAAAAATATATAATACTAACATTTAATGGTTAAATAGAAGAATCGTAATGTACTGAGAGGCGTAATTTGTGAAGATAAATTCATAATGATTATAATGATTAAGTATTCTTTAAGAATACTTAACAGTTAAAAATGATAACCGTTAAATATAAGAATGTTTGATTCTGAAAAATGTCAATAAGAAGGTAGGAATATGGAAAAAAAATTAATTTGACAATATTTGATAGTTCTTCACAAAGAATCACTACTACAAAAAAAAACGAAAAAACGACCTAAATAAGACCCAATTAACGTCCTTTTTCAGAGGAACGTCTCGGACAGGGTAGTTGTTTTTTTAAAATTTGGCGTCCTGAAATAATTTCCGGACGCCTCATATGAGACGTCCTGAAATTTATTCAGGACGCCTCATATGAGGCGTCCTGAAATTTATTCAGGACGCCTCATATGAAGCGTCCTGAATTAATACAGGACGCCAAAAATCATGCTTCAGGGGTAAACTGGCGTGATATGTGGCGTCCTGATTTTATTTCAGGACGCCACAAATCAGATTTGTGGCGTCCTTATTCTAAAATCAGGACGCCACAGCTGATTTTAAAATCAGATTTGTGGTGTCCTGATTTTAAAATCAGGACGCCACAAATCTAATTGTTGGCGTCCTGATTTTAAAATCAGGACGCCACAAATCATGACGTCCAGAATACACACCACATACAAAGACGATACAGCCAGCAAACTCAATGATACATCTTAAAACCAATATTGAGTAAAAGCTCCAAGCAGAGCTAGGTAACTGAAAGAACTTAAAATAAATAAACTCAACAAAAAAGGTTGAATTATGATAACCCTCACACAATCGAACAAACAAGTTATTAAATGAAATCTAAGTATACAAGCTTCAGAACCTTAACATCAAACCATGTGCCATTCTAAGAACTAAGGTCCCAAAATTGTTGTATTCCCCAGCTTTAATAATAAGGAATTTCTTAAGATCCATCCTATATCATGAGCTCAGTATATATACACGAGAACAAAAGATATGGAGAGAAATTAGAAGATTAGAACAAACTTTAGTAATGACATCAGCTAATTGAAACATGAAAGCAATGAAAATAATTGTACAATAAGAGAAGTGCTAAAAACAGTTTGAACCAAGCATATTTTCTCCGAGATTTCATGGTCAATCTTAGCATCCTCGTGAGAAACACCGAATGTTCGGGAAAACAGTTTAGTCATTACATATTTCTCCAAAGCCTGTTGATAGTATAAAAACAATAAATATGACATTATAGCATCCCCCATTATCAACGAATACAGATTGTACCATCTGAAATTCAAAATATAGTGAAGACAGCTATTTTCAACTTTTCAGATATTGATTACAACAATTCCACTTTAGGCAGCCGCGTAAATTGTAATCTAGAATCTAAATAGGTTCCACAATGGATATAAAATATAGCAATAAATATTATTCTTCTGGCTTTAGTTTTATATGTCACCATGACCCGTCAACCAACATGTGTTCCATTAGGAATGGAGTTCTATGAATGGAAAACACAGAATATTACCAATGACCTGGAAATGGAAAAACGTCTTGCATAATCATTGTAACTCTAATTATAAAGTTGAAGTTGTATTCCGAAATTATACAGGCACATAAAACTAGTTCAGGTAAGTACCTCCATTGCACAATCAATCTCTTCCTCAGTGGCTCCTGTCCATAATGGATGTTCTCTAATTGCAATTTCCATTGTCAAGTAAAACTCTTGGACTCTCTTCCTATCACTTTCAAGGTTGGGTGGGTAAAATGAAAATGACACAGTAAAACTGGAGAGAGAAATATTAAGGAGTTACAATATGCATCATAAAGATCACAAAATGTTTGACAACTGAAAATAAATGCACGACAAGAGACATGTATAATTGTATATAATAGACAACAAACAAATTCAATCAATAATTCCAAAACAAATCAGGGTAAGAAAAGTCAGTGATCAGAACCACATCTTATATAGCTTGTCACGCTGAACTTCCATCATATGGTCTTTCGGTAATGTCATTGAAATGAAAATTTAGGCAAAATCAGATGTAGGTGAGTAGTGGCCATCCCAAGTCCTCGATCACTTGATAACCTATCTATATATTATTGGAATATTCAAGAATTCCATGTTTAGTACACAACAGTAGAATCAAGGAATAAAAATCAACCAAACGATCTTGAATTATCTATGTATTGTATCTTGCATCAATGTATCTTAAGGCATGATTATTTGGGAAACACACGCCCACAAATCAATTGCAAACTCATATCCATGTGTTCTATGCGGTGCCAAAATAGCCGATCACAAGAACATATAACTCAGCTGCATCTTTTGAATGTGTATAAGCTGCCAAGAATTTGCCTATTTCTTCCAAGTTATTAATTTGACTATATCTTACGGCATTACACATGAAACTACTCATAAACAATTAGGGCATAACACAAGAAAGGTAAACACAAAATTCAAAAAGCCAATACCATATATAAAAATGATCGAGCCAGAAGGATGAAAAGAAAATGGCGATTCACCTCTTGATGGATCAAACAAGATTGATGGAAGCGGGGTTTCACATACAGTCGAGAAAATCAAATAAAGAGAGGGATTGTGAAGATGCTGACGCGTCCATGGAATCAACTGTTGGACCGAGTAGAATTGAAGAAGAAAGATGGACAGTTCCATTACCCTATATTTAATTTGCTTCATCGACGCTTTGTATTCCAGAAAAAAAAAATAAGAGAACAAACCCAGAAAAAGAAAAACCTAAACCCAGAAAAATCAAAAATAAAAAACAATAAAGAGAAAAAACCCAGATCTGCAACGAAGGAGGAGAGGAGAGGAAACTCAGATCTGCAACGAAGGCGGCTTCCGGCGTGGTTGGGTATCAGATCTTGGTGGCGAGTGAGCGACGCGACGGGAGAGCGACGCGAGGGAGCGGTGAGCGGCGCAAGAGATGGGTGAGCGGCGAGGACGCGTGCGAGCAGTGAGCGAGAGAAAGTGAATGTAGAGAGAAGAAGACATTGAGCCGTGCAGTAATGTGATGTGAGTGAGACTTTACTTTTTGTTCGAGAAATTGGAACAAATTTGACGTCCTGAATATTATTTCAGGGCGTCAAACATTATGATTTTGACGACCTAGACCCATTTCAGGACGGCAAAAAATTTTTTGTGGGTGTCCTGAACATATTTCAGGACGTCAAAAATATCTTAAATTGTGTCAAAAATGCTTATTTTTGGCGTCCTGAATTTATTTCAAGACGTAAAAAAGATGTTTTTTGGCGTCCTGAACCTATTTCAGGTCGTCAAAAAAATTTCTGGTGCCAAAAAATTTCCTAAATATTTTAAATTGCGCCAAAAATGCTGATTTTAGGAGTCCTGAATGTATTTCAGGACGCAAAAAAGAATTTTCTGGCGTCCTGAACCTCTTTCAGGACGTCAAAAAAATTTCTGGCGCAAAAACATTTCCCAAATATCCCAAAAATGCTGATTTTAGGAGTCCTAAAATATATTTAGGGCGTAAAAAAAAATTTTAGGCGTCCTAAATTAATATTTAGGATGTCTAAAATCTCAAACTCAAGTAAATAATTACAACAATGCCACCGCCTTCACTTTTTACTTCCTTTTTTAAAAAAATGACGTCTTTTAGGGTAGTAATATTCATATTTTTGTAGTAGTGAATAGTTAAATAATCTGGAATATATGAAGGTGAGATTATAAGGAGGCAGGATTCCAAAAATAAAATAAAAGATTTACTCAGCTCTTCTAACTTCTTCTTATCATTTTTTGAGCTACCATTGTGGATCTCATACTACTTTTCCCATGGGTTTTATTCTACCACTATGAATCTTTTCCTCCACCACTTCCATGGGCCTTCATTCTATAGCTCATTCCTCTGGGATTCTTTCTTGTGTATGCTTTCATGTTTTTCAAGTAAGGTTTTTAGTTTATTTTTTATTTTTTTTAATATAACGAGAGATCTTGATAGTTGAGGCTTAGGTCAATGGTCGCGATTATCTAAGAAGAAGAATCACAGACAAGAAACAATGTCTAATTTCTGATGATGGTAATTGATTTGAAGACAAAACAAAGAAAAAAGAAATGAATGAGAAACATATAGAGGATGGAAAAGACGATAAGGTAAAATGCTGAAATTTTTTATTGCTATTTTGTTGTAGTGAAAATAATTCTTATTACACTAAATTATATGGATGAAAAACAACTGACATTTAACTTAAATAAATTAACAAAAAATATAATAAAATCTATATATAGCAACTCTTTTCTGCTAATTTTAGCAACTAATTCCTTAATTTAGAACATCTCATGATCCTAAACTTTAGCAACTCAATCTCTATGTTAAAATCAAGTTTGTTGATTCAAGTTTAGAGATTTTCTCATGTTTTTATGCTTTCCAATTTTTAATCAATTCTGCATTTTCATATCTATATTCAGAGATGTGTTCAAGTTTTTATATTTGCTTATTATTTACACACACACAATCTGCACGTTAAAATCAAGTGTGTTGGTTTAGGTTTAGAGATTTTCTCATGTTTTTGTATTTGCCAATTTTTATTAAATTCTGGTTTTTCATATTTATATTCAAAGATTTGTTCAAGTTTTTATATGTCCTTATTTTATATAATAAAATTATGTAATAATATATTTATATATATTATATTACCAAATAAAATGTAATACACATTACCAATAAGTGTTTGTTAGTTGAGGTGCTAAGATGTCTCACCCCATAAGAAAGAGAAAAAACGTTCAAATTCCAAGAAGCGCACTTATTCGGAGAAGCAAAAACTCATTGTTCTCTAAGTCTCGAAAAAGATTACACCCTTGACCAAAGAAAAAATAATAATATTATACACATTCCATTTCTACCGACATGTTTGTTTTTCCTGAGTTAACCGAAAAGTATTGCATGCATTGATTTACTGTAATACATGATTTTCGATTTACCGAAAATCTTGTATTTTAGGAATATGTTACCATTTTAAATTGGTTGACATATATGTGACATAGAGTCACATAAAATAATGGCTATTTTATATTTAAAAGAGCCATGGAAAGTGTAACATCCCGTTTTCAAAAGCAATATAAATTTTTTTTCATCAGAGTAGAGCATCGGAGCAACTGAGTAACTGATATATATATATATATATATATATATATATATATATATATATATATATTAAAAAATGCCCATTGGCTAATTACAGAGACGGTACGATAACCGAGAGTTTTTTAAAATAACAACAGAAGTGTCTCCCTGGAAATCCCCATGCCGTGGCAACAGAAGATAATCTGCAGCCGGATCTCTATGCTTGTTGCTTTCCTCTCTCCTCGGTCCTCGGTCCTCCGACGACCACACATGTTAAGAGTCAAGTCCAATGCACTGGACCCAGTGTAACGGTTAACCTCATATTTACATATACGATACATGGACCACAGATAATCATAACATAAACAGCACATAACAGACGTACCACACGGAGTGAAAGCAGAAATATCGCACGGAGTGAATGCAGATGTATCGCACGGAGTGAATGTAGATGTACCACACGGAGTGCATTACAACACTTATAACATGTCAACAGACTATCAACCACAAATACGCATTCAATACTCATACTACATACATGCATACAGTAAACATCAGTGTTAGTGTTACAGTACGCGAACGTACCTTCGTTGACGGTAATCAGCACTTCTGACGGAAAACGGAAAACGGTACATTTGACAACAGTATGACAGCGGTACGTGATCACAGATATCCTATAAGGATAATATCACTTTAATCAATGTCCAACATTATAACAAGCATTTTAGGTATAAATCACCATTTTGCCCCTAGTTTGACTAATCGGCGAAATTTCGCCAGAACTTCGTTACTTTGACTCTAATCTTCCAAAATTTTGTCATAACTCTTTCTCCAACATGATTTTCGAAATTAATACCTTAATTACCCCTAAAACATGATATCTAGTCATACTTGGAAGATTAAAGATCAAAACAACATTTCTACTATAACTACCGAATCGAAAACTAGAACTTAAGACTCGGTACCGAAAAACTTACCCAGAGCTTCGCTACAATTTTCTCCGGACTCCTCCTTCTCTCTAAACTCTCTATATGTTTCGAAATCCTCAAGAAAGGATGGTGTGAAAAAATCAATGGAAGGTGGCCTATTTATAGACTTTTTGTGAGGGCAAAATGGTATTTTTCCAACTTTCTACTTCAATTTTGGACCACACATTCTAGGGTTTTCTAGAAGCTTCATTCTTGGCCACACAATCCACCTCCTTACATCATCTTTCAACCAAGTGACATCATCAAGGTGATGTCACTCCCTTGCTCTAGAAGTTTTCTACCGATAAAGTCCCAGTTCGGTGTTCTAATCGCGTAATCTTGGAAAATCTCAGAAATCCGGAAACATAGCCCTGAAGATCTATTCTTCCCCTTTAGAAATTTCTGGGTCAACTAAATTTTTGATCCCATTCAGGACATTCCGTTGCCTACCGAACATTTTCGGATAAACGTCTTCGGTTACGGAAATCGCTTCGGGTAACAACATCTTCGAGACAAAAATCCACTGATTCATAATATGCCCAGATGTTTACCACCTTATCCCTGGATTTCAAGTTATGACTTGGTTTCTATAGATTTTCATTCATCTGATTTCTTTTTGAATATCAGATAACTTCTTAGCTAGTCTAGCATAGCCCTTTTCGGTTACGGAAATAACTTCGGAGGTAACCTACTCCGAGCTAAAAATTCACTTGTCTATAATATGCCCTGACTTTAGGAACCTAGTTCATGGTTTTCTAGATAAAATTTAATTTCTATCGGTGGTCATTTATCCTGTTTACTTTTTCACAAAATATCACAATTATATTAATATTATAATCTTAAATATCATGATATTTTTTTGTCAAATTCTTATCCACATGACTCATAAATTTTGGCCAGCATTCTTGGGATTTTTAATTATTATTATTTTTCTGTTTTAATTATTTAATATTATATTTCATTATCTTATATTAATTTTTCCCAAAATTCTCTCATTGGTCCATTTCTTTTAACATGGATTTAGGCTTTAAAATTACTAGAATAAATTCTAGGCCTTTGATTTTACTTTTCAAGATTACATCTTAACCCTTAGTAATTATTTAATTTATCCCATTTGATTAACAAATCTAATTAGTGCCCTAATCATGAGATTAGCAATCTTTTACGATTAGGGATTTTCATACACTTAATCTCACACATTTTACTTAATCTTTTCCCAATAATTAGCACATATATTTTATGCTAATTTTATCAATTAATATTTAATTAAAGGGTTTCACATAATTTACTTGAATATTCTCTTGATTCTTGCATAAATAATTAGCCAATAATTACTTAATTAATCCCTTACTAATTATTGATAATTTTCTTATTTAGGATTAAATATTTTCTCACAACTATTGGACTTACATTGATATTTTGTGCCTCACATAAAATATTAAAAAATCATGGAGTCAATTATGGCCCCACAATACTTTTTGATTTTTCTTTCTTTTATTTCCAAAGGAAATAATTTAATAAATTGTCTAAATTAGAGACAACCTACTCTCTGATTTTTAATAATTATTTTGTTGCCTCTTAGGATTTATCACAATATTTTATGATTCTTCGTTCATTTAGGGCAGTTTAGCTCTTTATTTCTTCTAATTTCACTAGAAATTGCCTTGGAAATTATGATAAATCCCTTCCTATATTTGAGACCTCATATTCACCTATTTTCAATAGGTATATGATATGGATTTTTAGGGTATTACAGAAAGACTATAAAAACACTTAATTAAATTAAGTGTCAATTTAGCAAATTGGCAAGTAAGCTTGCACTAATTGAGATTAGCGGCATAATTCTTCAATTTAATTTTAGGAAAAATAAAAGAAAATAGAGTAAATACCCTTTTTGGTCCCTGGAAAAACACATTTGACCCTTTTTCGTCCCTGAGTAAAAGAAATGTCATTTTGGTCCTTTTTAGGGACTAAAAAGGACCTTTTTGGGAATTTCTGAGGGATTAAAATGTGCAAAAAAATGATCAAAAGGACTAAAAGGGACCTTATTTTTCCATTTTAGGGACTAAAAGTGACTTATTTTTTTTCAGGGACCAAAAAGGGCATCCGTGTTTTTTCCAGGGACCAAAAAGGGTATTTACTCAAGAAAATAATAAGGGCCAAGAGAGGCTGATTATATTTGAAAATAATTAAGGCTAAAGAAGAAGAAATAAATACTTGATTAATAATGTATTAATACTCTTAATTGGTTGACAAACCAATTTCACTTTGGCATTTGGCATTAAGGGACACTTAAGCCCTTAATTTAGTCACCAAATGACTTCACTAATCAGCCCAAAAGGCATAAAAAATGTCCGGCCCATGTGGGGGAATATGAGAACTTAATTAAGATGTTAATTAAGCTTTATTAATCATCTTTGAAAAGTCAACAATAGCAACTAGCTAATGAAAAATCAAGAAAATAAGCTAAATCCTTAGGTAATTAATTGGACCAATGGGAGACTTGAGCCATGGATTAAGGGTGAGGATTGAACTTAAACTAACACAAATTGGATCAATGGATGAAAGGAAAGAAGTGAAAGACAAAATATCACCTAAGAGGGGGTAAATTGAGTGATTTAAAAACTTTATCGAAATATCCTGAAACACACTTCCCAAAGCAGAGCTAAACAAAGAGATAGATAAAAAGATTGACACAAGAGATTTATACTGGTTCGGTCAAAATCCTTGACCTGCGTCCAGTCCCCAGACACTCTGGGATTTCCACTATCTCAAAACTTGATTACACACTTTGTAACTTGTTAAGTAATCCTCTCACTAGGACTTACTCCCCCTTACATGTTGTAATCAAAAATCCCAATCTCAAATGGTCCACAACCTTGAGATTCACTACTACAAAATATGGATATTACTACCATAAAAGACGTCCTGTTTTTTAAAAAAGGAAGTAAAAAGTGAAGGCGGTGACATTGTTGTAATTATTTACTTGACTTTGAGACTTAAGACAACCCAAATATTAATTTAGGAAGCCTAAAATATTTTTTGACATCCTAAATATATTTTAGGACGCCTAAAATGTAATATTTGGCGCTATTTAGGATTTTTTTGAAGACTTTAGACAACCCAAATATTAATTTAGGACGCCTAAAATATTTTTGACATCCTAAATATATTTTAGAAAGCCTAAAATGTAATATTTGGCGCCATTCAGGATTTTTTTGGAGACTTTAGACAACCCAAATATTAATTTAGGATGCCTAAAATATTTTTTGACATCCTAAATATATTTTAGCACTCCTAAAATGTAATATTTGGCGACACTTAGGATTTTTTTGGAGACTTTAGACAACCCAAATATTAATTTAGGATGCCTAATTTTTTTTTTTTTTGACATCCTAAATATATTTTAGGACGCCTAAAATGTAATATTTGGCGCAATTTAGGATATTTTTTGACGACCTAAACATATTTCAGGACGCCAAAATCAGTATTTTTGGCGCAATTTAGAAAGTTTGGGAACTTTTTTGGCGCCATAAATTTTTTTTGGCGACCTAAAAGTATATCAGGACGCCAAAAACAGTATTTTAGGCGTCCTAAAAGTATTTCAGGACGCCTAAATTAAAATTTAAACGTCCTAACATAGAAATCAGGACGCCTAATTTCAGTTTCAATTTTCAGGTTCCCGTGTGGCTCAATAAAAAGGTGACTTTTTATTCTCTCATCCTCAGCGACGCGTGCTCCTCTCAATTTTTTTTCCTTCACCTTTTATGCTCCAGCGCCTCTCTCTCTCTGGTAGCTCCCATGGCGTCGCCATCGACGTCACCGTCACCAGCACCGACCTTGCCGACGCCGCCTCTGCCAACTGCTGCAATCTTCTCAGCCACCGTCAATTCTCTGTGTTCAGGTTCGGATCTGCGCCTCTTTTTTTTTCAAGCTAATCGATCATCCTTACGGATCTTCCTTCTCTGAATCTCTTAATCTGCATATTTAGGGCACACAATTCCTTCCATGACGGCGGCCACAGATCTGTTTTGTTGTTCCAGATCTATAGTTTTGTTGTTTTGTTGTTCCTGATTTGTTGTTTTGTTGTTTCAGATCAGTTGTTGTGTTGTTCCAGATGATATTTAGGGCACACAAAACCTCTTAATCTGCACCATCTCCGTCTCTCAGTTTTTTGTTCCAATTTCGTGAGTCCTTTGCGGTTCTTCCCCCACGCGTAGCAAGCCTTCGTGTTTGCGGTTTAATTTTTTTTTTTAAAAAGCAATAAGGCGTCCTATTTTTTTTCAGGACGCCTTATGTAAGGCGTCCTGAATAAATTTCAGGATGCCTCATATGAGGCGTCCTGAAATTTATTCAAGACGCCAAACGTTAAAAAAAAACAACTACCCTGCCCGAGACGTCCCTCTGAAAAAGGACGTTAATTGAGTCTTATTTAGGTCGTTTTTTCGTTTTTTTGTAATAGTGATTATTACAAGAAAGAATAAGTTTTAAACTCTCTTATAAAGCAGATATTGATAAACACTGATGAACAGATATCCGAAGATATTTTACACAAGAATGAAATAGTAAACATGAAGGCTTCAAATTGAATGTGCAAAGTTTCGGTCGTTGGAGAATTGAATGCTTCTGGCTTTTATAGTTGTTTGCAATAATGACCGTTGAAGACAATTCAATGAGCCGTTGAGTAAAGAATATAGTTGTTGAAGGTAAGAGTTGAACGTTACTCAGACTCTTCGGTTTCTCCAAATGTTAGCCGTCATTCTTTGTTTGATTGACATTCCTGATTCCATTTGTCCGTTGAGACTCAGCAATAAATGTAGAATGGAAATGGCTGGAAAGCTTTATGTCTGCTCAAAGAGTTATTTTCCTATTTAGTGCTTCCTCTCTCCTATGCATTAAATGCTCTAACACATTAGTTGCTTTAATGTAATTTGTTATTATTCCATTTCAAAATCATCTGAAACTCATTAACAAACTGATTAAACATAGTTAGGAATAATAACGAGTGATGATATGAAGTAGGCAAATCATTCTAAAAGATTTAAGAAGTTCTGACATGATGGTTTGCAAACAGTGGTAGATTGACTCGAGTCTATATTTAGCAAACTTGAGTTACAAACTCGAGTCAAGCTTGCCAGGCTCGAGTCAAGAGATCATCCTCTTTTGATAAAACAAGTTTGAAAATGATAGATGAAGTCTCTGCAAGGCATAGGCTCATGTCATAGAAAATCAGCTCGAGTTCACGGCTAAACTCGAATCACCTATTCCAAAACTCAAGTTCATCTTCTTCTCGAAAATTACTTTAAAGAATATAGAGGATGTCTCAATGAAACTCAAACTTGAGTCACAGAGGCTTAGCTCGAGTTCAGGAAGAAACTCGAGTCACATAATACTGGCTTGAGTCAAGGACCATTTTCACAAAAAGTTGTGGAGAGAGACTTTTGAAAATGGTTTGAAAACACTCCTAACTTGAGTTACTAAGTGATGGCTCGAGTTATCAAAATTCATTTGAATATAACATTCAAAACTCAGGCTCGAGTTACAGATCTTAAACTCGAGTCTTTTAACTTTGAATTTTGAAAAGTCTTTAAGTTCGCAAAGCTTGACTGGAGTCACCAAGCATTGGCTCGAGTTCTCATCATAACTCGAGTTACCAAGGTGTGGTTCGAGTCAAGAAACCATTCTGACTCGATAAACTCAAGCCAATTTGACAGTAACTGGGACAATATGTTTTGATTCAATTTTGATCAAGTTAAAAACATTTTGTATTGAATCATAAACCATAGTATGTTTACAATTGTTAGTTATAATCAACATACATAGAGAACTAACTAGAAGTTTTGGTATGCTTGGGTAATTACCATTTTAATCTTGGAAGTTTTTCTATAAATAGGACGCTTCTCCTCTTCATTTCTTCATACCAAAAACCACAATCAAATTTGATTGTAGAATAAGAGAGAGAGAGAGAGAGAGAGAGAGAGAGAGGCAAAATTGGGTAAAGAAGGAGGCATAGAGGAGCAAAGTTCTAGAGGTAAGTTTTAAGGCTGATCTCTTTAAATTTTTAGTAGAATGGTGTTTTAATCTAAAAAATGGTAACTCCCTGTAGGAATAGTAACTTACTAAGTTAACCTGAGGGGACAATCCCTAACATCATGCGTGTAACGGGGAATGGTTTCGGGGACGGAGGTCTTTGACTGAGTCCTTGTCGGTGGTGACCGATAGAGAGAAAAAGGAAAGTACCCAAGATTTATAGGGAGGCAAATGTGTCGTACCTATACCTATGAAAGTTGCTGGTACTTAGTGGTAGGAAGTATTATACCGGTAGTATTACTCGAATGCGACAGGCACTTTGAAGATAAGCGTGCTTAGGCGAGAGGAATATCAAGAGAGTTATCCCTGTGAAGTAGCTTGAGGATTTGATATCCTTTGAGCTAAAGGTCTGAATACCTTACGGTATGAACCCAATTGCTAGTTCTTAATTCAATACATTCAGTTTGCTTATTAGTAATTTAATTCCTTGTCGATTAGCAAGAGCTATGGGCTTGATCAGTGGCCTTGGCTTACTGAGAGGGAGTCGGGACTAGACATCTGAGAAACAGTGATTGCTAGGCAGGCTGGTGCAAGGCTTGACCTATTATGGTAGGCTTTAGGAATGGGTCTACTACTCACAACCATAACACCTTGATTTGTAATGATAACCTAATTAGAAAATTGCCATAGACATATAGGAGAAGTAAATTAGGATTGTATGTATCTGACGCGAGAGTTTCGATAGATTATAGTGGTGGGTTAACTGAATATCAGTGTAAAAGGTGTTCATGTTGTAGCATTGCGAGAGCTGTGCAACATAAATGCTATAGCAATGCATATAGGCAATTGGGGGAGTAATATGCTTGGGAAGGACTCTGAGCTCAACCTATCTTTTTACTGATATCTTCTTCTACTACAATCAATTGTTTATTCACTAGTGCAAAAAAGAGCTTTAAGACCGCCTCATTTAGACCGGATTATAGAGAATCAGGTCTTAAAAGTATGACCAGTGGCAGTTTTGTAAATATAAAGAACTTTTTGGACCGGATTATAAAGGATCCGGTCTTAAAAATATGACCGGTGGCACTTTCGTAAATATATAGAACACTTTTAAGACCGGACTATAAAAGATCCGGTCTTAAAAATAGGACCGGTGGCACTTTCGTAAATATATAGAACACTTTTAGGACCGGACTATAAAATATCCGGTCTTAAAAGTATGACCGGTGGCAATTTCGTAAATATTGTGAGAAGACGCTGATCAGAGATGAGTCCGAGAATGCGATGATTTATTCCTTCGCTTAATTGAAATTATATACAAATGCTAATAAGTAAATAATCTTTTGACCTAGGCAGTTCCTATAATCTAGGGATTACAATCAGAATATAATTACGAAATTCAAAAAACCATGATCTGCTAAATTAATTCCTAAAATCTCTCTAAGAACTTAATTAAGATTATTACAATCAAGAATATAATTACGAAATTCATAAAACCATGATCTGCTAACTTAATTCTTAAAATCTCTCTAACATCTTAATTAAGATGATTACAATCAGGAATTTAATTACGAAATTCAAAAAACCATGATCTGCTAACTTAATTCCTAAAATCTCTCTAATAACTTAATTAAGATAATTTCACAATATAATCGTATACGCTAACTAATTAAATCTTAACTTCCAACAAATATATATAACACTTTTAAGACCAGGATTATAAAAGATTCGGTCTTAAAAGTATGACCATAACAATTTCGTAAATATATAGAAGACTTTTAAGACCGGATTATAAAAGATACGGTCTTAAAAGTATGACCGGTGGCAATTTCGTAAATAAATAGAACAATTTTAAGACTGGTTGTTTCAAACAACCGGTCTTAAAAGTGTAAAAAAAATGACCAGTGGCTATTTCGTAAATATATAGAACACTTTTAAGACCGGCTTTTTAAAACAACTGGTCTTAAAAGTGTTCTATATATTTAAGAAATTGCCACCAGTCAATTTTTTATTTTTTATACTTTTAAGACCGGTTGTTTCAAAAAACCGGTCTTAAAAGTGTAAAAAAAAAAAAAACTAAATTCGCTAAACCTGTTAAGTCCGTAAGTCTGCTTTGTCTTCTTGGTGATATAACATTTGCTTAGTTATAGATTCAATGAGTGTCCCAAGAGCCTCACGGGTCAAATCCTCAGCAAGAATGTCATCCTCTTCCTCTAACCTACTCGCAATCTTTGTAAGTCATCCCACGAGCCACACATTCAAATCCTTAGCAACGTTGGTGGTGAGATGCTTCGAGGGTTTTGCGATGGCGTCGACTCCAATCCTCAGCAACATCGAAAGCGTACTACTTTGAGGATTCTGGACGACGGCGGCTCCTTCCTCTTCGATCTATGGGTCCTTCCACGCCGCCTTTGCATAGATCCGGTTTGAAATCAAACCCAGATCTCTTCTTGCTTAAGTCTGTTTATTTCCTACATTGACCGCTCCTGCTCAGATCTGGACTTCGATTTTGGTTGCTTGAAGCTTTGCTAGCACCGACAAGAGGATTTGGACTTCGATTTTGGTTGCTTGAAGCTTTGCTAGCACCGACAAGCTTTTCTGGACTTTGTAATCATCTTTTTTGTTTTTCTTGTTGTTGTTGCTTCCAATCTTCTCTTGGTTCTCCGTCGTTGATGACGAAGGGACATTCAAAATGTTGTCAGATCTGGTGATTTGGGACCGGTTGTTTCATTTGAATTTTTTCTTCTTTTATTATTATTTTGAAACACTTTTAAGACTGGATGTTTAAAATGTTTGGTCTAAAAGAATTTCTTTAAGACCGGTTACAAGTCCGGTCTTAATAGGGAGACTTTTATAACCGCCTAGAACAAGACCTGTCGGGGGTCCGACCCTAATATACCTGTTTTGTCCGGTCTTAAAAGCCTTTTTTCCACCCGTGATTTCTAGTTTATTAGCATAACTATAGAAACTCCCAAACCAATCAGACTTTATTTTCTCTTTAAACACAACCAATTTTGTGATTCGGTGTCATCATTTGGTATCTCAGTCTCTATGGGACGATACTTTACTTACTCTTTATTACTTGTTCGACTAGTTCACTTGCCATGAAGGAAATCCACAAACAATATGTTCAATGAAAATCCTTAAGTCTGTGAGACTATTGTGTTTATAGGCTGGCAGAATCCCATAGTTGTTAGACAACATATACTGGGAAGTGTCTCGAAGAGACTGTGAAGCCTGAGAATAGCAAGCAATGTCCGAAATAGTCGGAAGAGTAAAGTATAATAGACTAAGCATTCTATGGATGGCTTGAGTAGCCAAGGACAGAGGTCTAAATGTGTTTAGTTAGTGATGATCTTCTAAGATTAGCTGTCTGATTCCTAAGTAGGGTTTAAAACTTGAATTTTTAAACTTTCCAATAGACTTGTTGTGCTTGTTTAAATTTTCAAAATTAAGTTTGTGAATCTTCGAAATTGAGTTTTCAAATGAAATTATTTTAATGGAATATGAGACCACAATGATGGTCACTTTTGAAATGATTGAAAGTGGAGTTGAATCACCAAGAGGGGGGTGAATTGGGGATTCTAAAAGATTTTTGATTTGCTCTGTTTTTTAACACTAAACAGAGCCAGACAGAGGATAGGGAAGAGAAGCAAGACACAAGGAGTTTATACTGGTTCGGTCCAACCTCTTGACCTACGTCCAATCCGTCCCCTGACTTGAGATTCTTACAATGACTGATTTACAATAAATGAACTCTCTCTAAGACTGGATAAAGATAATCACTGAAGTACAATGTATCAAAAGATGCTTTACACAAGAAAACTCAAAGAGTAGTTGGAAACTTAAATGAATTTTGTTCTCTGCAGATTGGTTGTTGAGAATAATTGAATGCAACTCTATTTATACAAAGAGAGCATTAAATGACCATTGTAATCTTCAATGTGACTGTTGCCAACATTAAGAATGGATTAGGTTAAGGTTTGGTCTTCTTCTCTCTCTACTCTTTGGTTAATCCAACTGCACAGAAGTTTATGGTTGACTTCTTGACTTTTAATCCGTTGGAGGAGCATCTACTGGATGTAGAAAGGAGACATTAATCCCTTTGCAACATGTGTAGAATGATTGTCTAAAAGAATGCAAGTTTTCAGGACTTTGCATTTAATGAGCTGACATCACTTTTTGCTTCTGTCTAAATCTTCATTTAATACTCTCTAAACCATCTGAAACTCATTAACAAAATGATTAAACATAGCTAGGAATAGTAATGAGTGATGATAAGAAGTATTAAGATCAAACGGGAAGATTTCACAAATTGGAGCAACTTGATTTTCAAAATCAGCGACACAAACTCGAGTTTGTTTATCCAAACTGGAGTTTGTCACTATGCTCAAAGGGGAAAATCGAGTTTCCATATACAAACTCGAGTTTTCTTCTTCTAGAGAAGAAAGTTGTATTCTAAGTTTAAAAGCATACTTTGAGCAATGAAGCAAAAATCGAGTTGATTAATGACAAACTCGAGTTTTGGACTTTTATAGTGAAACATGTTTAAGTCCAAAAGCTCAAAACTGGAGTTTCTAAAACCAAACTGGAGTTTTCAAATCACTGAAATGAGCAAAGCTCTGCAGCAGGCGAGACTCGAGTTTACTAAACAAAACTCGAGTTTTCTGTTAAGTATGATAACCTTTGAAAATTCAAGCCAAGTGAAAACTGGAGTTTTATAAAACAAACTAGAGTTTTCTCAAAGTGAGTAAAACATGAAAGCTCTTTGTTGAAAGTGGAGCTTAATCACCAAGAGGGGGGTGAATTGGGGATTATAAAGACTTTTCGGATTACTTTGTTTTCGTGTAGTAAAACAGAGGTAGATAGAGTATTGAGAAGAGAAGAAAAACACAAAGGATTTATACTGGTTTGGTCTAACCTCTTGACCTACGTCCAGTCCCCAGACTCTCTGGGATTTCTCACTATAACATTTGATTACACACTCTGCACTCAAGAGTAATTCTCTCACTAGAATTTACTCCCCCTTACAATTTGTAATCAATAACCCAATCTCTAAGTCCCCTTGACTTGAGATACTTTACAATAAATGATTTACAATCAAGAAACTCTCTCTAAGAGTAGATAAGATAATCACTGAAGTACAAATGTATCAAAAGATACTTTACACAAGAAAACTCAAAGAGTAATTCAAACTTGAATGATTTTTGTTTTCTCACATATTGGTTGTTGAGAAGAATTGAATGCATCTCTATTTATAGCTAGAGATCATTAAATGACCGTTATAAATCCTAATGTGACTGTTGCCAACATTAGTGATGGATTAGTGAAGGTTTTGGTCTTCTTCTCTTTCTACTCTTTGGTTAATCCACCTGTGCAGAGGTTCAGGCTTGACTTCCTGACTTTTAATCTGTTGGAAGAGCAGCTACTGGATGTGGAAAGGAAACATTAATTCCTTCAAATCGTGTGGAGAATGATTGTCCAGAAGTATGCAACTTTTCTGCACTTTGCATTTAATGTTCTGACTTTTACTTTATGCTTTATGCTAATTCTCCATTTAATCATGTCTAAATCATCTGAAACTCACTAACAAACTGATTAAACATAGTTAGGAATAGTAATGAGTGATAATATAAAATATTAGGATCAAACACAAAGATTTCGCAAATTCGTTTAACTTGAAATTCAAATTCACCGGTGTAAACTCGAGTTTGTTCTTCGAGACTCGAGTTTTCCTTTTTCATTAAAAAGCCTAAACTCGAGTTTCCAAAACTTAACTAGAGTTTTCACATTCCAGAGAAGAATATCGCGATTTGGTATTTGGACATGTTTTGTGAACAGTGCAAAACTCGAGTCATTAAGTGACTAACTCGAGTTTTGGACTTTTGATGAGAAATCATATTTTAGTCCAAAACATCAAAAATGGAGTTTCCATTCCAAAACTGGAGTTTTCAAAACGTTCAATTTTAGCAGAGCTCTCTGCTTGGCCTAAACTCGAGTTTTCAAACTGAAACACGAGTTTCCATAAGTCTTTGAAAAATGGAAACTTTTTGGCTCACTTTGATTTCTTCTTTGTAAGACCGAAACTCGAGTTTTCAGAACTAAACTCGAGTTTCCTCATTTATGAGAAAACATTGAAAAAACCTTGTTAAGTCAAAACTGGAGTTTTCAATCGAAACTGGAGTTTTCACAAGTTCAGAATTGAGCATTGTTCTCTGTATGATGTAAACTCGAGTTTCCACAAGTAAACTCGAGTTTCCAACAAAGCTTGGAAACTTAGAGAACTCTCTGTGTAGCCTAAACTCGAGTTTCCAAATGGAAACCGGAGTTTTGGTAACTTTGAAAAACTTGATAGCTCCCTGTCTTGTCAAACCTCGAGTTTGTCAAATCAAACTCGAGTTTGCTTTGTCTTAAGTTTTTCAACTTACAAAGACAAACTTCTATCTGTGTTTACAATTGTTCGTTATCATCAAAACCAAGAGAGAACTAACATCTGTCTAGTGAAAACTCGAGTTTCCAAAAAATAACTCGAGTTTCCTCATAAGAGAAAACTTTGATAAATAATCTGTCAAAAAAAAACTGGAGTTTTAAAACAGAAACTGGAGTTTTCATAAACTCAGAAAGGAGCATAGATCTCTGTGTGTTACAAACTCAAGTTTATGAATGCAAACTCGAGTTACCAACTAAGTTTGAAAACTCAGAGAACTTTCTGTCTTGGCAAAACTCGAGTTTCCAAATGGAAACTGGAGTTTAGCTTAGTTCAAAAATATTGATGGTTCTCTGTAAGATCAAAACTCGAGTTTAATAATTGCAAACTGGAGTTTTGTTTCCTTTAGAAAATATTGAAGAGTCTTTGTAAGGTACAAACTCGAGTTTGTCTTGATGTAAAACTTGGAGTGCTCTCTGTATGTTACAAACTCGAGTTTGCCTACGCAAACTGGAGTTTTCTCAACTTGTTAAATTGAGCTACTCTCTGTCAAGTCAAAACTCAAGTTTGCAAATCAAAACTCGAGTTTTGCCTTTGACAGTAAGTTTTCAACTTACCAAAGACAAACTTCAACTTGTGTTTACAATTGTCAGTTATCATCAAAACCCATAGAGAACTAACACATTAGTTCATCTTCATCAGATGAATTATCACCCCAGATGGCTGAGATATTAGCCTTATTTTTGAATTTGTTGAACTTCTTTTTATCTTTCAACTTGTCCTTCAACTAAGGACATTTAGACTTGATGTGCCCTGGCTTTTCACATTCATAGCATATGATAGGCTTTTTAGGCTCATTGCTGGAGCTACCTTTGTGAAACTTCCAGAATCATTGATCCTTCTTACAAAATCTCTTGAATCTCTGGACATCATGGCAAGCTCTTCATCTTTGTCTTCATCATCATCTTCATCATTTTCTTCCGTGACAGTCTTAAGGGAAATTCCCTTATGTTTGTTGCTTATCTCACCTAGACCTTTCTTGAACTTGATCTTTCCTTCATACTAAAAAAGACTTCTAAATAAGGCAGCTACAAATTGCATTGAATCTCTACAAGCCTCTTCAATTGTAGCGACTTTTGCTTCCCAATTCTTCGTCAGGACATTTAGTATTTTCCTGACTTGAGGATTTTGATCATAGGTCTTTCCCAAAGCAGACAATTGATTGATCACATGAGTGTACCTCAATTAGAACTCTCCAATGGATTCTTCAGCCTTCATGCGAAGGAGATCATATTTAGTCGTGGGAGTGTTGATTCGATTTTCTTTTAAGTCCAAAGGTTCCTTTATAGGAAATCTCTAGGGACTTCCAGATTTCTTTTGTAGTTGACAGATTGCAAATTCAGAAGTATTCTTTTTGACTCAGAGCTCTTCGAAGCATAAAATTAGCCTTACGTTTCAAAGTCATTTGTCTTCTATCTTTTTCATCAAATTCTGAATCGGTCTTCGAAACAAGACTTCACCTTGTTTCTTGGTTAGCATTGAAGATGGAATATCACCTAGAGGGGGTTGAATAGGTGATTACAAAAATCTTTTCGTTAAAAGATTATTAACACGAATGGAACAGAGACAAAGGAAGGGAAATTGACACAGAGCAATTTATACTGGTTCAGTCTAACTCAACGACCTACGTCCAGTCCCCAAGCACACCTTGGTATTTCACTAACTCTTTAACTCAGATGCAATTTAGGATGATCCCCTCACTCTAGGACACACTCCCCCTTGCAGGGTGTAATCTTACACCCACACACTTAAGGTTCCACAACCCTAAGATTTACATAGAGAAATGAATAAGTGTTTAACAAACTCCTCACGAGCAGATAATTAATGAACACTTAAGTACAAGATATATTCGAAGATATTAATGAAACTAAAGAAATAGTAAATTGTAATATGTTCGAGTTGAATGCACAGCGTTTCGGTAGGTGGAGAATTCAATGCTTCTGGTATTTATAGATGTTGGCATTTATGACCGTTGAGAAGCTTGATGAAATATCCGTTGAGACTCTTGAATATAGCCGTTAGAGTTGCAGCGCGAAGGTCTGTATCACCGTCATTATATTCTTTAATTCCTTAGTTCTGTGATTATTACCGTTAGAGAACCCAGCAAAAAGGAATGAAATCATCTTGCTCAAAAACGTCTTTCTGGGTGCAGGAGTCTGTCTGATGGATGAGTGTCTCGAAAAGGTAAGGGAAATAAATGCACTGACATGTCGGATTGCTTTATTCAAATTCAGAGTTAATCTGCATTCAAGTTATCTGAAACTCACTAACAAACTGATTAAATGAAGTTAGGAACAGTAGTGATTGATGATATGAATAATCCCTAAACATACTTAGAAGATTTCAGAAGTCAGAAATTGTTTTCAAGAAATAGAGCAATATTGGCTCGAGTTAGTTCTATGAGAGGCTCGAGTCAATCCATCAAATACAACATAGGGAACGTTTGAAATCACTATCTGACTCGAGGTAGATGAAATCTTGGCTCGAGTCAAGGCTTAGGCTCGAGTCAGACAAATACATGGCTCGATTTTAATTCAATTAATCATTCAAGTAATTAACGCAATTGACTCGAGGCTAACATATCCAAGCTCGAGTTGACGAAGAGATTAAATAATATTTTCAAATCATTTGGCTTGAGGCAGACATTAATCTTGCTCGAGTCGAGGCCTAGACTTGAGGCAAGGTTTTGGTGGCTCGAGTCAGAAATGGCACGAAAGATTGAGGAGGATTGCCTCGAGGCACGAAAGATTGGCTCGAGCCAATCTGACAGCAAACTGTTTCTGATAAACATTAATTATTTCGACTTAATTAAAACATTTTTATTCTAACCATAACTCATACATTGTTTCTAAAGTTAATCATCATCAAAACACATATTGAGAACTAACATTCTCCCCCTTTTTGATGATGACAACTTTTGAGAAACAATAATCCAGAAATTTGTGAAAAACTTGAAATTTTGTCTCAAAGCTCAAATAACAAAATGAAAGGATTTCTAGTCATTATGTAATAGAAAAAAATAATTTGAAGCAGTCAAAGCATAGATAATTAACACACATATACATCAATATTGTCAATTATGCCAATGTGTCAAAAGAGCTAAACAAAACTGTAAACAAAAGTCCAACAGCAAGCCAAATCATGTTACATAGGAAAATCACAGATTATTTGTGTTTTGTAGGTCTGTCTAAGAGTATCAAAGTCTAATAAATGGTACATTGATAGTGGATGCTCTAGACACATGACGGGAGATCATTCCAAATTTTCTTCAATCAAGCCCAAGGATGGTGGCAAAGTGACATTTGGTGGAAATTAATCTGGAAAGATTGTTGGGATTGGTGAAGTTGGAAACAATGAAGAACCACAAATCAAAGATGTTTACCTTGTGGAAGGACTTTGTCACAGTCTCCTCAGTGTAAGCCAAAGTAATGATAGAGGTAACCTACTATCTTTGAATCTGAGGAGTGCTTGATAGTAAGTAAGGATATTCTCTCTTTAGAAAATGTAAAATCAAAAGCTTTATTTAGATCTCCTAGAAAAGGCAATTGTTGCACACTTAACCTTTCTAGAGATGGTTCTACTTTTGAAAAATGTTTTGTTAGTAATTTGGATGATAGTTGGCTATGGCACAAGCGTTTAGCTCATGTCAATGTGATTCAACTTGACAGATTACTCAAAAAGGATTTGGTAATTGGTGTTCCAAAACTTCATTTCAAAAATGATATGATTTGTGATGCTTGTCTGAAAGGAAAATAAACTAAATCATCTCTCAAATCTAAAAATGAGATTTCAACTTCTATACCTCTTCAATTACTTCATATGGATCTAGTTGGACCAGTTAGAGTAAGAAGCCTTGGTGGCAATCTTTATACTTTGGTCATAGTTGATGATTTTTAAGTCCAAAGCGAGAAAGGCTTTGTTATTTCGGGAATTGGTCGATCATGGAGGTGAGTTCGAAAATCATGCCTTTGCTGAGTTTTTTGACAATATGGGAATTGATCACAATTTCTCAGCCCCGAGGACTCCTCAACAAAATGGTGTTGTGGAGAGAAAGAATCGACTCCTCACCAAGATGGAAGAGCAATGCTGAATGAGAATAACACTTCTAAAGTGTTTTGGGCTGATGCAATGAGTACGGCTTGCTAGATCTCAAATCGGGCATATCTTCGAAAGAAGATGAACAAGACTCCCTATGAACTGTATAAGGGAAGAAAACCGAATCTGGCTCATCTACATGTGTTCGGATGTAAGTGCTTCATCCATAATAATGGTAAGGATAACTTGGGAAAATTTGATTCTAAGGCTGATGAAGGTATATTTTTGGGTTACTCTAATAGAAGTAGAGCTTATAGAGTTTTTAATATTCGTACTCGTATTGTTGAAGAGTCTATGCATGTTGCATTTTGTGAATCCAAGTCTGAAAAATCCAAGGATGATGATGAGAAAAATGTTTTCAAAAATCAATTCTTTTCGAAAACTACTACTGCCTCTATGGAAAATCCTAAAAATGTTTTCGAAGTTGATCGTCAAAACAATTTAGAAAACCCTGATCAATATCAGCCTCAATTCAGAATATCCAAAAACAGAGCATTTCGGAAAATGTTTTTAGAATCCCCAATTCACCTCCCCTCTTGGTGATTCAGCTCCACTTTCAGTAATTACTGTGGAATTAATGAGAAGTTTTATTTTCAGCTATTGTTATTACTTATTGTGATAATTCAATAGGAGGAACAATTTAAAGGAAGGAAAGAAAGGGAAAAATAGTCAATTATTTGTCCTCTTAGCATTAAATTTCATCCATCATGAGAGAGAAGAGGATATTAGATGATTTTATTCATACTTGAGCCCAAACACAAAATGCGCGTTCCACAGGCGATTAACCGGTGGAAAAGGGACCGACAAGGATCAATTAGGGGTTTCCTTTGGACTAAATGGGACCAAGTGTGGAGCCACTTTGGGAAGTCAAGGAGGCGCCACCTAAGCATGTTCACTCAGAAGAGAAATATCCGAAAAGTTGAAGAAAAGTGCAAAGGGAGACACCTTGTTGACCAGGGGGACCCACGTGGACCGGTAGAAGGAGAGTGGGTCGAATAAATTAGAAAAGACAGGGCGAAATCTGACCAAGGTCTATAAAATAAGAAACACGCCAAGATACAAGAGCTTTCAGGTTCATGAAATATTTGTCCTGAAAAATAGATATTCTAATGGTTTAAATGACGCTGGTTGTACGTAAAAATGATTTTTGTGGAATTTACTAAAAATCTTGGAAGTTAGTCTATAATCGCTGAATCTCTGGAAATTATGTGTTGAGCTTGGTTTTAGCAAGAAAAATATAAAGGTATTTTTATAAATACTGAAAATGGGATATTTTGATGTATTTAGGTTAGGGGTATTTTTGGAAAAGTCACTGGGCTTAAAAATATTAAAAGCAGTATCCACACTCCAGGTAGTAACCACTTTACTCAGACACTTTTATGTGTTTTGTTGTATGTGTTGTTTGCCATATGTGTTGGCCAAATATGGGCCCAGTCTATGCAAGTTGAACACCTTTGGAATTGAGACAGCAATACATATCAAAGAGGGTGTGTGAAGTGAGAAGAAATGTGTACTTGTTTACATACTACCAAGGGTACATATCACAATTAAATATAACGATATCATATCTTGATTTAATATATAAATATAAATTAAATCAGAGGGTTTTTAATTCGGATTAAATAAATAGATTTGATTAGATCTATCAGATAGATTTAAGTAATATATTTTTTAATCCAGATTCAAAATTTGTTTTGAATATAATACGCCTGCTAGGTTTAGAAAAACCTACGGGACATTTTGTCGAGCGTATTAGAAAGCCGCGAAAAACCCTAGAAAAAAAAGGAGAGACGCAAGAATACTGAGGCGCTAGCATGCTGCCGTCAGTGTTGAAGGCCATTCGTGTGGATACCGGTAGAGGGAGAGGACACGCGCAGTCTGCTCCTGTCTGATCGAACAAGAAGGCGTTAGCCCACGTGATCAAGAAGCACGAGAAGGTAGCCCTCAAATTGTTCTGCAAAGGTACGATTCGGAAACCCTAAACCTTGATTTAAACGCCGTTGAACGATCCGCCTTCATAACAATTGTAGCTCTCTGAATCATCTGAAATATGAGACAAAAATGAGGCAAATCCGATGTCTGGTTCAAGAGTTATGGTAAAAATAATGAAGCAATATAAAACTGGAATTTTATTATTAAAAAGGGCTAAAATGCAATCTAAGGCCCAAAGCCCAAATGAACATAAAAGCCATTATTTATTAACTAAAGAGTCCTAAATTATTAATCAATAGATAAAAAGAAGTGTATAAAATATTCAATTATCAGTACCTACAACCTATTCCATTTATTTATTGTTTCTACTTGGGTTACTTTAGTTCATCATTTCCAATTTAAAAGTGTGAGAATAACTCATCTGGCAGACACCCTTTTATTGTCTTTTTCTTCAGTTTATCCTCTTGTAGTCTCAAGTCTTGTGAGGTATTTTTTTGTTTCTTTTTAAATTTATTCAACTAGTCAAATGGTGTTTCCTTCAATTTTTTTTCCCTCTTCCCATCCAGCCTATCAAACCCGCAGCCACTCATACTTGTGTGTATGTAAAGCTATTGAATTTTGAGTCCTTTAATTTCCTTTATGTATATATTTATTTATTTATTTGCAAATAAAACTTTACTCAAGAAAATATTGTTATAGGAATTGTGAGAGTTATGTGAATATATAATATCAATTTTTAAAGGGTAGTTTAAGGTTTTAGAATAGTTCGAGTAATATATTAATAGAAAATTTATGTGTGTGATTTTGTAGACTCTCATTGAGAGCTTTGGAGTGACACTTGTGTGTGATTGCCTGTACATTAGAGAGTAACAGGTAACTCTGAATATTCTTCCATATACTTGTAAATTGTGTGTGATTGTGAGTAACTATCTTTTATTTAAAACTAAAGGACTGAATCATATGTATATGTGTATGTATTGTAAATTGATATTTTATATGAATTGAAGCATCATTTATTGTTACTGAACATATTTGTCATGGCGGCTGTATTTGTGATGGGTTGGAGTAAGGAGGGATTTGTATGTTGAGATCTTTTACCACGTGGTATGTCATCACTCTGTGCACAGTGGATGACACTTGTCAGGGCCCCTTCTTCCATGTTTTCCTTTGGCGGGATTGCATTGAGTTGTGGGACATGTGACACCTCCTTAGTTGTATTCTTTTAAGGAGGAGCCATAGTCCATGCTTAAGCTCTATACCTTTGGCCGGGTGTATCTTAAGTTTTGGTGAGCTTGGGACAATCCAGTCAAATGGATGAGTTCCTATTGGACTATGAGTTAGCCTATGGCTCCTGTATAATAGTACGTTTCACATTGACATCATGATAATTTATGTTGTATGAAATTATGGTATATACAAATATATATGTATTCAGCTCCTACTTTTGTCATATGTGACTTACTTGTGTACGGTAGAAACTTTCAGAGTTGCTGAGATGTCAATCTCACCCTATATTAAAAATTTTCAGGTGATTGTTCAAGTAGGGAGCAAGGGGAAGAACCTATGGAGTGAACCTTGAAGGCTCGGTTGTGCTCCTAGAACTTATGTTATGTTATTCTATTTGCCATGACTATAAGACTTCCGCTTTGTATTTTATTATTAAATATTGTGGGAATTTATGTTGACTCAAAAATACATTTTGAATTGAATTAGGTATGTATTTTAATGATTTGAATGTTGGACATCCTTGTTATAGATATTTCAAGTGTTTTGGCCAAGATTCTGGGTGTTGGATTTTAGGGTGTTACAAATGTCAAGTTCAAGAAGAAGAGAAGATATTGAAGAAGGTAGAACTTGTAGAGAATGATGTAGAATGATCAAGATGGGAGATGGAAGAAGAAAGAACTTGCTGAATGGAATGAGAATATCATTATTCAAGTTCCTAGATTGATACTTGAAGTTTCCACGATAATGGAAGTTGAAATGGCTTAATTCAGAGTTAAAATAAGGCAAAACGAGCTTTAGGATCAATTACCTCGAGTTAAGAATGAAAGTGCCTCGAGTTAATATCTTTGCTATAGTGTTTTGCGCCTCTGGAATGAGATGCCTCAAGTTAAATTACTTATTGCCTCGAGTCAAAGTATATTTCAGCAACTCTGTTCACCTCTGTTTCCCGTTTCAGCTGGCGACCTCTGGTAATTCGACGATATCTCTCAAACTAGAAGTTCGATTGAGGTGAAACGAATCGTGTAAGAAACTAGACTCCAAATGCGTCATTTTGATATAAACTTCAAGTCTAAAGGAGGTCATATGAATGAGCTATGAATTTTTGAAGTTGATAGTGAAATTCATGTCACACAGCAGACCAAGCTTCGATTTTTAGTGTGTCTCACAAACTAAAAATCCAATTGAGCTGAAATCGGTGGCATATAAATGTAGACTCAAATTTAGTTCCAACAAGATTTGAACAAACCAAAACAAAGTTGATACCAAGGAGATATAGCCCTCGAAAGTTGATAGTTAGTTCAAGATGTCGCAAAAACGCTGGTCAAAGAACAACCTCAATTCATCAGAGAATAATGCACTGCATACAATGAGTTAGAAGCCTTCAATGGATGATAGAGAGAAGATTTATTGAAGAATTTTTCTTACCTCGAGTCACATACATTTTATGCCTCGAGTTAAGTGATGGCAGAGAGAAAATGTTTTGAGAACACTTACTGCCTTGAGTCTCGTCCCTATTTGCCTTGAGTTAAATTCGAAAGAAATCTTGGTTCTGATAGATTGCCTCGAGTTAGTTAGTGATCTACCTTGAGTCAAGTGGCTTACAGAGTGGTTCGAATGAATTATTGAAAAGATGACTCGAGTCATGACCCGAGTCAAGATCAGGCAGAGAGCAAAAGGCATTAGTTGACTCGAGTCAAGGAAAACATAACTCGGGTCACACGAAGGCAGAGACCAATGGAGTTTGAGAAAGCATTGTTAACTCGAGTGACAACTTATCAACTTGAGTCAAGACGAGACAGAAAGCAATCAGAGTAAAGCAACGACATTTTAACTCGAGTTACCTTCCGTGCTTCAGAAAATCACTGTGTTCGAAAATCCAAAATCATTGATTATGATTTCATTACTTACCATCATCACTCATTATTATTCTTAACTATGTTTAATCAATTTGTTGGTGAGTTTCAGGTGATTAAATCTTGAGATAACATCAAACTTGACAGAAACCAAAATCTGTCAATAGTATGAAAATGATGGTTGCAGCAGGTTTTCAGAAATGGCAGAGAAGATCGAATTCAGCAAGGAACTTGAAGAAATAAAGTTGAATGCTCAACTGTAATGCTTCTCCAATGGATTCAAATATTCAAACGGTGAAATGCTCCAACGGATTCAAGATTCGAAAGTCACTGTTCATGACAGGTTACTATTCACAAATATTATTTTAAGTTATCTCCTGGACAAAAGCAAGTGGATGACAACCTGGAAAGAGACTCAACTATGCAAACATTCGATCGTGGTTTGGCAGAAGGCGCGGATGTTTAAACAATGTCAACGCACATATACGAATGCCACAACAGTTTTTCAATGAAGCTGAGTAGGATGCAAAATTGATAAATCCAGCAAAGCACCTGACAGAACAAGCAAAACGAGAAAGTATTCAAATTTGTCAACAACTATTTCTCCAACGGACCAATATTCAAAATTGTCACTATTCACAACGGCCAATACGTCATGGACGAATGCTTCCAGCAACATCAATACAAAGTTTCTATAAATAGAGAAAGAGCAACGGAAGAAGTGGCGAACACAGAGATACACAAGCTTACATCTTCAAAATGTCAGTACCCTGATATTCACTTACTCTTTGTTCTCAATGCTTACATAGTTTACCATAGAGAGTAAGATGATCGATTTTGTACTTCAGTGTTTATTCATTCACTTCTGAGAGAGAAGATTTATCTGTAGACATTCTATCTGAGAGTTACTCAAGATTGGGTGATTTTGAGTGGAAAGCTCAGTGTATTGATTACAGCTTGTAAGGGGGAGTGAATCCTAGTGAGGGGATTACTTCGAGTACAGAGTGTGTAATCAAGTGGGTGTATTGATTACCGTTTGTAAGGGGAGTGAATCCTAGTGAGAGCATTACTTGATGCAGTCGTGTAAGCAAGTTGTAAAGGCTTTTCTCTTGTGCCCGGTTAAACAAGGAGATAGTGGATTGAAAATCTCAAGTGGAGCTTGGGGACTGGACGTAGGTCAAAGATTGGGCCGAACCAGGATAAATCATAGTTTGCATATTATCTTCCTTAAACTCTTATATTTCTGGCATATATGTTTGAATGACTGTTTATCGTTTTATAAATCATTATTGTCATACAAACTACTTTCAGTAAGTTGAGAAAAGATTTTCAAAGTTCCAAAGTTTTTATCAGACACCCAATTCACCACCCCCCCTCTTGGGTGATAGGTCTAACACATCTCTATATTTCTAAATTTTTGAAAACTCCAGTTTGCCTTTGCAAACTCCAGTTTGCTCTATGCAGAGAGTTTTCAATTTTTCCAAACATCTGTGGAAACTCGAGTTTATTTTTGTTAACTCGAGTTTGTCGCAAGCACAGAAGAAGGAGAAATCTCATAATGCTTCCATAATCCAGTCAACAGAAAAGAACAAGAGGAAGAGGATTCCCAGGAAGAGCTCATGGAAGATTATGATCAATCATTATCTAGAGTTCAAGATGCACATGTGGTAAACAATTCCAATTCTTCTTGTCTAGTTAAGAAAAATGATTTTGAACATTTGCATAAAATTATTTTTCAACCGATTATTGATTCTAGTTTGAAAAGTAAAACTGTTTTCAATAATGATGATGGAAAGTTTATTGGGAAGAAAAATTATTCAAATGAGATTTATTTAAATTTTCACTCTGACAACCGACATAATACTTGCATAAAATCTCATAATGCACATCATCATATTGTTTGCAATTATTGTGGTAAATTTGGGCATATTTCTCATACATGCTATATAAGGAGAAATTCTTATGTGAGAAATAAATATGTTTGGGTACCAAAATGTCCATCTAGTACTCCATGTATGCAGGATGATTTGAATATCAATGGACATCAAGGTACATAGAAGAGGAAAAAAAAGCCAAGAGTTTCTCATACACCAATAAAGAAGATCATAGCATTTACATCAAACAAGAGAACTCTCGGGGCACCTATTGCTAGAACTACAAGGTCAAATCAAAAGAAGCAATGGATACAAGCAAAAGGAATATGTTCTACCTCAAGAATAAACTACCATAAAGTACCATTCAACTATCTTGAGAAGAATAAGAAAAGAAGGATCTCTTGTACACAAGGGAAAAGATTCTTGCAGTCTACATCATGTGATAAAGCGTTGCTCGATCCCAGGAATAAATTTAAAGAGACATCTTCATCAATCCATCATAACCAAGCAAGCTACTACAAGGACAAGAGGAATTACGGTGATATCTAATTCTTACCCCTTATTGTGATTATATGAAATTCATTTTTGGGTCATGAATACTTGTCCATCATTGCATTCCTTTAGCAATCAATCATTTATGTTTTTCAAAATATTTTCAGATTGCTAAATGGACCATAAGTGAATCTGTGCATAACTTTATGAGTTTATGTTTTTGAAATGCACAATTCTAAAATTTGTTTTGGATTTCAATTCACTCTGTTTTATAAAAATGCATACAAATTTTTTGAAAAATATTCATAATTGATTGCATTCAAATGGAGTTTCAAAATTGGAAGTTAAATCTTTATATATTGAATGTCAGATATGCCTCAAATTTGTCCAGTTGAATTTTCCCTATCCTTTACATTTTGATATTTGGAAATCAATGTGTTGCTTGAACTCTTTTGTTTCATTCTCTAACTAGTTGGACTTCATGTCTAATGAGTTATCCATATATGAGTTTCAAGTCTATCATCAAGAAAAGAATTCAATTTGTGAAACTGTTATGCCTACTGCATAAATTCTCATTGACCAAGTTATTCCAAGCTTCATAAATGTTCATTAGTGCATTGAATGATAATACATTAACCATTAATGGAATAACTAACTAGGATGATATTCTGGAAGTCTAGTCATTTGGATTCATAAGTATGTGCTTCATCATTCAAGAATCCTAGTATTCACTTTGTTGCTCAAATACATCAGCATTTGTTTCCATCCATATTTTGAGTAACTATAGTTGTATATTCATATTCTTGCCTTTACCATTCATATATTTCTAAATTCAATTCTAAGATGCAAGATTATCACTTGGTCAATAGAAAAATTATTGTGCTTATATATTTCTATTGTGCTAAGCATGTTTCAATAATGCTCTACCTTCATGACTTTTGCTTTTGAGAAAATTCTCCTACATGTTAACTTCATTGGTTGGCATGTTCTTAAAAAATTGAAGTATTTTGATACATTCTGATATATTCTTTAACATGTTGACTTCCACCATGTTTAGAGTGAGCATCGATCTTAAATATGTTTCAAAAATGTAGTTAATGATTCAACTAAAAATATTTTTATCTTGATTAAATTTGAATCAGAAACTATCTTCAAAGTTGTTGTCAAGTCATAGTATTTTTGACTCCAGTCAATCTCTTAACAACTCCAGTCATACAATGTACTTCAGATTTCCAAAATGCCTATCGCGATATCTGTCATTTTTCCATCTTATATGACTCGAGTCATATATGAGTAACTCGAGTCATGACAGTTCCAGAGAAGCCTATCAGGTTTATTTTTCTGATATGACCCGAGTCACCCAGTATAACTCGAGTCATCCTAATGAAAATCGTCTCTATTTGAAAATTGGTATTATGACTCCAGTCGTAACTCCAGTCATCACATTGAAAATCATCTCTGTCTAAAAATATATGAACTATAACTTGAGTCACAACTCGAGTCATCCTTTTAAAAATCAAAAATTGGTATTATGACTCGAGTCGTAACTCCAGTCATCAGACTACAATTCGTCTCTGTCTGAAAATATTTGTCCTATAACTCTAGTGCTAACTCGAGTCATCTCAGTACAATTTCTTTCTACCTGAATTATTTTGACAATGACTCCAGTCATAACTCGAGTCATCAAATTGCATTTGGAAAATTCGAACTATGACTCTAGTCATGACTCAAGACATCCTATTTGAAATTTCTACCTGTTCATTCTTGACTCCAGTCATCAAAATATGACCCAAGTCATATATATATAGTTCTCTATTGGTTTTGATGATAACTGACAATTGTAAACTCAAGATGAAGTTTTGTCTTTGGTAAGTTGAAAACTTACTGTCTAAGACAAAACTCGAGTTTTGTTTTAGAAAACTCGAGTTTTGCCTTAACATAGAATAGCTCGATATTTACAAGGGAGAATTACACTCAGGTCCCAAGGAAAGAAAAAAATTACAAAAAAGTCCCTTGAAATCATAAAATTACAAAAAAGTCCCAAGAGAATTTTTGTTGTAAATACATACAAATATTTACAACAGGAAAAGTATATATTTACAACAACACGAAAAGTAATTTTCATTCCGTACAAATAATATAAAAAAAGTCCCAAACCATTTACAACAGGAAAAATATATATTTACAACAACATTTAAACACCTGACCATTTACAACAGAAAAAGTATGTATTTACAACAACATAAAAAAAATTCTGTACAAATAATATCAAAAAGTCTCAAACCATTTACAACGAGAAAATGTATGTATTTACAACAGGAAATGTATGTATTTACAACAAAAATTTCCTTGGGACTTCTGGGTAATTTTGTGATTTCAAGGGACTTTTTTGTAATTTTTTTCCTTCCTTGGGACCTGAATGTAATTCTCCCTATTTACAAGTTGACAAAACTCCAGTTTGCTTTTAGCAAACTCGAGTTTTGGTCATACAGAAAACTACCAAAGTTTTCGAACTAAGCAAAACTCCAGTTTCCATTTGGAAACTCGAGTTTAGCCAATACAAAAAGTTTTCTGAGTTTTCAAAGTAATTTGGAAACTCGAGTTTGCTTTTTGTAAACTCGAGTTTACAAGTCATAAAGAGCTATGCACATTTCTGAGTTTATGAAAACTCCAGTTTACAATTGAAAGAATATTTATCAAAGTTTTCTCTTATGAGGAAACTCGAGTTTGTATTTGGAAACTCGAGTTTCCACAAGACAGAGAGTCTTCACGTTTTACTCACTTTGAGAAAACTCCAGTTTGGTTTTGAAAACTCCAGTTTTAACTTAGCCTGAATTTTCAGATGTTTTTCAAACTTAAGAGAAAACTCGAGTTTAGTATTAGAAACTCGAGTTTACACCAAGCAGAAATCTTTGCATTAGTTCAATGTTTTGAAAACTTCAGTTTACTATTTGAAACTCCAGTTTTGAGGTTTTGGACTTAAACATGTTTTTCACTAAATAGTCCAAAACTCGAGTTTGTCATTAATCAACTCGAGTTTTGCCTCAGCGCTCAAAGTATGATTTTAAACTCGAAACACGACTTTCTTCTCTGTAAGAAGAAAACTCGAGTTTCATAATGGAAACTCGAGTTTCCACTTTGAGCACAGTGACAAACTGCAGTTTGGATAAACAAACTCGAGTTTGTGTCGCTGGATTTGAATTTCAAGATGAACAAATTTACAAATCATTTGTGTTTGATTCTAATACTTCATATCATCACTCATTACTATTCCTAACTATGTTTAATCAGTTTGTTAGTGTGCTTCAGATGATTTAGAAAGGATTAAATGGAGAATTAGCATAAAGCATAAAGTGATGTCAGAACATTAAATGCAAAGTCCAGAAAACTTGCATTCTTTTGGACAATCATTCTCCACACGTTTTGATGGAATTAATGTTTCCTTTCCACATCCAGTAGTTTCTCTTCCAATGGATTAAAAGTCAAGAAGTCAAGCCTGAACTTCTGTGCAGCTGAATTAACCAAAGAGTAAAGAGAGAAGAAGACCAAACCTTCAACTAATCAACCTCTAATGTCTCCAACGGTTACATTAGGAATTACAATGGTCATTTAATGATCTCTAGCTATAAATAGAGATGCATTCAATTCTTCTCAACAACCAATCTGTGAGAAAACAAAAATCATTAAAGTTTCAACTACTCTTCGAGTTTTCTTGTAAGAAGTATCTTTTGATACAATTGTACTTCAGTGTTTATTCTTATCCACTCTTTGAGAGAGTTTATTGATTGTAAATCATTTATTGTAAAGAATCTCAAGTCTGGGGACTTGGAGATTGGGTTATTGATTACAACTTGTAAGGGGGAGTAAGTTCTAGTGAGAGAATTACTCTTGAGTTCCAGAGTGTGTAATCAATTGAGATAGAGAGAAATCCCAGAGAGTCTGGGGACTGGACGTGGGTCAAGAGATTGGACCAAACCAGTATAAATTCTTTGTGTCTTGCTTCTCTTCTCTATACTCGGTTTATCCCTGTTTTCACTACCTAAAACAGAGCAAACCCAAAAAAATTTCAGAATCCCCAATTCACCCCCCTCTTGGTGATTCAGCTCCGCTTTCAATATCAGCTTTTTAAATCTCAATTCTCATAATCTACAATTCTTTGTATTTTTTTTGGGTACTTCATATCATTGCTAGGCTAACCTGTTTTCATCATTCCATTTTATTTCAAGAAGTTTAGCCCAAGCAAACTCATTTTTAAAATGATCCTTATGCTTAAACACTTTTATCATCATAAAAAGCACAAGTGATTTCTTCATACCAATTTCAAATTCATCCAAGTGAACTTGAAAGTTCTTAATTCTGAGATACCTTGTTGTATTCTTTGGAGTAGGGATAACTCCAAACTTCATAACATTTGGTGTCACATTATTATTTGGTATCTTTAAAGGGAGCTTTTTTTTTAGTCATGCATTCATTAAGGGGGAGCTTCACACTCTCATGTGTTTTTATCTCTTAAAAGCTCATCTCCTTGATTTGAAGAAAACCCTATTTAGCATACTCATTTGCATTCACTATGTTTTCTTCTTAGTTTTGATGATGAGTTAATCTTATACTTGAAAATATCTTATATTTTTCTTTCATTATCTTAATTTGAAAAATATCATAAAGAAAGGAATATTTTGATATCTGGTTGCACTAATAATTTTCTCTTGCAAGAAAGTTTACAATTGTGACAGGAGAATTCGGTCTATGCAAAAAAATTTCTTAATGCCCTACAAGGAGAAACTATTACATTGAGGAAAGATGTTTTGATGCACAATCACACTAAAGTTGTGATATACTCTACAAACTCTATGAAGAAAAGGATGGGAGCTGAGTGCTGACAATATTCATTCATATGAGACACAACTCAATAAGCCAGTACTTTAGTCTCATTTCACATCTCAAAGGCTATTCAGAGCACATCACGGATCTCAAAGCTAGCAAATGAACTCCATCAATCATTCATCAATTTGCGGAACTTACATAAGCATTTCTAATATCTATCCTTTTATATTTAGTAGAAATTCTGCACATATTTGGTGTTTATATGCTTTAATTGTGAAAGATGTCTTGAAAACCTCTCCAAATTCTTTCAAAATTGTTTTCATAAAAACTTTCCAAATTGCATCATATTTTGAAAACAATTGCATCATAGTTGAAACTTGAATGATTTTCGTTTTCTCAAAAAAAAAAAAATTAGAAGAATTGAATGCATCTCTATTTATGCTAAGAGATCATTAAATGACCGTTGTAATCCTTAATGTAACCGTTGGCAGCATTGAAGATGGATTAGCTGAAGGTTTGGTCTTCTTCTCTCTCTACTCTTTGGTTAATCCAGCTGCACAGAAGTTTAGGCTTGACTTCTTGACTTTTAATTCGTTGGAAGAGCAGCTACTGGATGTGGAAAGGAAACATTAATTCCTTTGAAACGTGTGGAGAATGATTGTCCAAAAGAATGCAAGCTTTTTGGACTTTGCATTTAATGTTCTGACATTACTTTATGCTTTATGTTAATGCTTCATTTAATCCTTTCTAAATCATTTGAAACTCACTAACAAACTGATTAAACATAGTTAGGAATAGTAATGAGTGATGATATGAAGTATTAGAATCAAACACAAAGGTTTTGCAAATTCCTCCAACTTGAAATTCAAATCCAACGACACAAACTCGAGTTTGTTCTTCAAAACTGGAGTTTTCATTTTTCATTAAAATCCTAAACTCAAGTTTTCTCCTTCCAGAGAAGAATGTCGCGATTTGGTATTTGAAGCAAGTTTTGAGAATAGTTCAGAACTCGAGTCATTAAGTGACAAACTCGAGTTTTGGACCTTTGATGAGAAAACATGTTTAAGTCCAAAATCTCAAAACTGGAGTTTCCATTCCAAAACTGGAGTTTCAAAATGTTTAATTTTAGCATAGCTCTCTGATTGGCCTAAACTCGAGTTTCCAAACTGAAACTCGAGTTTCCATAATTCTTTGAAAAATGTGAACTTCTTTGCTTGTTCAAAACTGGAGTTTTCAAATTGAAACTGAAGTTTTCAAAACTTTAGAAACTTTGAGTTCTTCTTTGTAAGACCGAAACTCGAGTTTCCTCATTTATGAGAAAACATTGAAAAACCTTGTTAAGTCAAAACTAGAGTTTTCACAAGTTCAGAATAGAGCATTGTTCTCGGTATGTTGTAAACTCTAGTTTCAAAACCAAACTCGAGTTTTCACCTAAACTTGGAAACTTAGAGAACTCTCTGTTTAGCCCAAACTCGAGTTTCCAAATGGAAACTGGAGTTTTGCTATCTTTGAAAAATTGGTAGCTCTTTGTCTTGCCAAAACTCGAGTTTGCTTTGCCTTTGAAAAACTTAGATGCTCTCTGTATGGTCAAAACTCGAGTTTTTTTACCCAAACTCGAGTTTGCCTAACTTTGCAAAAACTTGAGCTATTCTCTGTCAAGTCCAAACTCAAGTTTCCAAACCAAAACTCGAGTTTGCCTTTGACAGTAAGTTTTTTCAACTTAACAAAGACAAACTTCCATCTGTGTTTACAATTGTCAGTTATCATTAAAACCAATAGAGAACGAACAACATACATTTTATGCCTCGAGTTAAGTGAAGGCAGAGAGAAAATGTTTTGAGAAGACTTACTGCCTCGAGTCTCGTCCCTATTTGCCTCGAGTTAAATTCGACAGAAATCTTGGATTCTGATAGATTGCCTCGAGTTAGTTAGTGATCTACCTCGAGTCAAGTGGCTTACAGAGAGCTTCGAATGAATTATTGAAAAGATGACTCGAGTCACAACCCGAGTCAAGATCAGGCAGAGAGCAAAAGGCATTAGTTGACTCGAGTCAAGGAAAACATAAATCGGGTCACACGAATGCAGAGACCAATGGAGTTTGAGAAAGCATTGTTAACTCGAGTCACAACTTATCAACTCGAGTCAAGACGAGACAGAAAGCAATCAGAGTAAAGCAACGACATTTTAACTCGAGTTACCTCCCGTGCTTCAGAAAATCACCGTGTTCGAAAATCCAAAATCATTGATTGTGATTTCATTACTTATCATCATCACTCATTATTATTCTTAACTATGTTTAATCAATTTGTTGGTGAGTTTCAGGTGATTAAAGCTTGAGATAACATCAAACTTGACAGAAACCAAAATCTGTCAAAAGCATGAAAATGATGGTTGCAGCAGGTTTTCAGAAATGGCAGAGAAGATCGAATTCAGCAAGGAACTTGAAGAAATAAAGTTGAATGCTCAACTGTAATGCTTCTCCAATGGATTCAAATATTCAAACGGTGAAATGCTCCAACGGATTCAAGATTCGAAAGTCACTGTTCATGACAGGTTACTATTCACAAATATTATTTTAAGTTATCTCCTGGACAAAAGCAAGTGGATGACAACCTGGAAAGAGACTCAACTATGCAAACATTCGATCGTGGTTTGGCAGAAGGCGCGGATGTTTAAACAATGTCAACGGACATATACGAATGCCACAACAGTTTTTCAATGAAGCTGAGTAGGATGCAAAATTGATAAATCCAGCAAAGCACCTGACAGAACAAGCAAAACGACAAAGTATTCAAATTTGTCAACAACTATTTCTCCAACGGACCAATATTCAAAATTGTTACTATTCACAACGGCCAATACGCCATGGACAAATGCTTCCAACAACATCAATACAAAGTGTCTATAAATAGAGAAAGAGCAACGGAAGAAGTGGCAAACACAAAGACACACAAGCTTACATCTTCAAAATGTCAATACCCTGATATTCACTTACTCTTTGTTCTCAATGCTTACATAGTTTACCATAGAGAGTAAGATGATCGATTTTGTACTTCAGTGTTTATTCATTCAATTCTGAGAGAGAAGATTTATCTGTAGACATTCTATCTGAGAGTTACTCAAGATTGGGTGATCTTGAGTAGAAAGCTCAGTGTATTGATTACAGCTTGTAAGGGGGAGTGAATCCTAGTGAGGGGATTACTTCGAGTACAGAGTGTGTAATCAAGTGGGTGTATTGATTACCGTTTGTAAAGGGAGTGAATCCTAGTGAGAGAATTACTTCGAGTACAGAGTCGTGTAATCAAGTTGTAAAGGCTTTTCCCTTGTGCCCGGTTAAACAAGGAGATAGTGGATTGAAAATCTCAAGTGGAGCTTGGGGACTGGACGTAGGTCAAAGATTGGGCCGAACCAGGATAAATCATAGTTTGCATATTATCTTCCCTAAACTCTTATATTTCCAGCATATATGTTTGAATGACTGTTTATCGTTTTATAAATCATTATTGTCATACAAACTACTTTCAGTAAGTTGAGAAAAGATTTTCAAAGTTCCAAAGTTTTTATCAGACACCCAATTCACCCCCTCTTGGGTGAAAGCCAATTCTAACACATCTCTATATTTCTAAAGTTTTGCAAACTCCAGTTTGCCTTTGCAAACTCCAGTTTGCTCTATGCAGAGAGTTTTCCATTTTCCCAAACATCTGTGGAAACTCGAGTTTATTTTTGTTAAATCGAGTTTGTAGCAAGCAGAGAGCTTTGCTCTATTTGGAACCTTTTGAAAACTCCAGTTTAGATTTGGAAACTCCACTTTTGAGCTTTTGGTCTTAAACGTATTTTTCATTATAAAAGTCCAAAACTCGAGTTAGTCACAAATGGACTAGAGTTTGACTCATACTCAAAATATGATTCAAAGATCAAATCGTGACATTCTTCTCTGGATGAAGTAAACTCGAGTTTGGTTTTGTAAACTTGAGTTTAGGCCTTTGAAGGAAAAGTTTCAAACTCCAGTTTGGATGAACAAACACGACTTTTGTGTCGTTGTGTTTGAAAATCAAACTGCTCGAATTTGTGAAATCTTTATGTTTGATCTAGATACTTCTTTTCATCACTCAGTACTATTTTTAACTATGTTTAATCAGTTTATTATTGAGTTTTAGATGATTTAAAGAGTATTAAATGAATATTTAGCTTAAAGCAAAAACTAACATCAGCACATTAAATGCAAAGACAAGAAAACTTGCATTCTTTTGGACAATCATTCTCTACATGTTGCTAAGGGATTAGTGTTTTCTTTCCCTATCAAGAAGTTGCTCTTCCAATGGATTAAATTCAAGGGAAGTCAACCATAAACTTCTGTGCATTTGGATTAGATGAAGATTAGAGAGAGAAGTGACCAAACTCGTTCCTAACAGCTAGTCCAATGTCTCCAACGGTTACATTGATCAATCCAATGGTCATTTAATGCTCCCTTGATATATAAGGAGTTTCATTCAAGTCCTCTCAACAACCAACTATTTGAAAATGAAAAGCATTCAATTTGTTCATCTGTATTAAGTGTTTTCACCTCTTGTAAAGTATCGTTGGTACTTTTATTCTTAAGTGATTATCTTGTCTACACTTAGAGAGAGTTTCATTTATTGTAATAATCTCAAGTCATGGGACTTGGAGATTGGGTATATCAATTTACAACTTGTAAGGGGGAGTGTATCCTAGTGAGAGGATAACTTTTGAGTGCAGAGTGTGTAACTGATCTTGTGAGTTAGTGAAAATCCCAGAGTATCTGGGGACTGGACGTAGGTCGAGGATTTAGACCGAACCAGTATAAATCCTCTTGTGTCTTGCTATTCTTTCATCTCCTCTGTTTTTTTGTTCGGTTTCAGAGCACTTTAAAAGAATTTTTAAAATCCCCAATTCACCGCCCCTCTTGGTGATTTGCTCCACTTTCACTTTATGCTGGATGTTCCTTCGTAGGCAACCTCCAATGCTTTCCACATTTCTTTCGCACTTGACAGATTGCAAATTTGAAAGCGCTCTTGTTGGCTAAGTGCACTTTGGAGCATGAAAATAGCTTTACTATTTAGAGTGACAAGTCTTCTATCATTATTGTCGTATTCTTTTTCAAGCTTAGCAATTCGAACTCCATCTTCAATTGCACTTAGTTGGTAGTTTCCTCTTTCAAACCCATTCCACAGACCAAACTCATTAGCCACAACGAAGACTTTGAACTTGGCTTTCCAAACGAATAATGTTCTCCATTTGAAACTGGGCGGTCGGTTGATAGAGGCACCATCAGTCAATATTCCTTCCATGATCTATCTCGGGATGTTAAGCCCAACAGAGAAATCATGCCCTGATACCAAATGAAGGTGAATATCACCTAGAGGGGGTGAATAGGTGATTATAAAATTTTTCTCTTGACACCTTAAACCACCAAAATAGATATCGACAGAGACATAAATAGAGGAAAAAGAATACAAAGGAATTATCAGGTTCAATCTAATTCGACAACCTACGTTCAGTCCATAAGCACCTTGGGATTTTTACTATCTCTTAATCTCAGTTACAATTACACACTTAGTACTTGGAAGATCCTCTCACTAGGACTCACTCCCCCTTACATAACCTTAAGATTTAGCAACTAAATCAGAAATCAAATAGGTGTTTAATGTAATATCTTGAATTTCGGGCTTAGAGACTTAAAGAATAAACCTAAAGTAGGCATACGACTAAGCCTAGTTTGAGTAGAGTCCCATGAATGACGAGAGATAGGAAGCCTTTCAGGGACTAAGTAACTCGGCTATACAAGTCAGTAGACCTAGTATGTATAAGCCGTGGAATTAAATTACCAAAGGAAAAAGAGGCACGGAAGACCCATACGGTGTTAATCAGTTGGTAAAAATGCCATTTAGCTCTTTCTTAAGGTATAGGACAATTAGCTGAGCAAAAATGTGCTAACATAAGTGTGCACATGACATGTCCTAGTTAGGTGACGATTTCCTGCGTTTTTGAGGAAACAAGAAGAGGAAAAGACACTAAAAAGTCATGTCAAAAAGTAAGAGTTAGTGTAATCTTACATAGGGAATGTGTCACCACAGGGTTAAAAGAGGAAAAAGTAAGGGGAAAATAGTCAAATCCTTATCCTTTAAGCATTAATAGTCAAATTTATGTATTTTATTTATTTTATTTTTAGGCAATTTTCCCTAGAATTGGATGGACCAAGGACTAGATTTTCTAAACTTCAATTAGGGATCATAAAATACCCTACAATTAATGTTATAACCTCTAGCTTTAATATAATCAATGATAAGCTATAAGAGAAAAAAAATTATGGTGACTAAAGAATACCAAAAACAATTGTGAGACAATTGAATTTTTATTAATTGAGTTTAGGACAATTTAATTACCATAAGATATCATAATTAATTATAGTCTTAAGTTAATCATAAGAGATGATTAAATGACATGGGAATGCTTATTCTAATTGAAGGAAATTATCAATAACTAATGGGCAATTAAATTTGCAAAAAACATTAAAATATTTATGTAATTTTCGTAATTAATTAATTAATAATTTAAAAGGCATGATTAAGAAGTATAAAAGATTGATTACATGAGATCCCTAACAAGTAAGCCTAATTAACCAACAAAGGATAGAATTAAGACACTAATCAACTTGCTAATCAACTTTCACAAGTCAACACAAATCAAAGGCTTGGATTAGAATTGATAAAGCTAAATCCTAAGGCCATAATTTGATTCCATAAAGTGAAATCCATGTGAAATAAAAAACATCCATTGAGAATTTTTCTATATGATATAAGATTAATTAAAAAATAACAAAATTAAAGAGTGATTAAGGGGGGGGGGACGGTTTATGAGTGTGTGTGTGTGAGTGTGTCTGTGTGTTGTGAGTGTAGTAGGAGAGAGTAAAGGTGAATTGTGTGGTGTGTGAGTGTTGTGAGGTGTGGAGGGATGTGAGCCTAGTAAATTAGGAGAGAGGAAAAGAGAGAAGATATTTTAAGTTCAAAAGCTATTAGGATTAATTCAGGACACAAGTAAATGAGAACCGATAGAAAATAAATTGTGTACTGAAATATGTTAATCATAGATCAAATATAAGGACTTTTTATGAACAAGTGTATTTTTAGCTTGAAGTAGGTTATCTCCAAAGTCATTTCCTTAACTTTTGGGATTAATCCTAAAATGACTAAAAGGCTAGTAAAAACCCCAAATTGAACCATAATTCATGTTATTTCAAGTGCTTCTCAAGGGACTACATAAACTTCAAACTTTACCTCTAAGAATATTTGTGATTTATAAGCACATGCAAATTACACATAAAGTAAAAGATGTGGAGATGAAGAGGCCAACAAGGTGTGTGAAATGGAAGAAGATAGGGGAGAGAGAAAGGGAGGACGGTTTGGAGGGAGTGGATGGTGAGGATGAGAGTTGAAGGATAACCCTAGATCCAAGGGTCAAAAATTGAGTAGAGAAAGTTCAAGGGAATTACCAAGTTGCCACACCAATTCTCTATAAATAGGCACCTTCATTTCACTTCAATTCTCACCAATTCAAGCTTAGGCAATTCGAAATTCTAGAGAGAGGTGAGAAGGAAGAGTACTCTTGGAGAAGGAGGAGCAAAGTTCTTGGTAAGTTCTTCGGTCCTTAGCTTTTAAGTTCTATTCTTTATTTTTATAGTTCTTAGTATAAATGTTAGTTTGATCTAGGAAGTAGGAAGTAGAATTCCTATTCTTGTTTTTATGCCTCATTGCATTGAAAGATGTCTGACGAGGTAAAAACATGGTAGGAAGTAAGTTTTGAAAGTTGGGAGTCAGAGAGTAGCGAGGCTCTGGCGAAATTTTATCGGTTAGCGGTTTTCTGGAGTCAGGGGTAAAATAGTCATTTGTGACTAAAATATCTGTTAAGATATTGATTATGAATTAATAAATACGATATTATCCTTATAGGATATCTGTGATTGCGTTCCGACTGTCAGACGTATCGTATTCATCGACGAAGGTACGGACGCGTACTGTAACCTTAACTCTTATACTTGTTGTATGTTTATATATGATAGTTGTATTCATAGACTAAGACATTGTCTTAGATCTTTCATTATACATTCAGCTATATACGGGTTATGGTTATGATAATACCGTTAAGTTTTCCTAGCGCTGAGGACACGACCGTACATCATGGCATTGGTGAATAGTGCAGACCGGGATAACATACTTATGCAGAAGCTGTGTATTGTTATTGCCTTACATATGTGATTATGTATTTCCTACATCTGTTATGGGCTTTTGTAGTGATTAATGTTGTAATGTCATGAATATCTCTCATTCATATATTGTTTACATAAGCATGAGATTAACCGTTACCTGAGGTCCGATGGACATTGGACCTCAGCTCTTATAGCTTCAGGGTCCGGAGAACCGAGGACCGAAGACAAGAGCAAGCAGCACGCACAAGACCCGACTAAGATATCCATTTGTAAAACAATACCGTTGTAATACTCAGTTATATGTAATGTTTTTTTATGAACAAACAAATACGCCACAGTTAATGGTTATCAGTTACTCAATCCTTTACTTGCTCCGATGCTCTACTCTGATGAAAAAGAAAAAAAAAATTATTTCGCTTTTGAAAATTGGGATGTTACACTTTTGCATGCTCAATGTTTGATACTCATACTCATGACCATAGTATAATTAGAAACAGAGCTTCAATCATTCAAGTATGTTAAACATAATAAGCAAGCATAGCAATCATACATATACACATAAGCAATAATATCAGCTACATGCAAGTAGGGTAAGTCCACTACCTTATAGAATAATGTCTTTCATTGGTTTTCTTCTTTAACCAACCATCGGAGTTGCTTGAAGTACCTTCCACCGTGTATTTACCAAAACGCCTGACCTTTTGAATCCGACCCTAGACTCCTCGGATATCCTACCATATTACCATATCACTTAAAATAATATCCTAAGGGTTATTTTTGTCTCCTTTTACCTTTCTACCCTTGGTGGATTAATTATTCCATTTATACCCTTACATTTTCTTAAAAACCTAATGCTGGATTTTCTAAACAGATTTTTCAGCAACTTTGAAAAATCATAACTAATTCTAAAAAACTATTTTTTGAGTGCTACAAAATTCTTCATGACCCTTGATATTCATTTTTTCAAGTAAAAGTATTCCCAAAAGCTATAACATCAGTAATCATTCCCAGTTTAATATTTTCTCAACGTTGTCCAGTTTATAACTCAAAAAATAAAGCTTAACTTTAACAAATTGTATCTCCTTGTATAGAACTCAAAACGTTACATATTTTATATATTTGGAAATCCCTACATGTATAATTTATTCATGTAAAATTTCGTGATTTTTAAAGATCATTTGATACATAAAATAATAGCGTCAATATTCACTACCAGTACTGAATTTAAAACTGGAAATTCTACAATTTTCACAAATCTTGTTTCATTAATATCTAAAATTATTTCCCAACATGTTTTTACCTCATTAGGAATTTTTCAATGCAAGGAGGCCTAAAAACAAGTATAGGAATTTACTTCCTAATTTTCTAGATTAAACTACCATTTTTCAAAGAACTAAAAGCTAAAACTTAAGAACTCACACTTGATGCTTTTTGGAATTTCTCCAATTTCCTTCTCTCCTTCTCTAGATTTTCATTCAGCACTCCCTCGCTCAAGGATCAGCTGAGCTTGTTGTGGTGTGAAGGAAATGAAGAGTGTGAAGCCTCTATTTATAGGCAAAGCTTCAATGTCAACAATGGTAATTCTTAAGTTTTCCAAAACTTCATATTTCCTTCTCACCTTTGGATTAATTCTACTTTATGAAATCCAATCTTCACCCTCCATGGCTGGTCGACATGCAGCCACCAATTTCAGCCATTTAATATGATTTCCCATTAGCAAATATCTCTTGGTTCACTCCTCTCATTGGCTAGTTGCAAATGTTGACTTTTCATAATGTATTTATGTGTTAATTATCATGAAATACTTGGCTTCTATTCCTCCCCCTTGGCTGCACGTTTTTTTATGACTCTTGGGACTGATTAATTATAAGAAGCTTAATTAACTCCCTAATCAAGAGTTTAAATGCCCACTAATTACATGTGCCATTGCATAATTGATTTGTTAGCTTAACCATGGTAATTATTGTTTATTTAGAAAAGTATTATTTCATTCTCTTTGGCTTAATTATTTGCAAATATAATTATCCCTCTTTTGATAATCCTAATTTGCCTCTAATCATCTTGAAGAATTATGCAACTAATCTCAATTAGTGCAAGATAAATTACCCATTAGCCTTTGCTAATTTCCTTTAATCTACTTAAGTGTTTTCATAACACTTTTCTTGCCTCTGTTGGCTATAAAATAACCATCATCTTATGTGCTAATTATATCACATTAAATAGTTCCTAAATAATGTCTCATAATTAACCATTGGTTAATTAGTTCCAAAATAAAATTTGGATAAAAATATAATCTATAGATTATAATTCTTTGAGACACATATTCACCTTTATATTTTGCTAATTACTCACTAAAATACAAGGTTATGAGAATTGGGAAAATTAAGGTATTACATAGCCAGTACGACTTTGGCCTCATCATTCTCTAGATTCAAAAGAAGAGTGGATGTCAAAGGAAGATCTGGACAAACCATAATCAAAAATGGACATACACAAATTCAAATAATAATACAGACTCTCACGGAATTATTAAACAAACAACAAATAGATGAACAATCTCACGAAGAACACAAACTCACATCAGTACAGACCCTTGATAACAAGTGTTAGCAAAACATAAAGTGAGAAGATATAGAGGTCTTGGCAGTGGCCGGTCAACAACAAATTGAAAGATGCCTGCATAAAAAGATCTATTCAAGATCCATCAGCATCTACGCTCTATCGAGGGCAACATATTTTTCCTGGGATGAGAAAGATCCAAGAAAATTTGGTTAATTTAAATATATCTCTCAAGAGTGGCCAAAGCAGATATACAAATAAGGGTATGGGTATAAATGCAAGCATACAAATGAAAATAGGAACCCACTTCAAACCACTGTTGTGATGAGAGCCATGGCTTTGGTTTTTGGTATTATAGTACATGATGAATGCACTACTAAATGTTATCATCATGCTCATTATGGAGATCAATAATGTGATCAATCCAAATATCAACTTTATGGGCAATGACATGTAATGAAAATCATGTTCTGCATGGCGTGAGATGAGGATGGAGAAGAAAATAAATATGGAAGTTGAGGATGATATCATTGCAATCGCATCAAATATAGAAAATATCATGAACCACTTTTTCTCATCCACCAAGTAACTAGGGCTTCCTGTCTTGTCATCAACGCCACCTGGTATACTAAATGTAGCAGTAAACACTCCAGTAGTGATAAGGGTGGTAACAACCATGCAACATTGTGTTGTTTTCTCTGTCCATAACTGCGCTTTGTGCACTAATTTTTTGTGATTCTTTGTGAATACTTCTTGAGGAGTGAAGCCTTTTCTATTCTTCTCCTCTATGAATGAGGGTGGCACTATCTTCTTCACCGTCTGTCATGTTAAAGAATATGGAGAATATGGATATATTATGGCATCAATATAAAATATAAAATATATAATAACTTATACGATTACAAACTATGAATTATTTCTCAATGGTAAGAATGCCCGCATGCACATGTGCTTGTGCATGTGTATTTTGTAAATAGAAGAAAAAGATTAAATATTTATGTAACAACATACCTCAAACCATAATAACTCAAGAGTCATGTGAAATGCCGCTCCAAAAACTAAGTTTTGTTGATACTTTGACGACAATTTTGCCGCCATGTGCAATAAATTGTTTTTATCTTCATCTACGTATTGTACTATTATATCTTTGATCGCGCCTATGCCACGTGTGAAGTTGAAGACATCAGCTTGTCGACTCAAAACTGCAATGTGAATTATGCTTCGACGTTCTTCATCTTCTTCCCATATCAAATGAGGATAGGTACTTATAAGCTGCTCTAGAAACTTAAAATTCCCAGCTTTAACAGCATTAAATACTACATGTGGAGGTCTCTTTATATTTTCCAAGATCTCCTCGTGAGATAGCTCAAGATATATCTCATTCCACAAGTATCCTACAAGATCATGTTGCTTAGTTTGCTTTGAACCTAGGAAACACAATTGAACAATTTAATTAGTTGAAATATTAAGTCATGATAGTAAAATATGAAAACTTTGAAAGAATATTGAAAAAATATCATTAATAAAAAAATATTTTCTGTTTGTTTGAATCATATCGGAATCTCTTTCTGATTACAGGTAAATCTGCTGCCATAAGTCCAAATTTATAGCTAAAATAAAAATATCAAACCAAAATGAATTTATTTGTCTGCCGATAAGGTTCCGATGAAAACATCGGATATTGATTGGGTTCTAATGATATCTTAACAATAATCGACATCGTTAATAAGTTTCGAAAGCACATGCCAGCCGTTTATAGAAGAAGTGCTAAAAGAAAAAGAAAAATTGACATGCCTGGAGGCTTTCGAGACAATATATGCAATACTGTCTCATTTGCATCATCCCTCGCAAAAGCTAGCTTTCTTTCCTCTCCCGCATTCTTTCGTCGCACATTCTTTAGCAACTTCAAGGCCAATTCTGGACAAATGAATAAATAAATAAGGTCATATATAGGTATTTCTGATACACGTTTAACAAAATATACGATGTATTTCCCACTTGGAATTATGCACTTATTAATAACTTGTATAGCCGCTTGTCTTGTGTGTGAGAACTTACCATAGATTCCGGCTTTGACAAAGAGAAATAACAGCAACTTCAAGCCATCATCTCTATATTCAAATCCCTCAGTTTTTTTGTATAGATAGCGTGCCGTTTCACTTTTTCCATGTAAAGCAGCAAAGTGGAGTGGAGTTAAAAGTTCACTGTGACCCGTTTCTCTTAGCAACTTCTCATTCTCTTCCCCCATTAAATCAACAATCTCCATATTCCCAGATGCGACAGCAAAGAGAAACGCAGTGTTACCATTAATGTCTTTTGATTCCAAGTAGTCACTTATTTCTTCCTTCTTCAGGTACTTCAACAGTAGCCTCACAAAATTAGCTTGGTTTGCTTGGGTGGCCACGTGGAGGATGGTCTCCTTCCGATTGGTTAAGTCAGCACTTTTTAGGTCCCGATCCTTACTGCCTTCTAAGATTTTTCTCGCTGTCTCCCAATTACCTTCCTTTGCTGCTTTGTATAGGCCTAGGCGCAAATGGCTAGAAAGTAGATAATCGACCACCGATCCATTGTTAATGAACTTTAGCTCAAAAATTAGTTTATTCTTCATTTATATATGTAAGATCTATGTAATTTCTATATTTATTATGAATTTTAATTTTTTATATGGTATCTTATATTCAGTACTACTAAGCTAGATTAGAGCATTCTATATTATAAATTAAAATGGTTATCAATCACGTATTATTTTTATACATTTATGTTATTTTTTTGAAGAAGTAACTTAATTATTTATAAGTGTATATATATATTTTCCTACATATCCATATACATATGCATACATGCATGCATGCATACATACATACATATATACATCCATGCATGCATGCATGCATACATACATACATACATACATACATACATACATACATACATACATACATACATACATACATACATACATACATACATACATACATACATACATACATACATACATACATACATGCATCCATACATACATACATCCATACATGCATACATACATGCATACATACATGCATGCATACATACATACATACATACATACATACATACATACATACATACATACATACATACATACATACATACATACATACATACATACATACATACATACATACATACATACATACATACATACATACATACATACATACATACATACGTACATACATACATGCATGCATACATACGTACATACATACATACATACATACATACATACATACATACATACATACATACATATGACCTTCCCGAAATTAAAATTTATTTTTTTTATTTATGATAAATAACTTTTGAACGAGATAGTATATTTTTCAAAAATACTTAAAACTATAGTAAAAATTATTTTCAACTACCTATATGTGTGTAAATAATAAATAGTAGTTGTAAGGAATAACATTCTTCCCCAAGACCCAACTACCTATGTTTATTTTATATCGAATATATTTTTGGATTGAGAATTATCATTGTATGAAAAATTTGTTTGGCACATATAAATGCTTAATAATTATTATTTTAAATGGGGAAATTTTGATCGAAACAAAAATTTGAGAGTTAAACTTAAGGTCAAACATTGGTAGTGTGGACGGAAATAGAATATCAAATTTAATTATAAGGGAGGTTTGTGAAATATACATTTGAATTTCAAGTAAAGTTTATATATGCTTCCTGGATAGATGAAAACTTTTTGAAATTTAGATCAAAAGGACTGGTGGTTAATGTACTTTACTTTACTATTTTTATACAATATATGATATATATTACTATTAGGTTGTGATATTAAAAAAAAAAAAGGTACTACTAGGTCAGCTTGGAGCATTCTATGTTATAAACTAAAAATGTTGTAACTTAAATATTGTTTTTTAAATACTTACATTATTTTTTTTAAAAAAATAATTATTATAAAATGTAAGTAGCAGGAACTTCTTGACAATAAAAGTTGTTTATAAAAGACAAAATAATAACCTTATCAAGAAAATAATTAATTTTTTTAAATACGTATGTTGTTTTTCAAAACAATAAGTTAATTATTATAAAATGTATGTAGGAGGAGTTTCTTGAAAATAAAAATATATATATTTAAAAATTATAAACTAATTAACTCATTAGGAAAATAAAAGGAATCATGAGGTTAAAATTGCATAATTTTATTTACAAATTTTTAAATACGCATATAAGTTTTGTTTCAAATAATTTTCTAAGATAATACATAACAAATGTAAGAATGACTAATAGAGAACGTTTTAGAAAAGGGAATAAAAATTTGCATAAAGAAGAAGAAGATTAGAAATTATACTAAAAATTAGAATTTTTTTATGTGTTTTAAATATAAGGAAAATTTCAATCTAAATGTAATGTAACTTTATTAATTTATTCATTTTGTAACATAAGTATTTTTTTTTTCGCTCAAATGTAAGAAACTTATCCATGATATGATACATACACATCGGGCAATTAAAACCAAAAAGTCTGCATAGAATACTAGTTGACAAGAGAGCAAAAACAAGAGTTGGAAAAAATAAAAAATAAAAAGCACAAAAATATATAGTTTAGTCATTAACTTGAGGAGTTTCAAATGAAACTATCGTAACAATTAATTAAGTATTTTTTTCATAAAAATATTATATTAAAATAAATATATTTTGAAGTAAAATAGACATAAGTTATATTAATGAACTCATCACATGTCATATTATATTTGTAACATTAATAATTTTTTCTAGCATATTTGAAATATTATTTTAGTCCACTTGTGAATTTAAACTTAAAAAGTAATGAATAAATAAATTTACGTAAATAAAAAACTTAAGATATGATTATGAAGTTTAAAAGTACTCCTTTATAGTCATTTTTTATAAGTTGTTGTTAATCCTAAATATAAGACCTATTTCACATATCTATAAATTTTTTTTTTCTAAATAAACTCTATTAATATTCCCCAAACAATAATTACATAAGAGAGAAAAGGAGGGAATTATGAAAGATGATTATGATATTTTGTATTTTTTTTGGGGGGGCAGGGGCGGGGGCGGGGGCGGGGGGAATGTCATATAAACAAACTTAACTAACTCCTAAATTTAACCAAATTAGTTGATTATGTCTTTTATTAAGGACCGGAGAAGTATACGCATTGAAATCATTCTTGATAATCTAAATAATTCTTAGATTAAGTTTATGTTAAATAAAGGTATTTTAATAAAAAAAATGTTATTTAAGAGTCAAATTGTTGGTTTGATAGCAATGAAATCCTAAATGTAAATAGGAAATATATGTTATGGAACTTTTTATTTAAAGAATAAAATGGAGGTTTCAGTAAAATAAAATAGATGGAGGTCAGTATAAATTACTACTTTTACTATGAATGTAACTCTTGTACATGCAAATGATCATTTTTAAGATTTATAAATCATATGTATGCAAATTCAACATGCATGCGATTATGCATTTAATCTATGTGTGTTACTCTTTGTACTGCAAGTTTGAATTTATGTTAGGGATCAGAAGAGCAAAGGATAGGATAGATTACACGTCAATGACAACATTATTTGAATTTGATGATTGAGTCTTCGGCGAGTTGTCTATGTTCCCTGATTCTGAACAAAATCAACACACATATTCAAACATACAAACAGAAATTTAATGATAGAGATTCCAAGTCTATGAACGACGAAAATCATTATTCTTTTGAACAACTTAAAATAACATTAATTCTAAAGAAACATAAAAAGCTGCCGCTGAAGCGGAAGAATATAAATAAAATTAAAAAGACAATTATAGATGATCTCTGTTTCCTAATTACCTTCCTTTACTGCTTCATTTAACCCAGGACACGTTTTAATATCCTCTCCATAAACAAGTTAATGATGAACGGCCATAGATGAGAGGTTCTATTTCCACATTATATACGTAGTGAGCCAGTTGAAGGTACAAATTTAAAGGAAAATATCATCATCGTGGGAACTTTGCTAAAAAAAAATTCCCCTATCATAAAAATTACAGCCTAGATTACCTTAAGACTTCAGTCCTTGTGCGGGTGCAACTTATCTTTAGTTGTGAGCATCAAATTTTCAACTGTGTAAATGTCTTCTATTTTACACATAACAGAAAAATATGTTGTACGTAGTTAACAAAAAAATGAAAATAGGCTGTACATACATAGCTAAAGAAATGTCGCCCCACCCGTTGAAGATAGGTTTCACCTGGATCCTTACATGAATTTCATATACCTTTACTCAGTAAATTTTCCTATTGGGGGGGGGGGGGTTTCAAATATTTTCATACCTTTAGGAGGAAAGGAAAACGTTTATTTACTATATACAACACGCGCAACAAAAATTGGATCTTGAAGCACACCAGGTAGTCTGTGAGGGAGAGAGGAGGGCCAGAGATTACCTTGATCATGACTAAGAACATCTCCTTCCATTGGTACCCTTAAAAGTGAACATGAGTTCAATAATTAGTTAAGTGCTTTTTATTATATAAATGTGACCCTTCTAAATGTATTATTAATAATAATTTTTGATAGAGTATAATTATATTTAATAGGGGTAAAAATGGAAATATCAGTTTAAAATTTCAGATAAAAGAATTTGTCATTATATTAATTGAGGAACAACCTATGGGAGCGATTGTTTCTTATAAAAAGAACCATTAGAAAAACACGAGGAAATGCATGACTACATATCAGGAAATTTAAAATCTACATAGACGGGTTAAAAAACAAGAGTTGGAAAAAATGAATGGACAAGAGGGTACGTCTTGGTCATTAATTGTTAAAAAAGAAAAGAAAAAAAGAAAGAGGTTTCATTTCAGTGCTTCAACATTTCAGGTTCCACGACTTCCTAATTTTAACTTCTCTTATATATGAGTGATTACTTGCCTCCATCTCCATAGCGTCATTATTTGTTTGCTAATTTAATGATTACAGTTAAGAGATTGAGAAATTTGTTGAAGAATCCTCCTTGTAAAATTTGTTATTCAGAAAAAAGGAACTCAAATCCTTTAGTATGTGCAACACTCTTGAATTATGTGCGACATATCTTTAAATATATGTGAATGTCTTTTGTTTTGCACATAGTTAAATAAGCTATTGTTAAGAATTTATTTATTTTATATAGAATTTTAAAATTACAACCCACTATATGGCATCACAAAATCGAAAAGCTGCAAAACTTTATGGTTGCAAAATTCAGTTTCTGAGTGTAATGCAATTTACTGTGTGTGCGCGCATGGGATACAAGCTAAGGATAAGTAAGATTACATGTTATGCTGAGGGGGCACGTCATCATTAAATTCTGAATCCGATGATCGAATCTCCGAAAATGAGGGCTTCATGTTCCCAGATTCTAAACAATTATGACAGATTCAAACAATTGATCACATTCACACACATACACACACACATACACACACACAGACACACACACACACACACACACATACATACATACATACATACATACATACATACATACATACATACATACATACATACACACACACACACACAAATATATATATATATATATATACATACATGTATATATTTATGTATGTATATATATATAATTTAATCAGAAATGAGACAGGGAAGTTGCAAAGATATATTATATCAAATTTCATTGCATTTACTTGGAAATTAAAGAGACTAGAAGCTAAAAATAAATAAATATATAAATAAAGAATTAGGTTTACAGAAAAACATAGAAATCAATCACTAATCCAATTTCAGTACCTCTACAGGCCGGTTAGACCTCAACAGGAAACCAAATAGTAATGGTAGCAAGTGATTGAGTTTACTAGTTTCTCATATAAAACTATTGACTCTAGAGATATAATAATATGGAGAAGACAAAATTGTTTTAAGCTCTAACAAAATCATAAGCGTATCTTGTTTCAATGAGGGGAGAATGTGTTATTAAAATTTTATTTGATGGTTAGATGCGAATTGAAAGGTAAGCATAGATAAAATAGAAGCAGCTTTATCAGAAGAATTTATGCAGAAAAAAGAGAAAGAGAGGGAATAGTATGAATTGAATTACCAACAAAATAGAGAAACGCTTCGCACTATCACCGCGACGAAGTTAATCTTCAAGATCTGAAGTCTTCAGTGAAATGAAGAGCAAGCACTACGCTATATATATATATATGTGTGTGTGGGGATTTTTTATTTTTTTTGATATAATCAAGGGTTTCCCTTTTTGAGGCTCAAAGCACAAAAAGTTTTCGTGTTTCCTAATAAGTGCGTTATTGGGATTCAAACTTGTATTCTCTTCCTTTCGGAGATGAGGCCGTTTATCACCCTAACTAACAGCTTGTTAGTTGTGTGTGTGTATACATATGTGTGTGCAAGCACGCGATCAAAGGAATCAAATTATTAAATTAGTACCGCCACTGATCATCATCAAATTCTGCCGCATGCAATGTTATATAGATGAAAAATTAATTATTAGATTATTACCACCGCTAGTGTTAAATCTTTTGCTGCATTAATATATTAACTGATCAATCACTTTTGTTTTTCTAAAATATATACAGTATATTTTTTTCTGCATGTTAAAAAATTTATACAGTATATTCATCTATTTATAAATAACAAATTAAATACAAATTCAACGCATATTACACTTTAATTTGATATATTATAAATTCCATATTTTGTATTGTATTTATTGATTATTAAAGGGCATTGATACGTCAAGGTAGTAGAGATGATAATGTATATAATAATAGTCATATCATAAAAGAAGATTTGAAATCAATATATATAAGAAAACTCATCCCTCGAGCTGATATCCCAACGGCTTAGCACGGCTCTCCTCACAGGTTACTGTAGCTAAGCCGAGAGAATAAAATATTCACGCCTCTGGCTTTACGTCGGCTCCTTCACGGGACGCAACACAACTTTTCCTTTCCCCGAAAACTTTTCCTCCTCTTTTCTTCCTTCATCGCTTCTCATCTACTCTTCCGGGAGACGGCCTCCATCATGAACACCCTATCTAAGCGATGAGGGTGGGTTTAAAAGCAATCCCCATTCCTTTTCAGCTTTTCATTGCGGTTGCTCCTCCTCCCTGTTCTCCTGTCTGATCTTTTCTAATCCCTAATCCCATTTTTTCCCTATATCACCGATTTACAAACAAAAGCAATCCCCACCCTCTTCTTCCTTCACCGCCATTCTTTTTGTGGCTCATCGCAGCTTCGGGTCGCCATCAAGCCTCATCGACAGAAGTCTTGTCCTCGATTACATGGCTAAGAAGAGAAAGTCTACTGCTTTAAGCCTCGATGAGGTGGATCGAACCATGTATGCGTCGTTTTGTAGTGCCACCAATTCCTTATCTCAGCTTTACATTCAAGCTATGAACCACCGAAAGCTTTCTTTCAAGCCGGTGAATGCCACGGCCTCGTAAGATTTCTCCTCTCGACCCAATTTTTTTTTTTTTTTGCATTTTTCCGATATCGTGTTTTGGATTCTGTGATATGGGTTTTTGCATTTCGATTTTACTTCGTTCATTGATGCTGAATTTTTACTGGGGAAGTTTAATTTTGTTCCGACCAGAGGCTTTGGCTCCACCCCGTCTCTCTCTCTCTCTCTCTCTCTCTCTTTTTCTTTTTTTGCTTTTTCCCATTTCTCATGGTCAATTATGATAAGGTTTTCTTTTTGCTATGTTTTCAAACCGTACGATAATTTTTTTTTTTAATGATGTTTGAATTCATATCGATTAGGATTATGCTTTCCTCTTCAGTTTTACAAACTTTTAAACCCAATAGAGTGTTTTTTCAATTTCGAATGTCTATGACGTTTCAGCGATTTTAAACCTTCTCATTTAAATGTTCTCAGTTTTATTTTCTAATTGTCAGTCCTGATCATTCGCTCAATTTTGTAATTAATTATGGATTGTTATCTCTTCGTCTGATCTCGGTAGATTTATACTATGCTGTTTCGTATTAAAAAAATCATTCTTCAATGGCCAATGGACTGGGAAAAGATTGAGCGACTGACTCCTGTTACTTCTTTTTCTATTGGTGAATGCAGATCTATAGACTGCAGCCCAGATACAACATGAGAGCAGGACATTGTCTGAGGAAAACCAACTACTTCCTGAAATCAAGCAGCTTAACTCAACATTTCAATATGTGGATTTTATATTTTGGACCGGATGTAATACAACTTATTATATCTTTTATATTATTTTTTATTTTAAAAATTTTTCTTCGAATTCTTTTTTTGTAACATTTATTTGTTCTAACGTTGTGTAAAATTTCATGCAAAAAAAAAAAACTGTGTCTGAAATTTTAAAAAATAAATAAAAAATAGTCATGCAGAAGTTAATTGGTACTATAAGGTAAGTGATTAGTACAATTTTCTATTCGTTTGTCTCCAACTTTAAAATAAGTGGAATGTCAGTACAGTTTCAACTTTTGAACAATTCTATTCCCAAAGCGAAGCCAATTATTATCCGTAAGTTTTCTTGGCGAAAAAGTGACTAGCAAGGACAACGATAGTGGTTTGAGGACATTATATAATATATCATCAATATATATGCAATATATTGTTAAAAACGTGTGTGTATATAATTACATCTATATTTATGGGTCATAAAATGCCCTGAAAATATTATGAAAAATCTTAAATGGCAATAAAATATTTTGTTAAAAATAGGAGAATATGTTGTCTCTAATTTAGGAAATTTTTGGGGTTATTTTCCTTGGAAAATAATAAAGAGAAATTAAATATTATTTTGGGGGACATAAGTTGTCCAATGATTTTTAATATTTTACATGGAGCATATATGACTAATGTCAGTAAAATAGTTGTGAGATAATAATTAATCTCAATTAAGAAAATTGTCAACAATTAGTAAGTGATTAATTAAATAATTAATGGCTAATTGTTTAAGCATGAGAAAATGAGATATTCAAAGATTAATTATCTAAAACCCCTGATTGAAGATTAATGACCAATAAAGCGTCAAGATTAGCATGAGAATAATTTTTAATCAATTGGAGATGATTAAGAAAATGTATTAGATAAATTATAAAATCCCTAAAGTCTAATTAACTTTAAAGATAATCCTTGTGAGATATGATATTTTTTTCTATTACCAAATATTTATCTCAACATATAATTATATGAGCTCCACATAAATTTTATATGTTATTTTTCATATATCAATACATAACAATACATATAATTAGATTTAATGCATGAGATATTCCAATGAGTTCGTGTGGTGACTTAACTGAATTTTGTTTATTTATATGAAGTTAACATAAATCGCATTGTTCATATCATGTTAATATTAGTGGTTCGTCCTATATACTTTTTATATATTCCGAATGAGCAATATTGGTAATTAATCTCAAATTGCCCAGCAACTTGTAATTCCCTAATTTCCCAATTCTCATAAACATTGTATTTTGGTAAATAATTAGCATAATACCGAGGTGAATATGTGTCTCAAAGGATTATAATCTATTGATTATATTCTTATCCAAATTTCACTTTGGAATTAATTAACCAATGGCTAATTATAAGACTACATTTAGCGGCTATTAAGTGTGATATAAATAGCACATAGAATAATAATTTATAACCAAAAGAGATAAGAAAATGTTATGAAAACACTTAATTAAATTAGAGCAAATTAGCAAATGCTAATTGGCAATTAAGCTTGCACTAAATAAGATTAGTAGCATATGTCTTCTTCAACTTGATAAAAGACAATGGAAATAAGTAAAGATTAAAGTGTGCGTAAAGCTTGATTAATAAAACTCTAATGACCATGATTAGTTAACAAGCAAATCCTACAATGACACTTGTAATTGAAGGGCATATAAGCTTTTGTTTAGGATGTTAATTAAGCTTTATGAATCAGCCTTGAAAGTCAAAAATGACGCCTAGCACATGGAGGAAGATTAGATGGGATTGTGGCACATGTATTTGCAAACCAATGGTCCTAAATTAATCATGAAATTAAGCTTAATCCTCTTGAAATTAATGGAACCAATGAGGGAACTTCAACCATAAGATTATGACACTTGAAAAACTCATCCAAGGGCCAAAAACAAGAGGGGATGTCGTCCAAATGGTTGGAGGGGGAGGATTTGATGTTAAAAAGTGAAAATCAAGATCAATGGAGGATAAGAAAGAAGAGGAGTTGGATTTCTTGAATTGTGGGACCCACATGAGCTTGAACATTGCCTATAAATAGAATGCTTCCCTCTTCATTTTCTTCACACCAAAACTCAAATCAAATTTGTTTGAGTGAAAGAGAGAGAGCTAGGTGAATTAGGAGCAAGAAGAAGGAAGAAGTAGAGCTTCAAAGGTGAGTTCTTTAGCTCTAGTCTTTAGATTTTTATAGAATTGTGGTTTAATCTAGGAAATTGTAAAGTAAATTTCCTTTCATGTTTTTAGGGTAAAAAGGGGGTTTAGAATGAAAAATGGATGAAAATCATAGTAGGAAATAATTGTTGGAATCAATGGATCATTATAATGAAAGTCTTGAAAATTCCCAGTTGATGGTTTACTAGAGTTAGTCATGTTGAGGGCATTATCTTAAGCAGAAATGATCTTTAAAAAACACGATATTTTGCATGAATATATCAGACATCCAGAGCGTTTTTTTGATATAAAATTTGTGGTCATTAGGGATCTGTACAAGGAATTATAAATTTTTTAAGTTGGGTCACGTTTTTGGATGTTAATCTGAATAATGGTTGTTATGCATGGATTTTGGCTATCCAAATGGTGTCTAAAAATCCTAATTTTTTTTTTAAAGATATAGTAGACATGAAGGGATTTCTTTTCATGTATAACAGATAATTGTTAGAGCTTTGTACAAAAAGAAGTGAATTTTTCAAGATAATCCATGTTTCTGAAACTGAAATTGGAACAGTGAAGGAAAAGATTAAAACTAAGAATGTTTCAGAGACTTTGAGCTTCTGGGATTATGTTTCCTTGAAAATAAGTATGTCAAGGGTTATGTAGATTTTTGAAGCACATCGTTTTGTATAATACCCTAATTTTCATAATCCTTATAAACATTGTATTTTGGCTAATTATTAGCAAAATAACAAAGGTGAATATGTGTCTCAAAGAAATATAATCTATTGATTATATTTTTATCCAAATTTTACTTTGGAATAAATTAACCAATGGTTAATTATGAGACTACATTTAGGGGCTATTAAATATGATAAAATGCCACATGAAATAATAGCTATTTTAAATGCTCATAAGACAAAAAGAGGGAATGAATGACACTTAGTTAAATTACTATCAAATGATAACAAATCCTTGTGTAATGAAATTACCTTAATTGAAATTAAGGTTAAGCACGGGTTAGGAAAGAGATTAATATTTAATAGTCAAATTGTGCATATGTGATTAATCTAAGAGAAGCAATTAAGACTTCTAATAAGGGCCATTATATTCGAATATAATGAGGGCCAATGGAAGATAAGATTAATCTACTAATAATACTCTAATGACTTGGATTATGGAGTAAACCAATTAATCCATGAGAGATGCAATGCAAGGACAATTAAGCAATGAATTAAGGGTTAATCAAGCTTTGTTAATCAAGCTTTGAAAGTCAACAATTGCAACTAAGATTAATGGCCAAGATTAAGTTAAATAAAGTTAATCCAAGGGTCTTAATTAATCACACAATTAAGCATAATCCTTGTGAATTTAAATGAACCAATGGGAGGCTTTGAATATTGGATATTTTGCCAATGGAAAAGCACATTGGATGAGCTAGAGAAGAGGGAAGAGGGGGACAAATTGGAAAGAGAGAGAGAGAGAGAGAAAGAGCACATGTCTTAACAAAAAAAAAAAGATCTTCAATAGTGTTAGGATTTTTCTAACAACAATGAAGGGTGAGGATGAAGTTTAATAAAGTAAGTTAGATCCAATGGATAAGAAGATAAGATGATATAAGAATTTTTTTGTTTTAATCTAGATATTATGATTTGTTATATTATAATCTAGATATTATAGATTTGTTATATGATAATCTAGATATTATAGGTTTGTTGTACTATAATCTAGATATTATAGATTTATTGTATTATAACTCAAGATATTATACAAGCACATGAGATAATTAAGAGACCAATGAGAAGCCTTAGACCATGGGATATTTTGCAAATCAAAAACATATTGAATGGCCAAGAGTGAAGCATGCATGTCGACCAAAAGGAGTGGAGGAGAGGATTTTGGATGGAATGAATTATTAATTAAAGCATTTGGCAATTAAAAAAGCAACATAAATGGTTGTGGAGGGGGGATGTTGACCAGCATATGAGGGGTAGGGATTTGCTCTCAAAAAGTGATTTCTCATCCATGGGATGAGATGAGTTTTGGTGGAATTCAAATTCCCACTACAAAAAAAAATGACTTTCAGCGGCGACAAATTGTCGCTGCGGATACAATTGTCGCTAATACTTTTGGCGGCGACATTTTTATGTCGCCACTGAAAGTAGACAATCAGTGGCGACATTTTGTCGCCACTGAAAGTGGGGTATAGGCGGCGACATTTTGTCGCCACTGAAAGTGGGTATAGGCTGTGACAATTGTCGCCACTGAAACAGGTATTAGTGGCGACAAATGTGTCGCCGCGAATACATGCATTAGTGGCGACAAATGTCGCCACCAAAAGTGATTTTTTTATTAAAAAAAATATAAATTCCTAAAATTAAAATTTGTGATTTAAAACATCAAGGTAAAATAAGAAATTACTAAAACTGAAACATATAGCATATATAGAACTAATAATGTATTAAACAAAAATATTTACACAATTCTTTACGATCATCAAAGTAATTCAATCTCCTTAAAGCGAGTAAAAAAATTATCCACTTGAAAGATGAATATATTTTTTTAAAAAAAAAATTGCTCCAGCAAATCTCTTAAATTTCTTAAACTATCTTGAACTAATGTTGTCTGATAGCTCATGTGGAGGTAGGAGTTTATGCATCATTGTCACTGTGAAGGAATAAACAAAGGCTTAAGTTAGTCAATTAATAAAATAAAAAAAATCACAAACATTGTAACATATGAAACAAATGGATGCTTGAACTCAGGAACCACAAATCAAGCTATTATCTACAAAATAAATAAATCTCAAGATAATATGAGCTAAAGAAAAAACTGACAGTAAATGTTACTTTTTCCAAGTAGAAGTATAGGAAAGGACATCAGCAATATGCAACATGTGAGCCACAAGACATGTATGCAATGTTTATAAGGATTATGAAAATTAGGGTATTACATTTTGTTTTTGTACAATTAGTTATGATTTTTCAAAGTTACCAAACAATCTGGGTAGAAATGCTGAATTTCTGAAATTAAGGAAATGTAAGGGTAAAATTGGATAATTAATCTACTAGGGTAAAAAGGTTAAAAGAGGTGAAAATAACCCTTTAGGATATTATTCCAAGTGATATAATATTTATTAAAATATCATATAAAATATGAAAAGGAGATAATACGATCGTAATATGTTAGGATATCCGAGACGAGAAGTCTGAGGTCAAAATCCAAAGGACGAGCATATTACTAAATATGCGGAAGGAAGGTACGTTTACGTATAGTAACTTTAACTCTCATGTGTCTTGTATGGCTTTTAATATGATTGATTGAATCATGAATTGTGGACTCATGAACAAGACTAGGTCTTGGGGTCATGTGTGTTTACATTCAGTTGGCTGTGGATTATTGTATTTATATGATAATGCTGCATGCTTGTTTTCCTAATGGGAAGGAACCCGTAGCTGGGTCACGAGGCACTGGTGAGTACTGGTAACGATACATGTGCTATAGGCCATTGTAGTCAGGTACCAATGTGTTTGCTAAATGTATGTTGTTGTGATTGTCTATCGTATATTGTTTATACTTGCATATAAGATTAACTGTTACATGAGATTCAATTTGATTGAATCTTAGACTTGACTAAAGGTTCAGGAAAGTAATCTGAATCGGGGAAGGCAATAAGGATGGAGCCGTGAAGAGGCACCGATGAGACAAGAGTCTGAAGAAGTTTAATAGGGCACAGTTTCTGGTAATGAATCTGATCAAGTCAGTTCATACCATTGGTATATAAGGAAAGATTGGTCAAAGTTGTTACAATAATTAGTCACCGTGAAAGACGGGAAGAGTCCCACTAGATTCATACCGACCTGTGTAATACCCGGATATTTATCTGGAATATTATATATAAAAAATTGGATATTTCTGATAAGTGAAATTACAATCTCCGGTCTTGTATAAATACAGTCTATTTTCTAAGTAGAATTTCTGTAGGAAATTAGAGAGATTTAGGGCCAAAGTGCCAAAATGACCAAAATGCCCCTAAGGGACATAATTAACTTAGAAAATTTATGGAAAAATCCTAAAAGACAGTTAAATGACCAAGTGAGTTAAGAGAGTATATAATCTCTAATCATTGTAATTTTATAAATTATGAAATTGGAGAAATTGTTGGAAAATACTCAAAAAGAAGTAAAAGACCAAAATACCCTTGTAATTATGGAATAATGCAGGAGGCATGAAAATACTAATGTTAATACAAGTGTATGAAGGTAATGAGGCATAGTAATTAAGAAAATTATCAACAAGTGATGATGCAGTAATTAAGTAATATTGGACTAATTACTTAAGCATAAGCAAAGGAAATTCAGTAATAAATATGTGAAGCTCAAAAATTAGTGGAAATTAGTTGAATATTAGTAAAAATGTATTTACTAATTAATTGGAAATTTCTATGAAAAATAGTTGAGTTTAGGTATTTTTAAGCCTAAATACAAGAATGGACCAATTAGGGATTTTTGTTGGAATTTTTGGAAAAAATAAATAAATAAATCATTAAATAATTAATTAAATAAAAAATAAATATTTATTAAAATAAAAAGAAGGCCAGCCGAAATTTAAGGCCAAATAAAAAGAAAAAAAATAAAAATGATATAAGAAGCAAGTGGTCAAGTGGATATTAAAATAATAATATAATTAATTAAAGTAGAAAATTGTGAATAGTGATTTATAAATTAGGAAACGGATCCTATCTAGAGATCTAGGAATAGGAATCCCAGGGTCAAGGTAAAATATTGATCAGTGAGTTTTTACCTTCAAGTGACCTCTTCCGGAAGTTAATTCCGAGGCCGTTTGTGCTTTTTCCTAATAAAACAAAATAGGGAAAAATGCCTATAGGCATATTTTTGGAAATAAGGAAAATAAATTCTAACCCAACATTTAGGAATGGGTTTGAATTTATTTAGACATATTTGGAATCAGTGAATTATTTCCAAGAGATTGGTTATCCCGAAAACGAATTCCGACACCGGGCGCGTTTGGACACGTTTTTCGAGAAAGACTCAACTGGAATACTGGAGGCCTATATGGAATCAAAATTTAGGTTAACTTGGACATTTCTACTAAGTGAGAATATGTTTTCAGAGTTATAAATCCAGAATTTTGAGATTTCTCCGAAATCACGCGAATCGGGTACCGATCGGAGAAATCGATATGAAAGCTTCTGGAAGGTGACACGTGGCCACTTCCCATTGGCCAAGACACTTGGATTTTCGGCCAAGTGTGAATGCAAAAGGGAAGGAAAGGGTTTTTGAAAAGTTGCTTTGGACGGTCCGGATCGTTTCTCATAAAGTTGATCCGACGGCCGAAATCCTTCCCCCGTTTCTATAAATACCCCCTTCCTCTTCATTTCTCACAATTTCAAGAGCTCCAAACCGAAAATCTAGAGAGAGGAGAGAGAAGGAAAAGGCCGGGGAAAATCTGTAGCGAAGCTCTGGGTAAGTTTTCCGGTACCGAGCTTTAAGCTTTCATAGTTCTTTCAATAGTTAGCAATGTTAGAGTAGTCTTTATTTTTATGATTGGATATCATATGGGAGGGCTATTTTAGTCTTTATTTTCGAAAATCATGATGGCGTCGAAGTTCTGGCAAAATTTTGGGAAGAAAATAGCCTATGTAGCGGAAGCTAGCGAAATTCCGCCAAGTAGGGTATAGGGGCAAAATGATAATTTTTACCTAAAATGCCGTTATAATGCCAAATTACTAATAGAAGTGACATTATTCTCATAGGATATCTGAAACGCTGATTCTGCTGCCGTTACGCTGCCCGACGTGCCGCCGTAGGACTTTTGCACGTTTCTCCGTAGAAAGTACATTTTCCGCCGGTAGTACCTAACGTCACAAACGAAGGTACGGACGCGTACTGTAACATAATCTTGTGCTTCTTAAATGCATATATGTCAAGGATATGTCGTAGACCGTTATACAGACAGTTTTAAACGGGTTATGTTTGGAATGCCGTTATGTTTTCCTAGCGCTGAGGACACGACTAATTATCGTGGCACTGGTGAATAGTGCAAGCTGTTGTTGTTATTTACCCTATGGGGCTTTACATATTGCTCTGTGCTTATGTTTTGTCGGCATAATGATCATGCATCTCTAGTATGCTTATGATATACTTGTTGTATTAGCTCTTGAATCTGTAGCTTCAGGGTCAGGAGGACCACGGTTCGTGGATCGAGGCAAATACCCAGAGTAGGCGTGCAGCTGAAGATTTATCTATCTTATCGCTTTCTGTTTCTTTCTGTTATTTCCTTTCCAAACCTTAGGATTACTGTAATCATTACAATGTTACACAATGGTTGATGTTTTGGCTAAGAATCCAATTACTCTTTCGCTCTTTTGCTCCACTCTGATTGCTTGTTTGAAAAAAAAAAATTTCCGCATTTCAAACATGGGATGTTACAACCTGGCCAACTAAGTTTGATTCATGGCTTCAGGTCTAGTTAGAGGATGATTTGAGTATGTATTATTGTATCAAACAAATATTCCTTTTGGAATTTTAATGTAACCAGTATATGCCTGGGCATCAGCATATGTCTGGGCACATAATATCAGTTACTCATCATCCAAACGTAACGCATGCTCTTTGTTCCACTTTACTCTGATCTATTAACACCGTCAACTATGTTGACATTCCTAATACTACGTGTCATCGGACATAATAAGTAGTAAAGAATTTGGGGTGTTACACAACTTAGAAAATTTGTTGGGTTAAGTCGTATATAGAGGTTTGTTTCTGAACATGATGACCTTTATTTTACTCGTTTCAATATCAACATAAGAGATTTTGTTTAAGAGTATCAACCATGATAAATAAAGTTACTTGTTGAGTAAATACCCTTTCTGGTCCCTGACAAAAACACGGACCCCATTTTGGTCCCTGACAAAAAAACTGACCCTTATTCGTCCTTTTTATGGGACTAAAAATGACATTTTTAAAATTTGTGAGGGATCAAAATGTCCACCAATTGACCCTTATTCGTCCTTTTTATGGACTAAATTTTTTTTTTTGGTCAGGGACCAAAATGGGGTCCGTGTTTTTTGTCAGGGACTAAAAAGGGTATTTACTCTTACTTTTTTTATATAAATTTTATTTTTTAACAATATTAGTAATACTATTAAAGTAGTATTACTAATATTCATGGTGATGTTTAAGAGTATCAACCATGAGGATTCTGACCTCTATCTCCCGGCACAGCCCTAAAAGTACTGTCTGAAGTTTTACAATAGCCTAAGATTCATATATTGAATCTCAGACTAACCATTAATCTCATATAAATTGTATATGCAATGCTTGTAAGAAAAACACAATAAACACAAACCATATAGCTTCCAATTTCATGCACACAACAAGGCACACAGCCAATCCGAAACTACCAGTCCAGTTGTGAACGGCGTGGACAAAACCTCCTCGGATGAGGACATTGCCACCAACTCTCGTGCCCCTTCTGGCCCATCTGACCCATAGTGTCGGTTGCTGCCCCATTGTTTTTGTTTCTCTTCATTTTTCCTCCTGTTTCCCCCTGCTCGCTTATTGCAAGGCTTTTTATGTATGTCCCCTTCAACTGATTAAATATGATGGTTTCTCTACTGCTTACCTGCCTCTTTCTTTTCTTCGCACATTCATCTTCATGTTCCAATGAGGGCATTGCACCAATTAAGTATGGGGAAGGGGACTATTTGTGATGTGCTAATAATCAATGATTAATGTGCTCGGAACACCCCCAATTTTTGAAATTGCACAAACTGGTTTATTTTTTAAAAATTGTGATATATGATAGAGCACGAACAGAGACCGATAGCAATAGAATGATTATATGTATGACTGTGAATACCACTATTGCCTGAGGGAAATTGAACCGTATAGGCTTGAGAAATTGATGGTACTAGATAGTTCTATGTAGGGTAGAGTGATGGTGAGAAAGAATAGAGAGTAACCCCAAGTTGGATGGATTGTTTGAGCCTAAATTTTCCCTATTTCAAAGAGCATGTCAGCTAACTCATGAATGATCTTTGATTTTTCTTATTTCTCTGCTTAAGCTATCTGGCATCTGAGTAGTAATTCGTAGGATAAAGGCATTCATATTTCATCCCCAATTCTCATACACAAACCACCGATTCATTCTCCATTAGCTACCCCCTTTAGCCTTATACATTGCTGAGACAGAAACATATAGACAGCCAAGTGAGAAAAATGCACATAATGCTATAGCATATTGCTCCCTGTGAAAATGCTGTGAGAAAAGAAATTTAGTTTTCTTTAAAAAAATATTGTAGTATAGAGACAAGGCCGCAACACAATCAAAAGTCGGAATGGAGCGCAAGAACACTTGAGTATAACTTGACGTCTGTCTGGTGTTTTGCTACAGTAATATCCCTCCTTTTACCACCTCCACACAAAGATAGCCACTCCATACATTTACACCCAAGAAGCCCTTTTGACGCATGAAAACTCAGATGCTAGGGAGTAATCTTAGAACTTTGACAAGGCTATAGAACTTCTAAGTTATCTTGACAGAGAGAAAATAAAATCCCCAAAGTAAGAGAGGGCATACACTTAGTCCGAGAGTCTCTTAACACTTCCTTGCTTGAGCAATATCTTGCATCACGTACTGCTAGTACTAGGCAGTAGGATTGCTTACACGGGAAAGTGAACAAAGGGCAATAAGAAAAGGCATGGTTGTGTAGACAGTAATACTACTGCTATGAGTTAAAGTTCTGCTCTGTTATTCTTATCTTTATTTTGCTCGAGAGTGCAAAAAGCTAAATGTGGGGGTATTTGATGAGTACTATTTATCCCATATTTTTCCTATGATGTGTGACTATTTTGTATGGTGAATATCAACTTAAATGTGGCTAATCTAAGCAAATATGTTGTAATTCATGCATATAGGGACATATAGGATGAACCTCATAGGTAGTGGTAATTGCATAATTATCCTATACATATGCATATGAAAATGACAAGTTTGAGGTTTACCGTGAAAGCACATAGCATAGCAGCACAGTGCTATGCCATCGGGTCAGCCATGATGAGCCAGTAGTACAATGTAACTAGAATGTTGTAGCATCATAAGTGAAGCAATACTATGTGCCTTGTATTATGATTTTTCCTCGAGGCTTTTTTAGGAAATTAAGTGTAGGTTATTGGACGGACATTTAGACGGCAGTTAGATTGATGACGACTCAATTAGAAGATGCAGAGGATCGAAGATAAGATTTGGAGAATCCCACAGTACCAACAAAATCAATCAACGAAATTTGGAAAGTTGGACCTGACGGATTTAGAGAGGCCTAACTCACTGAACGTACACTGCATGGAAACGTGACTATAAGAGGAAAAGATAGCTAACCCTAAAGATTATCGAAGTCGTGAAGGAGTCAATCAAATTCCAATTCGACTGGACTCCAAAGAAGAGGAGAGAACTTATGAAGCACGAAAGCTCTAGAAGAGACCTAGAATCCTTCTCTATAGTGAGATGGAGAGTAGAAGATGTAAAGACGTCACGTGACAAGCGCCTCCAACGCCGTTGATCCCTCCAGCAAACTTTCTATTTTATTTCATTGATTTTTAGTTTATCTTTTTCCATGGGCTATTCTGCTGTGATTTGTTTTGTGATTCCCTCATTAGTCATGAACTAAAATTCCTTTGGCCGAGTGAGGATGAATTCTTGAGTGTAGAATAAACCCAGTTTGCAAGTTCTTTAATTAAATAAATTTAGTTTTCTTATCAGTGGCCTCGGCTTACTGGAAGGGAGTTAGGGTTAGACATCTGGTAGGTAGTATTTGCTGGGCAGGTTGGTGCAAGGCCTGACCTATCATTGTAGGCTATAGGAATGGGTCTACTGCTCATAACCATACACCTTGAGTAGGATTGATAATCTGAACTAGAAAATCGCCATAGGCATATGGGAGAAGTATAGCTAGGATTGTATTTACAGGATGCGGACGCTTCTGTATAGCATAGTGGTTGGTTAACTGGATAACATTGTGAAGGCAGTTATGTCGTACCATTGCGGAAGCTGTGCAGCATAATTGCTATAGCAATACGCAAAAGAAAACTAGGGGAGTAATATGCTTAGGATGAAGTCTGAGCTCAGTCTATCTTTAAAGTGATATCTTCTTGCGATTACGATCATTTGTTTATTTCTTTGTTTGATAGTTATAGCCAAAAAAACTTCCAAGACAATTATAATTTTCTTTTCTTTTTAAACACAACTATGTTTGAAACTAGTATCATCATCGATATCTCGGTCTCTATGGGATGATACTCTACTTACTCTTTATTAATTGTTTGACTGGTTCACTTGCTATTAAGGAAATCGACCAACACCTATCAAAATAAAGTTCTCTCTGTTTACTTTATTTCTACAATTTTTAATGATTTATAGACATCATTTCATCTGTCAAAAATCATGTACAAGTCGACTGCCACCAGAAAAACCAAAACTAGTAGATTTTGCAACTTGTACAACTTTGATCTTTTGCTTCCAAAAATCTTTTTCCACCATGTTTCCACTCCATTTTTCGTTTTAAACACATTAGTAACATTAAAATCATGAAAATCATTTTGATATACCATTTTCCTGGTTAGGGAAAAATCATTTGATCTACCACTTTCTTGGTTAGGCACAGATCTACATGAGAGCGCCAAGACGCTGCTCTTCCTCAGCACAAATCGTCATTCCGCTCAATAGCCTCCTGAACCTGAGGTTTGGGGTTTTTTTTGCAAAAAAAAAAGTAATATGGCATCCCAAATAAATTTTGGGACGCCTTAGCTCTGGACTTTCTTGCCCCCTGCTTAGATGTCCTCTAAATTAGACATAAAAAAGGGTAAAAATAAGGACGTTATAAAGCTTTTTTGTAGTAGTGAACCACTCTTCACCAACTCTCTTTGCTTGATTTTTGATTCACACGTGTGGTAAATGTGGCAAGGCTTCATCTTTTTCCTCCTCCCTCCCATTTGGCTAAAATTATTGTCTTGCTTGGGTAAGATATTGTGTCATCTTGCCTCCTAGCTTGACATGCGGCACTTTGACTTGTTGACTTTTGTTTCAATGAGTGATACATGTTCAAGTCTTCACTTTTTTTCTCTCTTGCTCCTTGTTGTCCGAATTATGTAGCCTTCTCAAGGGGTCTCTATTGACTTTTCAATGTGTCACCATTTATGTGTCAAAATGTCACATTCCCTTGGTCTTTATGCACTAATTTATCTAAGTGGCAATCATTCCTTTTTATTGTCAAAATTGACTTAGGAATAAACACTAGATTATCAATGTCACAATAGATATTAAATCTTAGCATTCAATATTCAACTTCAACATTTTATTGAATATTCGTAATATACAGGTAATTTGGATAAAGCATAAATCAGGATATTACAATTTTCCACCACAAACTATGGTTTTCTTGCCAATATAACTTTGCGGAGAAGTGAAGGTACATCCAAAATTGTAAGGTATTTTTTACCAATAGCAGCTAACATCTTGAAGTAATTTTTTTTCTGCAATTTTGACCTTAAAGCATTTTCTTAGTTAATTTGTTTATCTGACTCTATTTTCATATTTTCAACACTTTAAGGGTAAAAATTTATTAAAAAATAATTGTAGGATGTCGAGCGCAACTAAAAAATTATTTTAGGCCGTGGATGCATTTTTACTTAATGAACATTTTAGGAGTTAACAACAAAGTTAAAATTTACTCCTAAAAAAATTAGGTGAAGGAACAAATTTTCCCCGAAAGCATTCACTCTAAAGCAATGTTTCCTTGGATGTTTTATTGGGTTCAATGTTGTGTCAAAAGCTTTAAAATGTAGCAATGTTGTCCTACCCCATTAAAAAATTGACGTTGATTGTTAAGAAATTGACGTTGACTGTTAACATTTGTCACGGTAAGCAACAACATTGCTTCATTTAACACTTCCGGGACAATCTTGAACCCAAAAATATTTTTAGGACAAAATTGCTCTTAAGTGAAAACTTACTGGACAAATTTGAAACCTAGCTTAAAAAATACAATGGAGAAAAAAATACTTAAGAATATTGGGCACTTGGATAAATCACTTGATAGTTTAAAATATTAGACACACCTAAAAAATAGGTTATAATACTGGATAAATCTTAAACATTATGTGACGCCTGATTAATTTTCTATTTTTTTTTCAATAATTACACCTTAGTATTTAAATTTTAAAATGGTGAGGTGGGGATGAGGGGAATATTCCACATGAGTAGTTACAAAAAGAAAAAAAGGGAATACAAAAAACATGTGATGAATGAAAGCTGTCTGCTTCCATTTGTCTTCGTTGAGATGCCAGCTGCATCTTATTTTCATGTCTAGTAATGTGTGAGAAGGTCGTATCAATGTCTTCTAAAAAGATGGTGTTTTCTGTTTTGGCCAGAAGATAGGATGAAATATAATTGATAGTCGATGCTGCTTTATTTAAGGTGAAAACAAATTAAACGGTTAAATTAAGTTGATTTTTATGGCTAAGGTTGATGAGTATCTTAAAATATTTTTTAAACTTAAAATCTTTGGTGATTTTGTGATTTATTTAACGTCTTGAAATATTTTTTAAAATGCGTTTAATATTTTAAGATATTTTAAGATTTAATTATGCTTTTAACCCTAGAAGTATTTTCTTAGAAACAATTTTAATCTCATCATTCACTCGTAAAAAAAAAATAAAAAATACTGTTATTTGAAGGTACAGCCAGCACCTTAAAAACTGTAAGAGATAATTGTTGTCATATTTTTAGTATTTTAAAGACAACATTGCGCTAAAAAGTTATTTTAGGAAAAACAATTTTAGGATGTTGAGTCCTACTCACCCCAGTCCTTTTCAAATGATTCAATAAATTGAATTATGTGATTGAAATATGTTAAAGTTAGTTAAAAGTAATAAATATATAAAAAAAATATGCATTTTCTTGCAAATATGTCGTTATTTATAATAAGATAAGTGAGAGAGAAGCAATGAGAAAAAATGCCTTTCAGAATGTATAAGAAAATTATAATGAGAGAATACTAAAACGAATAATTTAGGGTGCTAAATACACTTATTTAATATACTTTTTGGGAGTTGACAGCGAGATCCAAAATGCTCTTGAAAAAATACTTTCTAAGTGAATGAAATTGAATCATAAAATTATTTTAAGATACTCAATGCATGCATCTAAAAAATATTTTATAGTGTTGGATGAATAAAAGGTATTTAAGAATGTTGCACACATATGAAAAAATATCTTAGAGTGTTAAACAAATCACAAAATATTTTAGAAAGCTCTAAAAAATATATATTTCAGGTGCTCATTGAAGGTTAACTAAAAAGATTCAAACAAGTGTAGCTTATGTGAAAATCACTACAAAACATAAGGCCAAATTAATTTTTCATTTTCATTCCAATGATTACATCTTTGTCACCTTTCGGATTTTTAATTTTTTATAACAATCTGTCGGCAAAGCCTCTGAGGTTTGTCCCATGCGTTGCTGTCCTCTACCTGAAGTGGCATCATTTTTGGTGTCAAATGAAATGGGGTTAAGCTAACATTCACTTCCCTCTTAAGTGACTGTTTAGATTAGTGATCAACAATTGTGATTCAGATAATCGTGATTTTTATAAGTGTATTGGTTAAAAGTGATAATAGCTAAGCATGATGATTTTGGTTTGGATACTTCTTTTAAAAAGCGACTTTGTGAAATTTGATTATATTTGAATTTCATTTATTAAAATCACTTAAGAATGTGTAATTACTAAAAAAATATATATATAGTATAGAGTTAATAAAACAGTTTATATTTTGATAATAATAATTAGTATAAAATATAATTTAAACTTCATCAGGATTTCAAAAAATTTAGTCAAATGAGATGTATGAACTTTATAATCCCCTATTTAAGCTCAAATGGACTTATTTAAACTCTCACCACTAAATCAAACATATGTTTGAACTTCAACTTGTGACTAGGGAAAGAAGTAAAAATTGTTAGTTCCAACGTGTAATACCCTAAAAATTCGTATCGAAATATACCTATTGAAAATAGGTGAATATGAGGTTTGAAATATAAGTTATAATTATCTTATTTTCTAGGAAAAATACTACGAGAATTAAAGGAAATGAAGTGCCAAAACGGCTTAAAAATGCATTTTCGAGGCATCAAATGGGCTAAAAATATTATGATAAATTCTAAAGGGCGGTGAAATAATTATTAAAAATTAGAAAGAATATTGTCCTTAATTTAGACAATTTAATAAATTATTACCTTGGAAAAACTAAAGAAGAAAAATGAAAAATAATTGTGTGGGCCTTAATTGACCCCATGATTTTTAATATTTTACATGGAGCGTAAAATACCAATGTCAGTCCAATAGTTGTGAGATAATAGTTAGTCCTAAATAAGAAAATTGTCAACAATTAGTAAGGGACGAGTTAAATAATTACTGGCTAATTGATTAAGAATGATTAGGAGAAAATCCAAGGGTAATTATGGAAAACCCATTAATAAAATGTTAATGGCTAAAATTAGCATAAAATATATTTGCTAATTAATTGGAAAAGATTAGGAAAAATGAAAGAGATTAAGTACATGGAAATCCCTAATATTAAAAGATTGTTAAAAAAAGAATAACCAATGGGATAAGTGCTTAATTGGGTAATTAAAGCTTGTAAGTATGAATTAATCAAAGTTTGAAAAGTCAAGACTTGTGGGGGAAGGAGAGCTAGCCGAAAATTAGAGGGAAAAATGAAGAAAAACAAAAGGGAAATTAAAAAGAAGACTTAATGAAGAAGTTTTGAAAAGTAGAAGAGATATTTGTGAAAAAGCAAATAGGATAAATGACCACCGATAGAAATTAAATCCTATCTAGAAAACCATGAATTTGGTTTCTAAGGTCAGAGCATATTATGGACAAGTGTATTTTTATCTCGTAGTAGACTGTCTCCGAAGTCATTTCCGTAACCGGCGGAACACTTAAGGAATAAGACAAAAAGGAAATAAGACAGATATTAGAAAGGAGAGTCTATGGAAAATAAATCCTAACTCAAAATACTTGAATTTGTTGGGAAATATCTGGACATATTATGAATCAGTGAATTTTTGTCCAGAAGTTGACGTTTCCGGAAGTTATTTCCGTAACCGACGACGTTTATCCGAAAATCTTCGGCAGGCAACGGAATGCCCTGAATGGAATCAAAAATTTAGTTAACCAAGATATTTCCAAAGAGGAAGAATTGACCTTGGGGCTATGTTGGGGTTTTAAGTTTCTTCAAGATTACGCGATTAGAACACCGAACGAAGACTTTATCGGTAGGACAACTTCTTGAACAAGTTGATGCCATCATGCATGACATCATTTTGGAGACTTTTGGGGAGGGGGGAGGTCAGCCAAAGAGCATGTGTGGCCAAGAAAAATCCTTCCAGAAGCTTTTGATTTTCTGTGGTCCAGAATGAATCAGGGCAAATTGTTATACCGGTTGTGTCCCTGAGTTTTTTCCTATAAATAGGGGTCATTGCCTTGCATATTTCTTCACACCTTGAAAGCATTCTAAAGAGTAGAGAGAAGTTAGAGAGAGAAGCTCTGGAGAAGTTGTAGTGAAGTTCTTCAACGGGTAAGTTCTTCGGTTCATAGTTTTGGTTCGGTAGTTCTTGAAGTTTTAGAGTAGATGTTGTTTTGATCTTTAATCTTCCAAGTATGATTAGATATCATGTTTTAGGGCTAATTCAGGTATTAATTTCGAAAATAATGTTGGAGGAAGAGTTATGGAAAAATTTTGGAAGGTTAGAGTCAAAGTAACGAAGTGCTGGCGAAATTCCGCCGATTAGGGGGTCAGGGGTAAAATGGTAATTTATGACTAAAATGTCCGTCGTAATGACTAATTTCTAATAGATGCGATATTATCCTTATAGGATATCCCTGATTACGTTCGATCAACCGTCGTACCATATTAAGACGCAAATGCATTTCTGATCAACGAAGGTACGTTCGTCTTGTAACACTAACTCTGATGGTTATATTATGCATGTGTGTGATGTGTGTATGGTATGTATATATGTGGTGTGTTGTTGGAATGCATATTGATGTTAGAAGATAATTGTATGCATCTTGGGAGCGATATATCGTAATGCTTGGGAGCGATACATACATAATCTTGGGAGCGATACATCGTGAAGTGGGAGCGATATATCGCATCTTTGGGAGTGATACATTTGCATTGGTTGGGTGTGATTCATATGTTGTGTTAATGTTGTTCGTAACCCATATGTGTGTATGTAAACATGAGGTTAACCATTACGAGATCCGGTGCGGATCTCGGCTCTTAACATAGCGTCGGGGTCGGGAGGACCGAGGGGCGAGGATAGGCGGGCGATCCCGCATAGAAGATCCCGTGAAGACTTCCCTTTTGATGTTCCTGCGGAAGCCTTCCTTTTGTTGTTATACATCACTTTTGAAATACTTGGTTACTGTACCGCTGTTGTAATTAGCCAGTGGGCATTTTGAATATATATATCAGTTACACTCTTGCTCCGATGCTCTACTCTGATGAAAAAAATTTATACTGCTATTGAAAAATGGGATGTTACACAATGTTTCACCCAAGAGGAGGGTGAATTGGCTGTTATTAAAAATGTAAAATGAAAGTGATTAACAGTAAAATCAAAAGGTAAGAGTAAGTGAAATATCCCCAAAGTATACACAAGGATTTATACTGGTTCAACCTCAATTTCTTGACCTAGTCTAGTCCTTAGAGAGTCTCTAAGATTTTTACTATTCTTCTAAGATTCCACGGGTTCTTGCCACCACATTACAAAGAATGATCCTCAACAGAACTCACTCCCCCTTACATGCACATTGTAATTCTACAACCACACTCAATGTCTCACTACCTTGAAATTTTACAGAGTTGAAAAACGTTTGGTAAAGATTCTCTCACAGAGTAAATATATTATCACTAATGAGCAAAACGAATATCAAAAAATATTACAGAGAATGAACTAAGCAATAAGTGAATCAGAAGTTTGTCCATGGCTTTTTTTTGGTAGCTTTATATTAAATGCTTGGCTATTTATAGGCAATTACCATAAATGACCATTAAGAGCATTCAAATTGTCCGTTAGAGACAGATTGAAACCGTTGAAGGATTTTAATGTTCAGTCGCTTTGGTCTTTGATTCACAAATGTCTTAGACGCAACCCATTTGGTCTGCCCTATTTTCTGCTTTGCATCTAATGCTCTGACAGAGAAAATTGCTTTTGTTGCTTTTAGAGTTAATCCATAGTTTGATTATCTAAAACTTATACATAGATAAACATGATTAGTAGTATTGAGAAGATAAATAATTAACGATGAAGCTTAAATAGATGTTCATTGTGATTTTCAAATTTATTGAGATGTTAATTTTCAAAAGACGTTGAACTTACCACTAGTGCAAAAAAGAGCTTTAAGACTGTCTCGTTTAGACTGGAGTATTGACGCACCGGTCTTAAAAGTATGATCAGTGGCAGTTTTGTAAATATAAAGAACTTATTGGACCGGATGCTTTATTAATAGGTCTTAAATATATTATTCAGACCAGTAAACAAAACAACCGGTCTTAAAAATGTCATTAAAAAAATTCAAATATCAATTACTTTTTAGCGAAATCTCATACAACCAGACTTATATTTTATGCGCTTCAAAAAATATTAGGAAAATTTTAAATATAAATGTTTAAAACTTTTAAGACCCGTTATATACAAAAGACGGTCTTAAAATTTATACTTTTAAGGCGGGACATAAATTGTGGTCGATACTAAATATTGAAAAAAAATTAAATAAAAAATTAATGACTTTTAAAACCGGAGTTTTATAAGGACCGATTTTAAAGATTAACTTTTAAGACTATCTTTTTATACATCCAGTCTTAAAACTAAAGCGCCAAATATATCTTCGTGCAAAACCTTACTTGGCGTTGCTCTCTCTGAAGTCTGAACCCTTGTTCTTGTTGTGAAACCCTCTTCCTGTTGCATTACCTCTCTTCCTCGCTCACCACCACCATCATCTGTTACTCTCTCATTTTCTCAGGCATTCCTCTTTTGCACCACCTCTCTTAACCTTTCTTCCTTTCTCGAAAAATAACGGAGAAAACGATTCTAGTCTTGTTCGTGCAACCCTAGTTACTCGTGTGACTGGTGTGAGTCAGAACGAACCCTCTTTATCTCACAGTAAGCCTCGTAACCGCCCTGCATGTTGTGGTAGAAGTGGCACACAAATTAAAGATGTATCCCTAAGTCGGACTTCTGGGTATACATTTGAATAGAAGTATACATTTCCATCCTTTGTCCTGCATCAGAGGAGCATGTCTTAGTTCTATGCAAGTCTGATATGTAAACCGTGAAAAGGTAAAATACTAAGTAGGTAATTAGTGAAATAATAATGGCATAATATCTCCTATGAGGCCGTTAGTCAGTTAGGAAGGTATTCTGTTATAGTAGGTAATGGTTAGACATTGTTGTTAGTTAGTAGTGTGTTAACTGTGTAATGGTTTCGGTGCAAGATGTTATTAGGCCTTAAGAGTCAAGCCACTAACTATATATAAGAGGTTAGTCTAATATGTGTAGGAACCAGTTATGATGAATGAATGAATTGACTGAGTTGGCAGCAGTTCTGCAACTCCCTTTCCTCTGTTTCTCCCAATTTCTTCTACAATTTTACATCTTTCTTAACAATGTCTTGAAACTTGATGAAGTGAATTTGACTAGTGTTTGAGGTTCATATCAAGCAGAAGATCTCTAATTTCTATCAGTGAGATGGTTGGAATTCATAATTAATAGAAAAGAAGGGAACAAGTACAAGAGATCTGGAGAAAGAATGATTACCCACATAGAGCTTCTCGTGGCGGATATGAAAAGGCCGAAAAAGAGTTGATGGCGGCCAAGTAGAAGAGATTGGAAGATGAAGCTCTGTCCAATCCTTCTACGATATTTGATGTTTTGGTCTTCTTCTCTCTCCACTCTTTGGTTAATCCAGCTGCACAGAAGTTTATGGTTGACTTCTTGATTTTTAATCCGTTGGAGGAGCAGCTACTGGATGTGGAAAGGAAACATTAATCCCATTCCAACGTGTGGAGAATGATTGTCCAAAAGGATGCAAGTTTTCTGGACTTTGCATTTAATGAACTGACATCACTTTATGCTTTATGCTAATGCTTCATTTAATTCCTTCTAAATCATTTGAAACTCACTAACAAACTGATTAGACATAGTTAGGAATAGTAATGAGTGATGATATGAAGTATTAGATTCAAACATATAGATTTCACAAATTCGTCCAGTTTGAAATTCAAAAACCAGCGACACAAACTCGAGTTTGTTCATCAAAACTAGAGTTTTCATTTTTTTCATTAAAAGCCTAAACTCGAGTTTCCAAATCCTAACTCGAGTTTTCTCCATCCAGAGAAGAATGTCGCGATTTGGTCTTTGAAGCAGGTTTTGAGAAGAGTTCAAAACTCGAGTCATTAAGTGACAAACTCGAGTTTTGGACCTTTGATGAGAAAACATGTTTAAGTCCAAAATCTTAAAACTGGAGTTTCCATTCCAAAGCGGAGTTTTCAAAAGGTTCAAATTTAGCGAGCTCTGCTTGGTCTAAACTCGAGTTTGCAAAGTGAAACTCGAGTTTCCATAAATCTTTGAAAAATGGAAACTTCTCTGCTTATTCAAAATTGGAGTTTTCAAATTGAAACTGGAGTTTTCAAAAAATTTAGAAACTTTGAGTTCTTCTCTGTAAGACCTAAACTCGAGTTTCCAAAACCAAACTTGAGTTTCCTTATTTGAGAGAAAAACTTTGAAAAACCTTGTCAAATGAAAACTGGAGTTTTCAATCAAAATTGGAGTTTTTACAAATTTAGAAACTGAGTTCTTCTCTGTAAGACCTAAACACGAGTTTCCAAAACCAAAATCGAGTTTCCTCATTTGAGAGAAAAACTTTGAAAACCCTTGTCAAATGAAAATTGGAGTTTTCAATCAAAACTGGAGTTTTCACAAGTTCAGAATTGAGCATTGTTCTCTGTATGCTGTAAACTCGAGTTTCCAAAACCAAACTCGAGTTTCCAACAAACCTTGGAAACTTAGAGAATTCTCTGTTTAGCATAAACTCGAGTTTCCAAATCGAAATTGGAGTGTTGCTAAGTTTGAAAAAATGGTAGCTCTCTGTCTTGTCAAAACTCGAGTTTGCTTTGCCTTTGAAAACTTGGAAGCTCCCTATATGATCAAAACTCGAGTTTCAATATCCAAACTCGAGTTTGTCTAACTTAGCAAAAACTTGAGCCACTCTCTGTCAAGTATAAACTTGAGTTTCCAAACCAAAACTCGAGTTTGCCCTTGACAGTAAGTTTTTCAACTTAACAAAGACAAACTTCAATCTGAGTTTACAATTGTCAGTTATCATCAAAACCAATAGAGAACTAACAACACTGGCCAAATTAAGTGAGGAAGCAATGGCTAAATAAGCTTCATTGACTGTTATTGATAAATTTGTTATTTTGAATATAATACCATGAGGACCTTCCAAATCGAGGTAAGAAAAAAGCATATGTATGAGGCCAGAGATCCTAGATGGTTCTGTTCAAAGGTTAGTACATATTTAGACACTGGCACACTGCCTTGTGAACTTGGTTAGTAAGCTATATATGCTCTTATATATATTTCTTGTTCTTTTTAGACCCGTCAGCAACCAAAGGAGTTCAACTTATGTGGCACGTACATCTTGAAACACATATATGATATTATCATGCAAGGAAGGACTAAATTCACTGCAAAGGTAAATGTATTTGATGTTACATATTATGGTTGAATTCAGTTTCTTGCTTAATGTTACATATGAAATATGCATGCAAGTTAATTCAGTTTCTGTCTTTGATGTTACAGACGTTTTTCTCTACTGATCCCTTTTCTAATGATGATATTGAGCAAATATGGAAAGTATTTTGTGAATATCTGTATGACCTCTTAAGGTCAGAACAATAATTAATGTCCTAAATTCATTTGTAATATATGTTGTAGCAACAATCATCTTCTGTACATGAACAATTGTACAATTATCAATAATAAATTTGTTTACTTTTTTGAACATTTTCCTTGTGTCCGTTTTGGGTTGTTGAATGTATTGGATGGTGGATAAAGCTATTTAGTACTTGCACCTTGAGGACAGGATGTTGTAAATGAGCAGTATACGTCTTTTAAAAAGTCTTCGTGACTTTTAGGACCGGATAGTTGTTTAAGATCCGTTCCTAAAAGTCTTCGTTAGATATGGCGAGACTTTTAGGACCGGATGGTTTATAAAGGTCCAGTCCTAAAAGTCTTCGATTAATTTTGTATATATGGAGAGACTTTTAGGACCGGATGGTTTATAAATGTCCGGTCCTAAAAGTCTTCATTTAATTTTGAAAAAATATGGAAAGACTTTTAGGAACGGATGGTTTATAAAAGTCTGCTCCTAAAAGTCTTCATTTAATTTTGAGAGACTTTTAGGACCAGAGTTTTATAACTCCGGTCTTAAAATCTGACTTTTAGAACCATATTGTTTTAAAATCTGGTCTTAAAAGTCTTCGTCTATTTATAAGAAATGCTGACACGCTTTTCAAACAATGCATTAGGATTCAAGACATTCGAGGTTTTGCTCAAGGTAGGTCCCTCATTGTCGTCGTTTTTACCTCTCCTAATGTTGAGCATGATCAGTCTCCCTTTTCTCTGTCTTTTTTCTTTTTGCCGAAAAAAAGGAAAGATAATGAAAAGGACACTGAAAATGATCAAATCAAGGTGAGGTAAAACCAACGACAATGACGGTCCAACCTTGAGAAGATTGTCATTGTATTTGTTCGAATAAGGTAAACGATGTTTTTATTTGGTATGGTTTTAATGTTGTATTCTGCAAATTTTCAGTGTTGACACACGAGGGCAATGTTTTGTTTGTTTCCTTACTATTGCGTATGGAGCACTTGAAAAATGAAGATGACTAATGAAAATGAAGATGTGAACATAATATAAAAATATTTTATTATTATAATTTGTATAGGGCAGCACTACTACAGACAAAAAAAAAAATTAAAACATCTAATCCTCCCCATCGTTGTCGGAGGGGGAGGAGCCATCAGAGGGAGCATTGGAGGAGTCCTTTTTAGAATCATGGTACTCCATATCATTAACATGAATTACCATGTTGAGTTTGTTGTTAACGGTATGAACAATGCTAGACAATTGGCCTAAGCATTGGTCGATATGATCGGCGTGGGCCACCAAGTGCTCCACCATCTGCTTGAAAGTTGGCGTTGGCGGCAACGAAGGAGGGCTCTGAGGTTGTGGAGGAGGAGGAGGAAAAGGAGGACCTAGTGGAGCAGCTATTATGGTGGAGGCTAGGCGGTGGAGGAGGGCATGGAGGTTGTAAAAGTGGAGAAGAATGTATGTGAAGAAACTAAAGTAACAACAGGATTAAATAGACAAACCCATCCTGAAGAATTTGAAGAGACACATAGTTCCTCAGAATACGATGAGACGCATAGTTGGGAAGTTTACCTAGAAGCTGAAGAGACTCTAATTGTTCATTGAACAGAGTGTAAGGATACGAATTTATCTGATAATAGAGTTTTAGGACCAGACTCTTTATAATAAACCAGTCTTAAAAGTAATTAAATTGAAAAAAATAATTATAGACTTTTAAGACCGGATACTCTATAATAAATTGGTCTTAGAAGTTAATTTAGGACCGGATAGTTTAGAAATACGCTCTTAAAATTATTTTCTTATTATATATACCAATTGAAACCCATTATTTCGTGTCTCTATGCCCTAACTCCTCATCGTGTCCCTAATAATCCTTTATCCCCAACTGCTCAAACAATGGTTAGATACAAAATAACCGCTCGTAGGGGTACTCCTGAAGCTCGTGCCTACCTTAGATCCTTATATGGGATGCCTCATGCGAGCTTACATTCCGTTGTGACAGAAGAGTCTCGGGTCGTTGGACCCTTTATTATTTCGAATGATGAATAGATTTCCTCACCCCTTCCTGCCTTCAGACGTTGAAGAGGTACCCGCTCCCCCCTCCATCATTCTACCAATATTCTACAACCTCTTGGTCACAGCGACCCTGTCTATGCTAAGTTCCTTCGTCTTCTTCTTTCGGAAGATGAAAATATTGCCAACCCCCTCCAACCTTCAGACCATTAAGAGGTTCCTGCTCCCCCTCTCAAACCTTCTAACAATATTCGCCAACGTCCTGGCCCCAACGCACCTACCTTTGACCCCTCCTTTCTTTCTTCTAATGATGCATTGTGGCTGATGTACATACAATAACAACTTGTTGATCTCCGGCTGGAAATTAATGTTGCTCACGCCGATATCACCAAGGCATTGGATGATAATAAGCTTTAGGATGTTTAGTCAGATTCTTGTTGTTGATAATTTTAAGTTTTTTTTTTTCTTTTGTACGTGCATATTCTCTAATAATGTAAGAAGCATTAAGAACTAAACTTGTATCGCCGTTTTGTTTATATTCTCAAGTAATTAAAGAAGCTTATTCTTCAGTTTTCCTTTATTTTCATTCATCAGTTACTGCTGTGTTTGCCAAAGCCAATATGAACCTCACTTTTTTGGTTCATCATAATGTAAATGACTTTTAGGACTAGATATTACATAAAACTCCGGTCTTAAAATTAAATGAATAGAAAACATTAAATGTATACCTTTAGGACTGGATACTTAATAATTAACCGGTCTTAATGAAATCCCAAAACACTAAAAGATGTCTTTGTCGCACGGAAAATTAAATTTCCCTCTATGGACTTCTCTTGTTGCGCTAAAAGTGATATCTCATGTTCTGTCTCCAGTGTTTGTGTGTTGCTTCGTGATACACTTCAAGTTTCTCTCTCAACAAGCTAGTGCTGGTCAGCTTATCTCTTTATGTTCCTTAGCTAAACTTCTCTTTTCATTCAGTTGATTTTTCTGCTTATCGTTCTGGGTTTTTCAAGGGTTGAATAAAATCGATGAAAGTTCTTGTGGTTTCCTCTGTTGTTAATGAATATTTGCATTTTCAAGATTATATTTACACTTGAGACCTACCCAACTGACCAACAAGTATTTTTAGGGTTACGTTTGTTGTCTGCAACATCAATGTTCATGGGTAGAGAAGAAATCCTCAGCAAAAACATTTGAATTTATATGCTACAGGTGGGTCCATAAGACCTTCATGCGATGCATTTATTTTCCTCGTCATGTATTTATTTTTCTTCTTCGATTCACTATGATACATTTATGACCAAGAGTCACTATTCGTGATGCATTTAATGGGCAAGTTTTTCCTTCAAAAAAAAATATTCGTAACCTAGCTACATTGAGCATATGCATTTGGAGTTGGCTTAGTTTATGAAATTTTCAAATTTTTCTGATAATGTATGTCAAATCTTTCTTTCTATAGGAATTCTACTATGGATCACAGTTCGATAAATGCTTTACGGACGAGTGTTGAATATGAGAATGGGGTGAGGGAATTTATAGAATTTGCTAAATGAAATGTCCATGATGATAGTGGTATGTTTTATTGCCCTTGTGTAGAATGCTTGAATGAGAGGCGACTAAGTCCTAAAGTTATATACACACATTTAATTTGTAAAGGATTTTGTAAGACTTATAGAGTATGGGTATAGCATGGTGAAAAAATCCCAAGTGCATCCAACATGGGGAAGTGGCCTTTGATGATAATGACATGGATATGGATTGCATAGAGGACTTAGTCATGATGTAGGAGAAAAGGCTTTTGATTTCAATCACATGCATATGATAATATGTGCAATGATGTAGAGAAGCCGCTATACCCTGGGTGTAAAAAATACCAATTGTTGAATGTAATACCCTAAAAAGCACACTTATGATAAGTGTCATAAATTAGTAAAATATACCTATTAAAAATAGGTGAATATGTGGTCTCAAATATTGAGTTATAAATATCGTATTTCTTAAGGAAAAATCTCTTAAAAATTAGGAAAAAATAATAGTCTCAAAATTACTAAAATGCCCTTATGAGGTATAAAATGGCCTAAAAATATTATGATAAATTCTAAAGGGTAGTGTTATAATTATTAAAAATTAGAAAGAATATTGTCCTTAATTTAGAAAATTTAATAAATTATAACCTTGGAAAAATTAAAGGAGAAAAATAAAAAAGTATTGTGGGGCCATAATTGACCACATGATTTTTAATATTTTACATGGAGTATAAATTACCAATGTCAGTCCAATAGTTGTGAGATAATAATTAATCCTAGTTAAGAAAATTGACAACAATTAGTAAGGGATTAATAAAGTAATTATTGGCTAATTGTTTAGGAAATGAATAAGGTGGAGTATATAAATACTTAAAGGTTTAATTAGCAAATGGGATAATTACTAATTAAGTAATTAAAGCATATAATTAAGTGATTAAAAAGGTTGAAAATTCAACAAAAAGGGGCCATATTTTCGAAATAAATAGAAAGAAAATGAAGAAAAAGAATGTGTAGTGTGAACACACAAGTGGTTTAAAGAATATTCTATGGAAAAAGGAATATTCTGTTGAAAAAGCAAATAGGATAAATGACCACCAATAGAAAATAAATCCTAACTCAAAATCCTTGAATTAGGTTGCTAACAAGCTGGACATATTATGATTCGAGTGTAATTTTGTCCAGTTGACATTACGGCGATTTAAGTAGCAGAAGGCGTTTATCCGAAAATGTTCGGCAGGCAACGGAATACCTGAATGGAATCAAAAATTTAGTTAACCAAGATATTTCCAAAGAGGAAGAATGGACCTTCAGGGCTATGTTGCCAGATTTCTAAGATCTTCAAGATTACGCGATTAGAACACCGAATAGGGGACTTTATCGGTAGAAAACTTCTAGAGCAAGTTGGTGACATCACCTTGGTGACATGGGATGACATAGGGGGACGAAATTTGTGGAGGAAAATGGAGGAAAATGAGTGATTCTCATGAGGCCACATCTACCTCTTTTTAACCGTTGATACGAAAGTAGATCCAAGTGCTAAGATCCATAGAAGTTGCCTATAAATAGCCTTCACATTCTCCTTCATTTCTCATCAATTCACAAGCCATTTTAGAGATAAGTTAGAGAGAAAAGCTCTGGAGAAAGTTGTAGCGAAGCTCTGGGTAAGTTATTCGGTCCCTAGTTTCAAGTTCTAGTTTTAGTTCGGTAGTTCTTGAAGTTCTAGGGTAGATGTTGTTTTGATATTTAATCTTCCAAGTATGATTAGATATCATGTTTTAGGGGTAATTAAGGTATTAATTTCGAAAATTATGATGGAGTAAGAGTTATGTTGAAATTTTTGAAGATTAGAGTCGAAGTAACGAAGTTCTGGCGAAATTTCCCCGATTAAGAGAGTCAGGGGAAAAATGGTAATTTATACCTAAAATGCCTGTTATGATGTTGGACGTTGATATATGTGATATTGTCCTTATAGGATATCCTTGATTACGTTCTGACCAACCGTCGTACCGAAATATCGTCAACGAAGGTACGTTTGCGTACTGTAACACTAACTCTGATATTTATGGTATGCATGTATATTGTTAGGTGTATTGTATGAGTGGAGTTGTTATGCTGTTAGAGGATGATTGAACATATCCATGCACTGGGAGTGGTATATCTGTATTCACTGGGAGTGGTATGTCCTGATTCACTGGGAGTGGTACATCTGCATTCGCGGGGAGCGGTACATTTGCATTGGGTTGCGTGCTATTATGTTTGTTATGTTGTGATTGATTGTAGTCCATGTGCGTATATGTAAATATGAGGTTAACCATTACAGGGTCTAATTGCAATGGACCTCGGCCCTTAACATAGCTTCGGGGTCGGAAGGACCGGGGCCAGGGATAGAGGCAAGCGGTCAGTATAGAAGACCCGGTGAAGACTTCCTTTTGTTGTTTAGTGGAAGCTTTCCTTTTCTTGTTGTATATATCTTTTGAAATACACAGTTCTTGTCATTGTTGTAACCAGCCAGGACTCTGGCGTTTATATATATATATATATATATATATATATATATATATATATATATATATATATATATATATATATATATCAGTTACTTAATCGCTCCGTCGCTCTACTTTGATGATTTGAAATGATGTTTTGATGAAAAAAAAAAATTATACTGCTTTTGAGAATGGGATGTTACATTGAATGCTGTATTGAAATTGGTAAGCTTGAAGGCACGTCATGGATGGAGCGACAAAATTTTTTCAGAAATGCTTGAGGCTTTTAAGGATACGCTTCCGGATGATAATGTGTTGCCGCATCGATACTATGATAATAAGAAAATACTTTGTCCACTGGGGATAGAGTACAAAAAGGTCCATGCATGTCTGAATGATTGCATTTTGTATAGAAAAGAGTTTGAAGAGAAGCAGAAGTGTCCGGTATGTTAGACCTCAAAGTACAAATCAAACAAAGGGCCTGCAAAAGTGTTGTGGTATCATCTAATCAAACCAAGGTTCAAGCGGTTGTTTGCTAATGAAAATGATGCAAAAAATTTGAGGTGGCATGGAGATCAGAGGATTTCTGATGGAAAGCTTCGACTTCGGCCGATTCTTCTCAAGGGAAGAAAATCGATCAATTATTTCCGAACTTCGACGAAGAACCTAAGAACCTTAGGCTTGCCGTTAGCACGGATGGCATGAATCCCTATGGTAGCCTTAGCAGCATACATAGTTCATGGCCTGTACTCCTGATTATTTACAACTTATCTCGTATGTTATGTATGAAACGAAAGTACATCATGTTGTCTATGTTGATTTTGGGACCAAAACAACCCGAAAATGACATTGATGTTTACCTTGAGCCCTTGATCGAGGAGTTGAATGAGTTGTGGGAAGTAGGTGTCGATGTTTTTGACTCTTTCAAGAAGGAGGTGTTTAAAATGCGAGCCATGATATTTTGTACTATAAACAACTTCCTAGCATTTGGTAACTTGTCAGGGTATAGTGTAAAAGGCCATAAAAAATGTCCAATTTGTAAAGAAGGCACATGCTATCATCAACTTCAACATGGAAGAAAGACGGTTTATCTTAGACATAGGATGGTGTGAAGGAAAGATTCGATTTGCAAACAATGGGCATACACGAATACTTACATCCAAGGCCATTTGGTAAGAGAACTTATTGTCCCCTGGCTTCTCATACTTTGTCTAAGGATGCGAAATGAAGTTTTTGTGAGTGTTTACATGGCACAAAAGTTCCCTCGAGGTATTCTTCAAATTTTAAAAGGCTTGTATCGATGAAGGACTTGAAATTAGTAGGTCCAAAGTCTCATAATGTCTTAATGCAACAGCTACTCCTAGTAGCTATTCGAGGCATCGCTGAATATGATCTTCAACACATTCTGACTAGACTTTGTTTCTTCTTCACTGCGGTTTGTAGTAAAGTTTTCAAGATTGAAAAGTTGGATGAATTGGAAAAAGAATGATATTTTATCTTGTGCCAGCTTAAGAAGTTTTTGCTTCCTTCATTTTTTGACACCATGGTTCATCTAATTGTTCATCTAGTGAGGAAGATAAAGTTGTGCGGCCCTATCCATTTAAGATGGATGTACACAATTGAAAGATCTATGAAATTTCTAAAAGGGTATGTGAAGAACGCATACTGGCCAGAAGCATCAATTGTTCAGAAATATGTTTCGGATTATGCCATGGAATTCTGTCAAAATTATTTGGCCAAAGTAAGACATATTGGGCTTCCTAAACGTCAACATGCTGAAGAGGGTAGACGAGGGGCTTCAGTAAAGAGTGTGGATCCTGATGAATGTCACAAGTCCACTTATACATCTTGAATAATGTTGATGAAGTTCAAGCCAGCATAGATGCACATAAAGAAGCTGTAAGGAAAGAAAATCATCGAATGACTGAACACAGGTTAATTAGGGAGCATAACAAAACTTTTGCAAACTAGTTTAAACAAAAGGTCAAGGGAGAGGAATTTGTTTCTGATACAATCAAATGGTTAGCACGTGGTCCTGAGGTTGATGTCATAAGTTGGAATTCATATGTGATCAACGATTACACATTTTACATGAAGTCCCTAGATGATTAGAGCACCATCCAAAACAGTGGTGTATGTTAAACGCTGAATCTATGCACTTCTCTAGTTTGAAAGACAAGAGGCATAAATTGGCAGCCATGCCTTATCATGGGGTTGTTGAAGAGATTTGAGAGGTGAACTATGTTAAAATTAAATTTCCCATTTTCAAGTGCAAGTAGATTAATGTCAATAATGGTGTTCAGATCGATCGGCTAGGATTTACATTAGTCGATATCAACAGTAGAAGTTTTGGAGATGAACCTTTTATTATGGCAGACCAGGTGAAACAAGTATTCTATATCACTGATCAGGATTATAAAATATGGTGTGTAGCTCTCCAAGGAAAAAGGGTCATTGATATTGATGAGGAAATTCATTCAAATTATGGTCTTCCTGAGAGTACTCCTTTTTCAAGGGGTCTACCGGACATGAAAGAAGAAGAAGAAGCGGATAATGAACCCGGCATAAGAAATGATCATCATGAAGGGATATGGGAGGGTATCGCTTTATAAAAGAGACAATTCATAAGGTAATTTTCATAATTTTAATTTAATATTTTAAAGACAACATTTGTACGTAATATCTTGAATTTTGGGCCTAGAGACTTGACAATAAGCATGTATCAGGTAGACGACTAGACCTAGTTCAAGAAGGATGATATTAAATTTTGAAAACATTGTATGGAATCTTCATGAAGTCAATAGTAAATGAAGTTTATTTCCTAATATGAATAATTAATGTAAGAGAGTCAAAAAGCTTGTGAAAGAAGATACTAAAGGAAATTTTTTGGGGGCATTTTGGTCAATTTCTATAAGGAACACATGTGCATGCAATTAATATGAAAAGATAACTCAAAAGCTTCTTTAATAAGCTTCAAATTCGTACAAAACAAGAGGAGAGAGAAAAGGTAACAAAACTTGCAAAATAAGCCAAGTTAAGAGGATATTTTGTAATGGCACTTTGGTAATTTGATTTAGGAGATTTTTAAGTGCTTTCTTAACATATTTTAAGACATTTTGCACTCCCTTTTGTATGAGTATTTTGACCAAGAGCTCAAGGGCCAAAGAAGAGGTAAAGAAGACAAAAGAGTGTTCAAGAAGTTACATGAAAAGATGCACAATAAGAAGCTTGCTAAATAAGCTAATTTTGAATTTAAAATTAAATGAAGTCATGCTTATGTAAGCAACATGACATCATCATCATAAATGCAAGAGATTAAGAGTGTTATTGAAGGCACCATTAGCTTCCTAAACAAGCCATAATACTTGGCCTCCAAGGAAGAAGAGAGAGAAAGGAATAAGTGACTTATAGGGGTGAAAATAGGCCAGACCCCTATCAGGCAGCCTACAGCCTGGCCTGTTTAAGGCCTGGTTAGGCCTGACCTGTTTGTTAAAAAGGCCATGTCAAGGCCTATTTAAAGGTCTAAATGTGTAAATAGGTCAGACCTATTTTATTAAGGTCTTACCTATTTACATATTAAATAAATACAATTATATTTATATCATATAAATAATATAATATTTATTATTTTTCATTCTTATATTCTACTAAAAGATTATATTTATATAGTTTTGATAGGCTCAAAGTGTACAAAAGCCTAGTTATGGCCTCCAAGGCCTACAATATGAGGTTTTTTTAAAGGCCTGCGTTGTAAGTAGGCCTTTAAAAAGGCTTCAGGCTCGACCAGGCCTTATGAAGGCTCAGGCCTGAGCCTATAAAAAAGCCTACATTCAGGCTCAGGCCCAAGCTCAGGCCTTCTACCCTCATTATAGGCTCAGACCTATTTAGCCAAAGCCTAGCCTGGCCTGGCCTATTTCCATCCCTAGTGACTTATAGAAGAAGCTACAAGATATCTAGTAGGACCTAGAGGAATTTATGAAAAAGAGGACAATGACTTATCTATTAAGGAGGGATATTTAGACACTTCAATGGATCAAGTTGAAGAACCAAAATCTTCTCTCCAAAGCCCACATATTTTCGTCCAAATCAAGGGTACCCCTTGTACTTGGGCTTAACTGGAAAAAGGGTTCGATCCTAGAGTTGGTCAAGGCATTGGGAGAGACATCCTAGGTGATGTGAACTTATGGAAACGTAGGCTGAGGTGGAGGCATGTGTACTCTTAATCCTATATGCCATGGGGAGCAAATCCATAACGCCCTGCCCTTAAACTATGGGTGAACCCAACCCCTCTTCTAAAATTTTTATATCCAAAAAAAGAGAGAAGAGTATGATACAAGTTAGCATCTTCTAGAAGCCTATGGAAAAATAAGAAAGCGATTGGCTTCTTGAGCAAGCCAAGCTTTACTTGGAGGCAAAATTGGTGTTTATTTCTAGAAATTTTTGATTAAGGACGAAAATAAGAGGAATTTTTGCCAATAATAAATTCCTTTGTAAGAAAAGGAATTTAGTGAGGATGGATACTTGGAATGGGTTTGTTTTAAATCAACAAAGAAAATATTTATTGAGGAGGATTTATTTATTTATATATATATTTTGTAATTTTAGGGCTATCTTTGATATCTGTGTGCCGGGAAAATTTATTAATATTTATGGTCAACAGCCAGGTAGTAACCTTAAACCTCATATGCTTTTTATTACTCTATATATTTGTTTTCCATGATTGTGGACCCATGTCTCGTGAGGGGACATGTGTTTGTGCATTCAGTGTGGTATGGGTTTGAGGCCTGACTACTGTGATTTTCCTAGCGCTGTAGATATGGGGCTTGCTTTGTTAAGCAGTCTTGTGTTTGTTTAGGACATGTGGTCCTTCCGCAGTCAACATTGCATATGTGGTATGCTTTATTATGTTACTACGCGTGTTTTACTGAATGCTTGTGATATGTTATTTCCTGATTATGGTTGCTTGCATGTATCGCAAATACAATTTATATGAGATTAACGATTACTCTGGGATCCTTCGGGATTCCAAGCTATTCTAAGGACACAGGTGGTACTTCTAAGGCTGAGCAGGGAGTTAGAGGTAAGAATGTGGAGCAGGATTGAGGTGTTGGCGGAGGATGTTGTTGGTAACTTTTAGTTATTTATTATACTCGAGATGACTGTATAAAATTTTAGTTGTGTTGGTATCATATTCGGATGACTGTATATTAACCCTCTGGGGAATTTATTATTTTGTCATCATATTTACTTTACCAGTATATTTATCATCTGAACCGTTTGCATGCTCTGCTACGAAAAAAATTTACTCTGATGCTTGACGTTAAGTAATATTAAGTAATAAATAAAGGATAAAAAGAAAGGTATCACACTACCCACCCACCCGAGAGAGCGAGGCCGGTAGGTGTGTAACAACATTGCACCAAAAAATTATTTCAAGATGTGGGAGTTAACAGTGAGGTTAAAATTGCTCCTAAAAAAAATACCTTTATGTGTATCCAGCACCCTAATGTTATTTTTTATTAGCACCCATCATTATATATAATCTTATTTATGTGGCATAGAGGACCTTGATGTTATATTCTAGTGCATACAACACCTTCTGATGTTATTTTTCAGTTACATCTGGCGCTTTGATATTATTTAGTGTAAAATACTCTAAACATCTTTCTATTTTACCTCAATCACTCATCCCTCTCCTCTTTTGAAAACAAACAGTTAAGTCCAAACTGTTAAATCCATTAAGAATATTCTACAAAGATTCTAAAAATATACTTTTTAATTAAAATATATATAAAATAAATTGTATTTACTAATTTTCCCTTAATAATTAATAAATTTTAAGAAGATAACAAACTTTTAAAAATTCGAGTAAGTTTATTAAAGGTTTGTAAAAAAATATAAAGTTATAAATTTAAATGACTTATACAATCTCACAAACCAATATAATTTATTATATCTGATGGAAAAATTGTGTTTGATATATATTTTTAGTTATTTAAGAAACTAAAAATCAATAGATTTCAATAAATATGGTGAAAAATTATAATTATAAATTTTATAATCTCAAAATTAATAAATTTTCAACATATTTAAAAGTTAAAAAAACTATTTACATTAAAATTTGGTGGTATAGTTTTTTTTGCCCATATATATATATATATATATATATATAAAGAATTCTAATGTGGGCATTTTAGTAAAAACAAAAATCTAAAAGTCAACTATGGGTCTTGATGAATGAAAATAGAATATCGAGACATAAGAGAGGTTTACGCAATATATATTTTAATTTTAAGAAAGGTCTATATGAGTTTCAAAATAAATGAGAGATCTATTTTTTATTTTTTATTTTGATAACAAGAGTCAACTCAAATAAAAACAAATAGTCAAAGCAAACATAAAAGGGACTAAGGTCCCAGCCCCCTCCTAATATGAGCTATACTCATCACATCAGCAAGAAGAAACTGACAAAGGCCAGTAGGAGGATCAGAGAAGTGAGCTTCATCGGGGATCTCCACATGAGATAGGACTGTGCTCACCCAATCCGCCCTGATGTCCCATTGACGACAATTAATTGCTCGTATCTTAACCACCAAGTGGGACTCACGAGCTGCATTACCTTTTTTAGAAAGTAATGCGATGACTGTTTGACAGTCACTTTCAACCACTACATTCCTCCAACCTGCCTCCCATGTCATCTCTAGCCCCCTCAGGACTCCCCACAACTCATATAACCATTCCTCCATTTCCAAATGAACCAGCAGGACACAATAAATACAGCATGCCAACTATACCCGCCAATTCCATTATTCTCGCATGTCCAGTTCTTCCTAACCCAGTCAGTCCAGTCATACTGACAGAACGTGTGGAAACGATCAGTGGGCACCACTTCATACCAGAAAGCACACACCTCAGGGCAGTCCCGAAATGCATGTAAGCTAGTCTCTTCTGCTTGCTGACACAATGGGCAAATACCATCATTACCAGTCCACGAACGGATCCAGGAATGTAGTGGGAGTCTTTGGTGAAATAACTTCCAACCAAAAATTTGTACTCTATGAGGTCCCTCCCACTTCCATAACTTACTCCAAATGTCACACCCTGCATCAGAGGCGTAAAAGCCAGATTCGGCTAAGAACATGTAACAGCTTTTGACACTTACGCCAGTTGAATCCCCAACCAACCAGAAAGAGCGATCCGCCCCATCTTCCGCGGAGGGAGGGGGCAACCCTCTAATCAGGCCAACCACATCTAGAGGGAGGAGATTGTGTAGTAGTGGTAGATCCCAACGACCATCATGCCCAACAAATCTAGCCACCATGCACTCCCGCATATCATCCGGGATGGGGTCCAAAGCATAAAAGGGATATTATAATATTTTACTATATTATTTATGGTTTATGACGACGGATGCTTTATAAATAAATTTGAAATTGGAAAACACGAGAAAAAATAATATCAATATGTTGAATATTCTATAAATAAAATTTAGGTGGTGGATGTAACTAATGCAACTATAACTTATGAATGCTTAGACAAATTTAACGATGCAATTAACTTTTCATATTCCACTTAATTAGTGATATATAAATGACTTGTATAATCATATCATGAATAGAAGGTTTTTTCAGGGAGATAAGTCTCAATGCCAATTGGGTTACCTCCTGTCCACAAATTGACGAAGACCGCGACGCATGAATACAGCCAAACATAATACGAGGAGTACTATAAAAGGTGGGAAACACGAGAAATATGACAAGGCTTTTGGACAGTTTAGGTGGTAATGGAGTGAGGCTTTAAGAGTTGAGAAATTATTGCATGCACTCATTGCACGACATCACATGTGGGCTGTCTAATATGAATAATGTCACTGACATTTGAATTATTTTTAAAACTTGTCTCTTTAATCTCTTTTTTTTCTCTCTCACTCACGGGCATCGCTTTTCAAAAGCCCCCTCTACCCTTATTATTCATTATCTTCTTCCAAAAAGATGAAGGAAGCCCAAGCTTTGCAATTTCATTAGTTCGGGACACAGTTTTTACACAGCCAAGGACGAAAAAGTGAAAAACGCCTTAATTTTTCACAGATGTCACCTCACATGTGCGTTGAGAAATAAAAAACACCACTAACTTAACAAATTTTAATTCTAACTGTCACCTCCATTTTTCATTTATTTCCAGTTTCTTACCTTTATTTTTTAATAAATTCGCTTTTCGCCCATAGAAGTGGAAGCATCAGTATGAGACAGTCCCTCATCATCCAAGTCCTTTTCTCGAGATTTTCTTCCCAAACTCTGCTGCTCCATGGATCAACAAAGGTGTAAGAAGCAAGTAATGTTGGTTAATTTTGTCTATTACATTACTTTTATGCAAAGTTTTATGAGGTTGAAAATAAAAATTTGTTTAATAGTTGCGGAAACCCGTAACTCTGTGGTCCTCATGAATTATAAACATTAACTCATTACATTAATTAGTTATTAATTATTAATTTGTAAATCTTTACGGTACTGATGAGAATTCATAACAATTTATAACATTCATGAGCTTCAGGATTACTAGTTAAAACAATTATTAAGGATTATGATAACTTCATAACACGGCTATTGGAAATTAGGATTACCTTAGATCACTTGAAGACCTCAATGTTGTTGATGTCCTCTAACGTTGATCCACACGACTATCCCCTGATTGCAATGAGAACTCCTTCTCTTGAAACCTCCCACTCATTGGATACTTGCTAGATGAAGACAAGGTTGAGGTTTGGTTTCTTTGGGTTTTTTTTGTTTTTTTTTTCAAGGTGGTGGTTTCTTGGAATTAGGTTAAAGATAGGAGGAGTAAGATCATTGGAACCTTGCCTTTTTTTGGATGGCGCACTTTCCCTCTAAACCTCTGGTAATGACCTAAATTTAGAGAGCCAAAGGCATCTTGTTTTTCTCCTAGAAAAACGTAAAAGAGAGGGGCACACTAAAAATCAGCCCTTTATAAGAGTTTAACCCTAATTTAAGTGCGTATAAGAAAGGCTCAATCCAAACTTGAATTAAAAAATCCAAATCTTAATGAATTAAATTCATATCTTAATTGATTGATTGAATTTAAGATGATAAATCACATTCATACATTTATTTTTTGATTGATTAATTGATTAAGTCAACCATTTAAGATGATGGATAACATTTATATCTTAATTAATTAATTGAATAATAATTTAAGAAGATGAATCACATTCACCTCTTAAACTAATTGTCAAAATCATTTTTAATTCAATCTTCACACTAGTGCAAAAAAGAGCTTTAAGACCGCCTCATTTAGACCGGAGTATTGACGCACCAGCCTTAAAAGTATGTGTTGGAAATTATGCCCTAGGGGCAAGTCATTGTACTTTAAACATTTGTGTTTTTTAAAGTTTTCTCCTTTAGTTATCATTTCATTTGCAGGTTTATATTGATAATTGTATCCTTGGATATATCTTATAGATTATCCTAAATGTCCCTGGTCAGTCATCTACGCAGGAGCGAAGATGAAATAAGACCAATATGGCTTTGATAAGTATGGAGATACGAGTCAAAGTCATGGGCACTTGTAAGAGTAAAAGGTGCTGGACCGACCCACTATGAGAAAGCTGCATGGAGCAAGTCATAAGCTTTTCTCATGTATAACCGCGTCACAACGCTCGTTGACCTGAGATCATCATGGATTCCTACATGATGAGTCGCTGATCTTTGACCTAGTCAAAAGTCACCTTTGACCGGGTGATGATAAAGGCTATGATCGAGATCAGTGGTTTTCATGCAGAGGAATGTGAATGGTCAAGATGGAATTCGTCCCTCACATTTGTGGAGAGATAATACTGGGCCCCTCGATGAGTGAGTCTGAGAAATGTATGGCCATACTACGATGGAAAGGAGTTTCCATTTCAATTATTAGACTACTCAGGAATCAAGAAAGTAATGGTCAAGAACAGGAAGTTGACATTATACATGCCTCATCCGTAACCAAATTATCGCGTGACAAAGGGGACGTGACATGGTTGTACGATAGGTTGTATCGTATCATCGATCCCCATATGAATTGGGTAGTCGCAATGTCTTGCTAGAGGCCGCTAGCGACTTGTGGGCTAGTACAGTATTGGCCTGCTGCCAATCTCATGTGGGCCTGTAGGGTCACACACAAGAATAGCCCAACACGAGCAAAAGTGTTCAGATTCATTGAATCTTAGATGTCTAAGATTTAATGAATAATGCATTTAGTCTAGGATGAATATGTGTGTGTGTGTGTGTGTGTGTATTAAATTTGAAATTAATATAATAATATTAACTAAAAAATATTATTATATTATTATATAATATTTGTTTGTATTTAATTTATTTGATAAATTATGTTACACTTGGCTATCACCCAAGAGGGGGGGTGAATTGGGTGTTTGATAAAACTTTGGATAACTTTGAAAATCTTTTCGCAATTTACTGAAAGCAGTTCGTGAGACAGTAATTGTTTATAAAACAATAAACAATCATTCAAACATATATGCTGGGAATATAAGAGATAAGGGAAGAGAATATGCAAACAGAGATTTATACTGGTTCGGCCAATCCTTGACCTACGTCCAGTCCTCAAGCTCCACTTGAGATTTTCAATCCACTATCTCCTTGTTTAACCTAGGCACAAGAGAAAAGTCTTTACAATCCCACAAGTTCACCCAGGCACTTGTGAAGCCAAATCTCTCACTAAGATACTCCCTTCAATCAGTTACACTCTGTACTCGAAGACACTCCCCCTTACAAGTGTAAACTGATAACTCAATCTCCAAATCCCACGACTTGAGATTCTTACAATGATTTAATAATCAGAAATGATCTCTCTAACAGAGAAGATGAATAAACACTGAAGTACATAATTGATCATCTCACTCTCTACTGTAAGCTATATAAACTTTGAGAAACAGAGAGTATGAGTATGTGTATAGCAGAGTGTTGGCATTTTGAAGATGCAAGATCGTGTCTCTAACTTATTCTATATTGAATGCTTCTGCTTTTATAGTTGATGAAGAGTATTGAGCAACTTATGACCGTTGAGCAATTCGACCGTTGGAGAAATATTACCGTTGAAGCTTCTGACGTCATCATCCACTTTTTGATAATCTGATGTTAATCCTTCCTTTGATCATCCGAAACTTGCTAACAAACATGATTAATAGCATTGAGAAGTATAGCAAGTAGAAATCAATTGATAATGATGATTTCAGAATTCTCAGATACGTTGAAACTGTGCTCTGTTTACTGCGCTTGAGTTGTTCATTCTCTGCTTACCTTCATTGAACATTTGAATCCATTGCAGAACATTTCTGTTGAGTATTCAACTTCATTTCTTCAAGTTTCTTGTTGAATTCGATCTGTACTTCCATTTCCGAAAATCTGCAGCAACCTTCATTTTCATCTTCTGACAACATTGTTGCTTTATTGCAATTTAGTATTAATCCATATAATACTCTTCTAAAAACTCATTAACAAACTTGTTAAACCCAATTAGAATCAGTAATAAAAGAAGATAAACAATCTATAAACCATAACAGAAGATTTAACGAAATCTGGAAAACTGATTTTTCAATCTGTTATTTTGGCTAGAGTCAGAGAGTTTTGGCTAGAGTCATTTTTCATAGAAGAAGGTAGTTTGGCTCGAGTCACAGGTATTTGGCTAGAGTCTGGGACGAAACTGGAGGCAATTTTCGTTGGCTGGAGTCAACTTCATTCGATGGTAGTGTCCTTGGCTAGAGTCAAAGATTTCTGGCTAGAGTCTTGGTTCAAACTCCAGTCAAATGAAATTGGCTAGAGTCAATCCCTTGATGGATGGAAGTTTTGGCTAGAGGCAAATCTTTCTTGCTCAAGTTTCGGCTAAAACTCCAGTCACATGAAGTTGGCTAGAGTTTGGGAGGACATTTGAATGCAACGGTTGATAGCTTGGTTGGACCCAATTCTTTTAGGCTCGTGTTTACATCCAAACTCGAGTCTCCATAGTGTCTTTTAGAATATCATCAACATCTAAACGGTAAGAGCTCATCAAGGTCAATTTCCAATGGGTGTAGCGTTTTTGATATAACTCCAAATTTGGCAAACCACTTATCCCCACATAGCTCTTTGATTCTTCTTTCCAACGCAAAAAGAATCAGCTCCAAACTCATTGTATTACATCCATTATCATCAGATGAATGCATGTTCTTCTTGACCAGCATTTTTCAAGTATCCTGAACTGACTATCCACTTTCGAGGGTCATATCTCCCTGGTCGGAACTCCGTTTTGGTTGATTCAAATCTTGATTGAAATCCTTTTGAGTCTATTTTCATATGCCACTGATTTTAGTTGAATTGGATTTGTATTGTTTAGATACACTCAAAACATCGAAGCTTGGTCTGTTGTGTGGCGTGAATTTCACTGTCAATTTAAATAATTCATATCTCCTTCATATGACTTCATTTGGACTTGAATCTTATGTAAAAATGACGCATTGGAAGTCTAGATTCATAAAAAGTTTATTTCACCTCAATCAGACTTCTGGTTTGAGAGATATCGTTGAATTACCAGAGGTCGCCAGCTGAAACGCGAAACAGAGTAGAACAGAGGTGCTGTTGGCTCGAGTCAACAGTGTCTGGCTCAAGTTTTGAGGCAAACTCGAGCTTAAAGTCCCTGGCTCGAGTTTGGGCTTCCTGTGGCTCGAGTTTTGACTTCTTGGACCTTGATTTTGATTGTTTTAACTCCGAATTGATCCATTCCAACTTCCATATGATCTTGGAGACTTCTAGCATCAATCTAGGAACTTGAATAAAGATATTCTCATTCCATTTAGCAAATTCTTCCATCTTCCATCTCCCATCTTGAAGTTCTTCCATCTTCCATCTCCCATCTTGATCATTCTTCATCATTTGAACTTCACATCTTCTTTGATTCAATTTCTTTCTTCTTCTTCCTCTAATTAGATACTTCTTTGTTGATCTTCTTCTAAATCATTCTTCATAAATAAACTTCACATCTACATTAAATATAAGAGTTAACCAAAGTAGAAGATAAATGAAGTATAGAAATTTTCTCCTCTTAATAGATAAGCATATTTGTCATCATCAAAACTAAGTATAACTAACATTCTCCCCCTTTTTGATGATGGCAAATACTTTAAGAAGAATATGTATGAATATGAAAATACATTAAGCCCAGCATATTTTTCTTGCCCTTCTCTCCCCCTTATTTGTCATTAGCAAAAAGATTGAAGTGAAGAAGAAATACTTGTAGAGGCAAATATGAAACCAAATTAGACAGAATCAAAGAGCTGATTTTCTCTCCCCGATTTAAAATTGTTTTCATTCTTAATATGATGCAATTTGGAATGTTTTTATGAAAACAAATTTGAGAGAATTTGGAGAGGTTTTCAAGAAATATTTCACAATTAGAGCATATAAACACCAAACATGTGCAAAATTTACTAATTAAAAAAAAATAAAGTTCAGAAATGCCGATGAATGATCATAAAGTCTAATTGCTTTCTTTCTTCTTGTATGAGATCATTTCCATCTTTCTCCTTTCCTTGATATAGCTCTTCTGCAGAATATATTCTCAGCTGGCTTCAAGAAGTTTTCTTAAGCATGATGCTCGAGCACGAATATATTATGCTCGGGCAGACGTCATTCAAAGGGTAAAGATAAAGACTTGAGAGATGTTGCTCGAGCATGGGTTTACCTCTGCTCGAGCATGGTGCTCGAGCATGAAATTATCATGCTCGGGCAGACAACATCCAAAGGCGAAATAAGGGAGTTGCTCGAGCAAGCATTTTCCTTCTGCTCGAGCATGGTGCTCGAGCATGCTTTCTCTGATGCTCGGGCAAGCCTCTTTAACTTGTATTATTTTTTGCTTCTACCTCAATGCTGCTCGAGCAAGGAATTTCTCCTGCTCGAGCATGAATGCTCAATTCACTAAAAAAGGTTCTTTGACTCGACGTTGCTCGGGAAATCAATAAGTGCTGCTCGAGCAAGATTCTCTTAACTTAATTCCTAAGTCCTGAATCCCGATGATGCTCGGGCGTGATAGATGCGCTGCTCAAGCATACCATGAAGTTAACATTTTTAATTCAATTTAATAACTTATAAATTGTAATCATCAAAACATCGAGAACTAACATTCTCCCCCTTTTTGATGATGACAATCCTTAAGAGTTTGTGATTTGAAAGAAATCTTATAAGTTATTGAATTGAGAAAAGGTTTGATTAGTTTTTGACATATATTCTGGGAAACACAAAACTAAGAGAATCCAAGTGCAAATGAACATCTTTTCATTCATAATTGTAATTCAATACAAGTTCATTTCAAAGAAAAATATAAAGAAACTACAAACTCAAATTAAACCAAATCTAATCTCCCCCTTTGTCATCATGAAAAAGGGGGCCTGATCAGATGGAGAAGGGAAATCAGATGAGGAGGAGGAAGGAAGAGGGACAGTGGAGGGATCGACAGGAGGTCTAGGAAGAATCCGGGAGCCACCAGGGATGAAGTGGTGAACAAAAGTGTCTAATGTGGCATCCAACCCAGAAATTTGCTTCTGAGCAACTTGCTGCTGATCTGCCATCTGCTGGACTTCTTGCTTAAGCTCCTGTTGCTGCTCATAGAGAACAGCAAAGCTGGACTCCAAGTCAGTCTTCATCTCAGCTAAGTCCATATCAAAGGTGAGTCCAATATGTTGCTTGAGATTCTTCATCTCATTGGACATTGCGTGGATCATCTAAGAGGTCAGCTTCCTGTAGTCCTCCAAGGACTGTAAAACTGGGGCAATAGCTGCTCGAACACAGGAATCAATAGCTGCCTGAGAGAAGGATGGAGCAGATGCAGATGGACCAGCCTTAGAAGACTCTGCTTCATCCGGAGGAGCAGTAGAGGGAGCAGAAGGACCAACTCTGGAGACTGAAGGCTTGGAAGGAAGAATTGGAGCTTTTCCCTTGCGCTTCTTCTTAGATGATGCTTCAGTGAAAGAAACCCGAAGACGAATCAGATGCTTTGGCCCAAAGCGATGAGGGTATTCTTCCTTATCCTCTGATAGATACCAGACATTATTAACCTCCAGAATCCGGGACACCAAGGTAGGATACAAAATGGTAGCCATAAGCTTTACCTTAGCCTCAGATATGAAGGAAGTCATCTCGTCCAGAATCCACTTACCAAGATTCATTGGTTCCTTGGCTACCAGAGATGCAAATCTCTCAAAATCCTTCAAGACAAAATGAGTGAAGCTCTGACCCTTCTGGACTAAGCTCCGACTGTAGATGTACTAGAGTACCTGTGCTCATCTCGCATAGAAGCAGGAGTCAGATTGATCTTCTTCTTCTCGTCTACCGGGATGTGAGAAAATAGGATCTGGTGGCACTAGGCAGGAGACAGATTCGGGGGATCTTCAGGAGGGTCGACAATGCCAAGCAGAATGTTAATTTCATAAGCAGTGATTTTGATCATTTCCCCCGGATCTTAGCGACCAATGTATCCTCATCATCCTCCTGAGCCTTCTCTAGACTATGCATGTTGTGGTAGAATACCTGGACCACCTCAGGAGAGAAGGGCTTACTGATTCCTAACATAGGCATAAATTGCTGCAACCAGTCCGTCATATCCAAATTGCATTCCTTCTTAAAATACTCCAAGTCGACATATACGATGGGATAGAAAGGTCTCTGCTCATAGTATCTAGCATATAGAAGATGGTCATCTACAACAATATTACCAAGAATCATACCAGATGTCGGTTCTGGTAATTGACCATCTTGGGGCCTGCTCGTTGAGACTTGCTCCCGCTTGCTACTCGAATCCTGAGACTTGGGCGAGAAGGAGACTCTTTTGCTTCCCGGAGCTTGGGATTTCCGGCTCAGAGATGGCTTTGAAATCTGGGGGTGATCTTCCTTTTCCATAGAACGAATAGCATCTATAGTTCGTTCGGAATAATCGGTTGAATGCGTCAAAGACGGAGACCTTGTGTGTTTCCCTTTCCCAGTAGGTAGAGAGCAGGTCTGAAATCGTGTAGTTGGCTTGGGGGATCCCTGAGATGCCTGATGCTTGCCACTATGCTTCTAGACCTCAATAGAGATCTAGAACATGTGGAGGCCTCTAAGATGACTGTTCATCCTACAGAAATGTTCCAGTAACAAACAAGGCAAGAGAGGTATGAGACCACAAAGGCCTTTCATTCCTGCAAGATGGCTGAAGGTGCATCAGTTAGTCCTCAGGTTTTGAAGTTGAAGGGCTACAATGATCACCTTGAGAGGCTTGGATTCCCTATGTCCCAGGAGTTAGCTACAGATGTGATATTGAACACACTCCCAGGAAGTTATGATAACTTTGTCATGGATTACAACATGAACAACATGGAGGAATCAATTTCTGAACTGCATGGGATGCTCAAAATTGCTGAGCTGAGCCTTAAGAAGAGACCCAGTACTGTTTTGTCCATTCAAAAAGGAAGGGGTATGAAACGGAAAGCCAAGAAGGAAAAACCTGTGAAGGATAGAGTCTGTTCTTTTACAATGAGTACTTGAAGCGATAGTCCCACTATCCTTCTTCCTTTTGGGGCCATGCCCTAGAAACAGTTGCGTTCACACTGAATCGTGTTCCGTTAAAAGCAGTTGAAAAGACACCATATGAGATATGGACTGGGAAGAAACCCAGTTTGTCCTTTCTTGAAATTTGGGGATGTGAGGTTTGCGTTAAACACTAAGCCTCTGATAAATTATCATCCAGATCCTCAAAATGCCTATTTGTGGGGTATCCTTAGGAAACTAAAGGATACTATGTCTACAATCCTATCGATCACAAAGTGTTTGTTATTCGGAATGGTGTCCTTTTGGAGAAAGAGTTCATCTCTAAAAGAACTAGTGGGAGTAAGGTGTACCTCGAAGAAGTTTGAGAGCCACAAGACGACATAGAACCACAGATGGAAAACAGAGAAGACTCACAACAAGTTGTTGAGCCTACTCAAGTAACACAAGGCCCACGTAGGTCCGATGGAACACGACTACAGCTTCAGAGATATGGATTTCTGATTACTGAAAGCTGTGATGTTTTTCTCATTAAGCAGAATGAGCCAACTACCTATCGAGAAGCCATGGTGGGACCAAACTCTGAAAGATAGCTTAATGCCATGAAGTTTGAAATGCAATCCATGTATGACAATGAGGTATGGACCTTAGTCGAGCCACCTGAAGGTGTAAAACCGTTGGGTGCAAGTGGGTTTTCAAAGAGAAAATTAACATTGAAGGCAAAGTAAATATCTTCAAGGCACGACTGGTTGCAAAAGGATTCACTCAAACTCATGGTGTGGACTATGATGAAACCTTCTCCCCAGTTGCAATGGCCAAATCAATCAGAATCCTTCTTGCCATTGCATCATATTATGACTATGAAATATGACAGATGGACGTCGAAACAACCTTCTTTAACGGAAAGCTCCTTGAGCATGTGTACATGTCACAACCTAAGGGTTTTGTGCGTCCAAAGGACTCTGGTAAAGTTTGCAAGCTTCAAAGATCCATTTATGGATTGAAGCAAGCATCTCAGAGCTGGAATCATCATTTTGATGAAGTAGTCAAAGAGTTTGGATTCATTCAAAACATCGATGAACCTTGTGTATACAAGAAGGTTAGTGGGAGCACAATTGTAGTTCTAGTGCTTTATGTCGATGACATCCTACTCGTTGGGAATGACTTTCCTACCTTGCAGAATGTCAAGTCTTGGTTAGGAAAGTATTTCTCAATGAAAGATTTAGGCGAAGCCACTTACATCCTTGGCATAAGGATCTATAGAGATAGATCCAAGAGGCTGATAGGCCTAAGTCAGAGCACATACATAGACAAGATACTGTATAGATTCAGTATGTAGGATTTCAAAAGGGGTTACATGCCCATATCTCATGGCATTCATCTCAGTAAGGATTTGTGTCCTAGTACACAAGATCAAAGAGACCGCATGAATAAGATTCCATATGCCTCCGCCATTGGATATATCATGTATGCCATGTTATGTACTCGACTGGATGTCTCATTTACCTTGAGTATGACCAGCAGATATCAACAAGATCCTGGTGAGGGTCATTGGACTGCTGTCAAGAATATCCTAAAGTACTTAAGAAGGATTAAGGACTTATTCTTGGTATATGGTGGATTGGAAGATGAGCCCTGTGTGACAGGTTACACAGATGCGAGTTTCCGAACTGATCAAGATGATCTAAGATCGCAATCTGGATATGTATTCATTTTGAATGGTGGTGCGGTAAGCTGGAAGAGCTCTAAGCAGAGCACTGTAGCTGATTCTGCAATAGAAGCTGAGTATATAGCAGCATCGGATGCAGCTAAGGAGGTCTTTTGGATTAGTAAGTTCATTAATGAACTAGGGGTGGTTCCTACCATCTCAAATCCAATAGACTTGTTCTGTGACAATAGCGGAGTTATTGCGCAAACCAAGGAGCCTAGGTCACATAAAAGGACCAACCATATACTCAAGCGATTTCATCTTATCAGAGAAATCAATGATAGATGTGATACAAAAATTATGCAAAGTACTAGGAGAAAACAATGTCGCTGATCCTCTTACTAAGCCGCTTGCACAAGTAAAACATGAGCGTCGTGTTAGGGCAATGGGAATTAGGGTAATTAATGATTGCACCTAGTGCAAATGGGAGTCTGTTGGAAATTATGCCCTAGGGGCAAGTCATTGTACTTTAAACGTTAATGTTATTTAAAGTATTCTCCTTTAGTTATCATTTCATTTGCATGTTTATAGTGATAACTGATCCTTGGATATATCTTATCGATTATCCTAAATGTCCCTGGTCGGTCATCTCCGCGGGAGCGAATTGAAGTTGAAATAAGACCAGTAGGACTTTGATGAGAATGGAGATACGAGTCAAAGTCATAAGCACTTGTAAGAGTACAAGGTACTGAACCGACCCACTATGAGAAAGCCGCATGGAATAAGTCATAAGCTTTTCTCATGTATAACCTTGTCACAACGCCCTTTGACCTTAGATCATCATGGATTCCTACATGATGAGTCGCTGGTCTTTGACCTAGTCAAAAGTCACCTTTGACCGTGTGATGATAAAGGCTTGGATCGGGATCAATGGTTTTCATGCAGAGGAATGTGAATGGTCAAGATGGAATTTGTCCCTCACATTTGTAGAGAGATAATACTGGGCCCCTCGATGAGTAAGTCTAAGAAATGTATGGCCATACTACGATGGAAAGGAGTTTCCATTTCAATTGTTAGACTACTCAAGAATCGAGAAAGTAATGGTCAAGAACAGGAAGTTGACTTTCTCCATGCCTTATCCTTGACCAAATTATCGTGTGACAAAAGAGACATGACATGGTTGTACGATAGGTTGTATCGTATCATCGATCCTCATATGAATTGGGTAGTCGCAATGTCTTGCTAGAGGCCGCTTGCGACTTGTGGGCTGGTACTAGGGGTGAGCATGGTGCCCAGATGCTCGGTACGCCCGCCCAAGCCCGGAGGAAAATTGCCCAGCCCAGCCCTAAAAAAGTGGCCCGAAAAAAATTTGGGTAGTTTTGGGTTGGGCCAATAACTGGGCTGGGCTGGGCATTGGGCCGGGGGTCCTGTCCTGCCCATTTGGCCCTGCCCGGAAAATTAAATATATCTAAATAAATATTATTATATATACATTATTTTATTTAAAAAATATTATATTATTATGTCTAAATATATTATATTATACTTCATGTATATCCAAAGCTTTGAAATTCTATGAAGTGTGAACTAGAATCTTTATGGAGAAGGGCAATGCGTCACTACTTGGGCAGGGGAAGCCCGCCCTGCCCAGCCCGCCTTTGCCTAGCCCAAAAATGGTTAGGGCTTTTATTGGGCAGGGCGGGGCATCGGGCTGCAAAATGCAGCCATTCATTCTTCTAAGCCGGGCATTGGGTGGGTCTAATCGCCTGCCCTCGCCCATGCCCACCCCTAGCTGGTACAGTAATGGTCCACTACCAATCTCACGTGGGCCTGCAGGGTCACACACACAAGAATAGCCCAACACAATCAAAAGTGTCCAGATTCATTGAATCATAGATACGTCTAAGATTTAATGAATACTGTATTTAATCTAGGATGGATATATATATATATATATATATATATATATTAAATTCGAAATTAATATAATAATATTAATTAATAATGATTATAATATTATTATATATATTTGTTTGTATTTAATTTATTTGATATATTAAATATCTAAAACAAATAGAGATATTGTATCTCAGATTTAATTTTTGAATAAAGATATCGTTTCTCGGATTTAATTTATAGAGAAAAATCAAATCTGAAGGCTTTTAATTTGGATTAAATATAGAGATTAGATTAGATCTATCATATAGATTTAATTAATATATTTTTTAATCCCGATTCAAAATTTTGAATATAATACGCCTGCTAGGTTTAGAAAAACCTACGGGACTTTTGTCGAGCGTATTAGAAAGCCGCGAGAAACCCTAGAGGGAAAATAGAGAGACGCACAGTTTAGAGGTGCTAGCACGCTTCCGTTCGTGTTTCTGAAGGTTGTTCGTGTGGATACTGGTAGAGGAAGGCGATTCGAAGAGTTGACTTCTGCTGATCGAGAAGGTAGCCCACCAGTCCAATTGTTCTGCATAGGTACGATTCGGAAACCCTAAACCTTGATTTAAATGCCGTTGAGCGATCCTTGAATGGGATTCGTAAAAGTTTTAACTCCGCTGCGTGTACGGATACCAACAGTTATCACTATAAACATACAACTGAAATGATAACTAAATGGAGAATACTTTAAATTACATTAACGTTTAAAGTACAATTACTTTCCCCTATGGCATAATTTCCAACATACAGATCCCTTTTTCCATATATTTGTTTCTTTTCTACTGTTTGCTGTCTTACTGAAGATGACACTAATGTTTTTCACCTTTTCATAAACTTGCTCCCTAGTCAATGCCACCAGAGCATCTGCATACTCTAGGCCACCAAAAAAGGCTTTCTTTAATCGATGATATGGGTGGCCCCCTCTAAGAAATCTCCTATGTCCAAGATAAACCGTGTTTCTTCCATGTTGAAGTTGATGGTAGCATGTGCCTTCTTCACAAACTGGACATGCTTTATGGCCTTTTACACTATATCCTGACAAGTTACCATATGTTGGGAAGTCGTTTGTAGTAAAAAATATCATGGCTCGCATTTTAAACACCTCCTTCTTGAAATAGTCAAAAACATCGACACCTTCTTCCCACAACTCATTCAAGTCTTCAATCAAGGTCTCAAGGTAAACATCAATGTCATTTCTGGGTTTTTTTCGTCCTGAAATCAACATAAACAACATGATGTACTTTCGTTTCATGCATAACATAGGACATAAGTTGTAAATAATCAGGAGTACAGGCCATGAACTATGTATGCTTCTAACGCTACCATAGGGATTCATGCCATCTGTGCTAAGGGAAAGCCTAAGGTTCCTAGGTTCTTCATCGAAGTTCAGAAATAATTGATCGATTTTCTTCCATTGAGAATAATCGTTTGGATGTCGAAGCTTTCTATCAGAAATCCTCTGATCTCCATGCCACCTCAAATTTTTTACATCATTTTCATTAGCAAAGAACCGCTTGAACCTTGGTATGATTGGAAGATACCACAACACTTTTGCGGGCCCCTTATTGGATTTGTCCCTTGGTGTTTCACATACTGGACATGTTTGCTTCTCTTCAAACTCTATTCTATGCAATAAGCAATCATTCGGGCATGCATGGATCTTTTTGTAGTCCATCTCCAGCGGACAAAGTATTTTCTTAGCAACATAGTATCAATGTGGCAACACATTATCATTCAGAAGTATGTCCTTAAAAGCCTCAAGCATTTATGGAATGCTCTTGTCACTCCACATGTTCAATGATTCAGAGTCTCTTTGGCTTCCAGGTAAACTTCCCAACTATGCGTCTGTTGGTCGATTTCCTTGATGGCAAGTGAACCAGTCAAACAAGTAATAAAGAGTAAGTAGAGTATCGTCTCACAGAGACTGGGATACTGAATGTTGACGCCTAATCACGAATTCATTTGTGTTTGAAAAGAAAATAAATTTGATTTGGGTTGAGGTTTTATAGCTATTCTAAAAACAAGAAAGGAAACAAATGGTCGTAGTTGAAAAGATATCAGTAAGAGTTAGGCTGAACTCAGAATCCTCCATAAGCATGTCAATCCCCCAGTTGCACCTTGCACAATGCTATAGCATCTATGTTGCACAGCTCTCGCAATTGCTACAGCATAGACACCATTGACACAGCTATTCAGTTAACCCACCACTCTAATCTATCGAAGCTCTCGCGTTCGATACGTATAAACCTAACTTACTTCTCCCATACATCTATGGAGATTTTCTAGTTAAGTTGTTCACTACAATTCAAGGTGTTATGGTTATGAACGGTAGACCCATCTCTGAAGTCTACAATAATAGGTCAAGCCTTGCAACAGCTTGCCTAGCAATCATCTTGCCGAGGTCTAACCTCGACTCCCTCTCGGTAAACCGAAGCCACTGATCTAGTCCTTAGCTCTCGCTAATCGACAAGAAATTAAATCACTGATAAGCAAACTGAATGTATTGAATTAAAACTAGCAACTGGGTTCATTCTACACTTAGGACTTCATCCTCGCTCAACCAAAGAAAGTTTAGTTCATGACTGATGAGGGAAACAATAAACAGAATACAACAGAATAGCCCATGATCAAAAGATTGACTAAAATAAATAAAAGCAAAATAGAAAGCTTGATGGAGGTTCGACGATGTGGAAGAAGCCCTGTCACGTCACAGCTCTACGTCTTCTTATCTCCGTCTCACTCGTAAGGAAGGATGCTGGGTTCTCCTGAATGTCTGGTGCTTTGTAACTTCTCTCACTCTCCTCTTGAATTTGGCCGTGAAGGGTGGTCTCCTTCTGTTCAATAGTACTTCGACACCTTTAGGGTTGGCTTTTGTTTCCTTATATAGTAGGGATTACTTTCTATGTACGTCCAACGAACTGGGCTTTTCCTAATTTGTCGAAGTCCAATCGTATGTTCCCTTCCGAATCTCGGTAGATCAATTCTGCTGATATTGCGGGATTCTACAAACCTTTAGTTTTGATATTCCACGTTTTCTATCCCAATACGACAACAATCTAACCATTTACCAATCTGCTCTTTGTTTCATGAAATAACCTTGACAAAAGATCAGAACAAATGCCGCATAGCATTGCTTCACTTACTTTGATATAGCTTCAGGGGGTCCATTGTATTGCGCTTCGAGGAGGCTGCCCCGATGTTATAGCATATTATCATCCATGCTTTGCTCCTTTCACACAAATTCTTAAAACACGATTTCTTTCTCAGCACATGTTTAGGATGCTTATGTGATTTATTCATGTTTATAAACTTCATCCGTAAGTTCCCCATATAAAGAATTAATGCCTTTTTGCTCTGATTGAATGCAATTAAGCTTATGTTTTTCGCACAATTCAGTAATAGGATACAGGGAAAACATGACATAAATAGTGCTCATGAACGTCTCCTCGTATTCTGAGGCCACTACACTTGTTTATGTTTCCGGCGTTTCAAATTCTTCAAGATGAATAATTTCTTAGTTTCTTCATATTCTCCTCTACTTCTACAACCTCCACCTCGACCATAATGGTTGCTCCACCAGGTTCTCCTTTTCCTCCTCCTCCTCCTCAACCTCAACACCCACCTCCGTTGCCTCCAAATCCTACTTTCAAGCAGATGGTGGAGCACCTGGTGGCCCGCATCGATCACATCGACTGACGCTTAGGCTAATTGTTTGGGCTTGCTCATACCATCAACAACAAGCTCAACATGGTACTCCACGCCAATGACGTGGAGTACCATCCTTCAGAAGAGGACTCCTTCGACGCGTTCTCCGATGGCTCCTCCCCCTCCAAAAATGATGGGGAGGATTAGATGTTTTATTTTTATTTTTATTTATGTTTGTAGGCCCTTTATCGGGCATCATAAAGAATATAATAATAAAATATTTTTAAATTTTGTTCCCATCTTCATTAGTCATCTTCATTTTTCAAGTGGTCCATACAAAGTAGTAAGGAAACAAACAAAACATTTTCCTCATGCTTCATCAACATTGAAAATTCGCAGAATACAATGTTAAGACCATACAAAACAAAACATCGTTTGCCTTATTCGAAAAAATACAAACAAATATAGTGACAATTCTTCTCAAGGTTGGACCATCGTTATCGTCAGTTTTACCTCACCCAGCTTTTATCATTTCCAGTGTCCTTTTCATTATCTTCCTTTTTTTTCTGATAAAAAGAAAAAAGACAAAGAAAAGGGAGACGGATAATGCTCATCAAAACAAGGAGAGGTAAAAACAACGACAACGAGGGGCCTACCATGAGCAGAACCTCGGTTGTCTTGAACCCTAATGAGTTGTTTGAAAAGTGTGTTACCATTTCTTATCTATAAACGAAGACTCTGAAGACTGGATTTTAAAACAATACGGTTCTAAAAGATAGATTTTTTAGACTGGAGTTATAAAAACTTCGGTCCTAAATGTCTCACCATATTTTTCAAAATTAAGCGAAGACTTTTAGGACCGGACCTTTATAAACCATCTGTTCCCAAAAGTCTCGCCATATTTACAAAATTAAATGAAGACTTTTAGGACCAGACATTTATAAATCATCTGGTCCTAAAAGTCTTGCCATATTTACACAATTAATTGAAGACTTTTAGGACCGAACCTTTATAAACCATCCGGTCCTAAAAATCTCGCTATATTTGACGAAGAATTTTAGGATTGTTAGTTCTCTATGTGTTTTGATGATTAATAACAATTGTAAACATGTACGAATGCTTTTAAAATGACAAAAGAGTCAATATCACTTTGTCACCGCAAAACTCGAGCCTGACAAAGCAAACTCGAGTTCTCTGCATTGAATCTCTTTAAACTCCAGAGTTTATTCTTTTTGAGTAGAGTTCACTTGTTTCTATGGCTATAATTTAATGAACACTCGAGCCCAAGTATATGGACTCAAGCCTAATGCTTTTGTGTAGAGTTTACTCTATGGTTTGACAAACGAAGAAGAGTTTACAAAATAGGTAAACTCGAGCCCGTTATTACAAGCTCGAGTTTTCCCTTGTGAAGAGCTCCCAAGTTTTCCTTCTTTGCAAACTCCGCAGTTTAAGCACAAACCTCCAGTTCACTTCAATAAGTCATAGAATAAATTAAGCTGAACTCGAGCCTAAGAATAATGAACTCGAGCCCTTCATCCCGAAGAAAGAAAAGCAAGTGTACAAACTCCGAGTTTATACTCGTGCTCAAATCCACTCTAATCGAGCACCAAAACTCTTAGGCATGAATAGTGTTAAACTCGAGCCTAAACACTAATGGACTCAAGCCTGCTTAACTTGAGAGATATTACTCCAGGTGTTCATTCGACAAAAAGCTTAGAGAATATTCGAACTCGAGCCTACCTTAGTGAACTCGAGTTCACATGGTGAAACAGAATACAAACTCCAGAGTTTACATCAAACTCCGTAGTTTGCTATCTCGTAAGATAAACCCGTATACTCTAAAGAGCCTTACGAACTCGAGCCGACTTAGAGAACTCGAGTTTAAGACGGAAGCAAAAATGATCGTTACTGATTTAATCCTGATTCTTTTGAACTGCAAAACTTACCATGTTTATACGAATTGATGGCATTTATTTAGTATATTCAAACGTATTTAACTACTCTATATTGAGAATGTTTCGTGTATTAAAATTGGATCAAACGAGTCATTAACGCCAAGAATCGAAGAATGATTTCACGCGTCCAGAAATGAATCGGTGAAGTTCGGGACCCAACGGCTATAATCCTCATCAAAGCTGAATTTCAAATGAAGAACATACTAAGTTGAGAAGTAACTGGTCACATTGCAACTCACCACTATATAAAGAGCTGATTACAAACTTAGAAGAACAACGAAAGAAAAAGCAGAAACGAAAAGCAAGCTCAAGAATTCTTATACATTCAGTTTTCTTTACGTATTGTATTTTGATATACAAAGAGCCTCGGTGTTTATCATTACCTTCTCTCGTGAGAGAGATTATATTCAAATTATTCATTCATTGTAAAAGATCTCAAGTCAAGGGGACTTGGAGATTGGGATTTCAGATTACAACTTGTAAGGGGAGTGTATCCTAGAGAGAGGATAATCCTTGAGTACAGAGTGTGTATCTCGAGTTAAAGTGATAGTAGAAAAACCCAGAATCTGGGACTCGGACGTAGGTCAAGAATTTAGACCGAACCGGGATAAACTTTACGTGTCAAGCTCTTCTTCCCTATCTCTTTACGTTTAGCTTCGCCTTGGGTGCAAAGTTATTATAAAAGTTTTAAAATCCCCAATTCACCCCCTCTTGGTGATTTCCTTTCGTTTTCATTTGGTATCGAGCCTCGTTGTCAATTTGAAGGATTAACATCCTAGACACAAAGATCCAATGGAAGGAATTCTACCCGATGTAGCCTCAATCAACCGTCCTCCGGGTTTCAATGGAGAACACTACTCATTCCGAAGGCTAAGTTCGGGGTCTATGTAATGGCCTCGAGTTTGGTTTGTGGAGGGTCTTTGAAAAAGGAAACTATGTTCCTTCCTCGGTTTGTAGTGACATCAGAACTCCCAAGAAAGAAGAAGAGTACGATGACAATGATAAAAAACAAGTCACTCTCAACATGAAGGCAATTCATATGCTCCAAAGTGCTCTTGGCCAAAAAGAGTACTTCAGAATCTGCACTTTGCCATCTGCTAAGCAAATGTGGGATGCTCTTGAAATAGCTCATGAAGGAACAGTTTTGCGATCAAAGAAAATCGTATCAATACTCTCATGGCCGAATACGATCTATTGCGGATGAAGACTAGGAGAATCTATTGGTGAATTTCAACTCGAGATTCACTCTTTGATCAATCAACTCATTGCCTTGGGAAAAGAATATGAACAACCTGCCCAAGTGAGGAAAATACTAAATATTCTCACCAAGGAATGGGAAGCCAAGGTCACCGCAATTGAAGAATCTCGAGGCGAATCAATGGCCTCAAGTGGCGGCACTATTTGGCACTCTTTCGAATACGAGGAAGATCAAATTCAAAAAGGGACTAAATGATATCAATGTCAAGAACAAGGGAATAGCTCTTAAAACCATCAAAGAAGCTAAATCGGATGACGATGAAGAAGATGAAGATGAAGATGGTGAGCTAGGAATGATGGTCAGAAGATTCAAAAATTCTACAAAAGGACCAATCTCACGAAGGTTTCACAAAGGAAATTCTAGCACAGAAACTAAGAAACCAATTATATGCTATGAATGTGAGAAACCAGGCCACATCAAATCAGAATGTCCGCGGTGAAAAACAAAGAAAAGAAATTCAATAAGTTCAAGAAAAGAGCTTATGTATCGGCTATCCTGGGCTGCAACCGGCTCATCGATGAAGATGAAGCGAGAAGAGGAACAAAGTGCCAATCTCGCCTTGTGGCTCAAGAGGAATCGGACAACGAAGAGGTAAGTAATCTGATTTACCTTATGATGAATTATCTTCAACATATGATTCTCTTTATCTGCGAATTTAAGAAAAGCGCAAAAGAGCTCTTATTTTCAAAAAGAAAAATCAAACTATTAGAAGAACAAGTTCAAACGATTTCTACACCTATCTCTACTTGTGAAAAGGAAAACTCTACTTGTTCTAATCATGATGCAAAACCAACTTATAATGAATTGTTTACGAATATAAACTTGTTCAAAATGAATTTGATGAACTTGCTGAAAAATATTTTGGTTTAAAAAGGAAGAATACAACACTTGAACAACAAGTAGAAAATCTTTGAGTTCAGAAAAATATCATATGTGATGAATGTTCTATTACGAAAAAGAAAAATGAATACCTTACAAAGACTCTTGAAAAATTCACTAGAGGAAGTGAAATGCTTGAGGTAATTTTGAAACAGACAAGATTTACAAATGACAAATCGGGAATTGGTTACAAACACGATTATGACAAAAAGAAAGGCAAAAAGAAACATGGACAAAGATCTTACATGAATTATTTTCAAAAATCTGTCCATACCTCAAATCCTTTTGCACATTGCAACTATTGTAATAGAAAAGGTCATACTACTTCTTCATGCTTTCATAAGAAAGATAGATCAATCAAACTGTAGGAAATTATCAATGGGTGCCTAAGGGATCCTATATGATTCCTAAGACACAAACTAACCCAAAAGGACCCAAAGAATATTGGGTACCTAAAAGATGATATATCTTCTTATGCGGATTTGTCTTAGAGCATCAAATCCCAATAAGTGGTACATTGACGGTGGATGCTCAAGACATATATTTGAGACCAATCCAAATTTGCTTCAATCAAACATAAGGATGGTGGCAAGGTAACATTTGGTGGAAATGAGTCCGGAAGAATTCTTGGCATTGGCAAAATTGGAAATAGCAATGGACCTCAAATCAAAGATGTTTATCTTGTGGATGGATTATGTCACAACCTCCTCGGTGTGAGTCAAAGCACGGACAAAGGAAACCTAGTCATCTTTGATTCTGAAGAATGTTTGATTGTAAGTAAGGATGCTCTCTCTTTAGATAGTATTAAATCCAAAGCATTATTCGAGCTCCAAGAGAAGGTAATTGTTATACTCTTAATGCGTCTAAAAACAATTCGATTAGAAAAATGTTTTGTTGGTAACTTAGATGAAAGTTGGTTATGGCATAAGCATTTAGGACATGTCAATATGATTCAACTTGATAAACTACAGAAAAAGGAATTGGTTATTGGTTTACCAAAACTTTCTTTTAAAAATGATTTGATTTGTGATGCATGTCAAAAAGGTAAACAAACTAAATCTTCTTTCAAGTCGAAAACGAAAATATCAACTAATAGACCTCTCCAATTACTCCATATGGATTTAGTTGGACCGGCTAGAGTAAAAGAGCCTTGGCGGCAATCTTTATACATTAGTTATAGTAGATGATTTCTCAAGATTTACATGGGTCATTCTTTTATCATCAAAAGATAAAACATTTGATCAATTTATTGTGTTTGCCAAGAAGGTCCAAAACGAGAAAGGATTATCTATTGCGGTATTAAATACGGATCATGGTGGAGAATTTGAGAATCATGCCTTTGGAGAATGCGTGATAGTATGGGAATCAATCATAACTTCTCGGCTCAAGAACCCCACGGCAAAATGGAGTTGTTGAAAGAAAGAATAGAGTGCTTCTTGAAATGGCAAGATCAATGCTAAATGAGAACCAAACATCTCAAGTGTTTTGGTGATGCTATGAGCCTTACTTGTTACATATCAAACGGGGCATATCTCAGAAAGAAATTGGACAAAACTCCTATGAACTCTACAAAGGAAGAAAACCCAACTTAGCTCACTTACATATCTTTGGATGTAAATGCTTCATCCACAATAATGGTAAGGACGGCTTGGGAAAATTTGATTCCAAAGTGATGAAGGTATATTCTTGGGTTATTCAAGTAGAAGTAAAGCATATAGAGTTTATAATACTCGTAATCACACTGTTGAAGAATCTATGCATATTGCTTTCTGTGAAACTAAATCTAACAAGTCCTTGGATGATGATGATGATTTTCTGTAACAAACCAAACTTCTATTTCAACAAATACGGAAAAAGATTTGCAAGATGATTAAGAAGCTGAAAAACATTGTGAAAATGCTTATGAAAACAGGTGTTCAAACTCAGCCAAAATCATGGAGATACGGTAGGAGTCATCCTCACGGATCAAGTGATAGGTGATGCAAATCAAGGAGTAAGAACCGAGAAAAAGCACTTTGAATGAAGTTACTTTTCGGCTTTCATTTCGAAAATTGAACCCTCTAAGATTGATGAAGCCCTTTCGGACAATGATTGGGTTATAGCAATGCAAGAGGAATTACATCAATTTGAAAGAAACCAAGTTTGGGACTTGGTGCCCGAGACCTAAAGACCATCAGGTCATTGGTACTAAATGGGTATTCAAAAATAAATGTGATGAATCCGCCATAATCATTCGAAATAAAGCAAGGCTAGTTGCAAAGAAGCTATAATCAAGAAGAAGGAATTGATTATGAAGAAACTTATGCTCCGGTAGCAAGATTGGAAGCTATAAGAGTTCTTCTAGCCTTTGCTTGTGTTAAAGGATTCAAACTTTTTCAAATGGATGTAAAATCCGCCTTTTTAAATGGTTTTATACGGGAGGAAGTTTATGTAGAACAACCTCCGAGGTTTTCAAAATGAACATCATCCGGATCATGTTTATCACCTCAAGAAAGCCTTATATGGTCTTAAGCAAGCTCCACAGAGCTTGGTATGAGAAGGTTAAGCACTTTCCTTCTTGATCAAGGATTTGTTAGAGGAAAGCGAGATACAACTCTCTTTATAAAGAAGAATAAACTTGGTGATGTGTTAATAGCTCAAATTTATGTTGATGATATTATTTTGGTGCTACTAATGATACTATGTGTGAAGCATTTGCCAAGACAATGCAGGGAGAATTTGAAATGTCCATGATGGGAGAACTTAATTACTTCCTTGGACTTCAAATCAAGCAACGCCATGATGGAATCTTCATTTCCCGAGACCAAGTATCGAAAGATCTATTAAAAAATATGGTCTAGCTGATTGTAAAGATCAACATGAACACTTAGTAGCCTATACTGATTCAGATCATGCAGGATACAAGACTGACAGAAAAAGTGAAAACGAAAGGAAATCACCAAGAGGGGGGTGAATTGGGGATTTTAAATCTTTTATTGTAACGTTGCAACAAAGTTTGAAGCTAAACGTCAAGAGATAGGGAAGAAGAGCTTGACACGAAAAGGTTTAGCCATCTGGTTCGGTCTAAATTCTTGACCTACGTCTAGTCCCGAGGATTCTGCAGGTTTTCTACTATCACTTTAACTTTCGGATACACACTGCGTACTCAAGGATTATCCTCTCTCTAGGATACACTCCCCCACTTACAAGTTGTATTCTGAAATCCCAATCTCCAAGTCCCTTGACTTGAGATCTTTTACAATGAATGAATAATTTGAATATAATCTCTCTTACGAGAGAAGGTAATGATAAACTTGAGGCTCTTTGTATATCAAAATCCAATACGAAAGAAAAGCTTGAATGTATAAGAATTCCGTTGCTTCTCAACTTAGTATGTTCTTCAATTGAAATTCAGTTTGATGAGGATTATAGCCGTTGGGTCCTGATCTTCGTTACTGTTTCACCATGTGAACTCGAGTTCACTAAGGTAGGCTCGAGTTCGGAATGATTCTCTAAGCTCTTTGTCGAATGAATACAGAGGTAATATTTCTCAAGTTAAACGGGCTCGAGTCCATTAGTGTTTAGGCTCGAGTTTAACACTGGTCATACCTAAGAGTTTTGGTGCTCGATTAGAGTGGGCTTTGGAGCATGAGTATAAACTCACGGAGTTTGTACACTTTGCTTTTCTTTCTTCGAGATGAAGGGCTCGAGTTCATTATTGTTAGAGCTCGAGTTCAGCAATATTTATTCTATGACTTATTGAAGTGAGCTGGAGGTTTGTGCTTAAACTGCAGGTTCGTAAGAAGGGAAAGCTTGGGAGCTCTACGCAAGGGAAAACTTCAAGCTTGTAATACTTAGGGCCAGAGTTTACCTATTTTTGTAAACTCTTCTTCGTTTGTCAAACCATAGAGTAAACTCTACACAGGCATTAGGCTTGAGTCCATATACTTGGGCTCGAGTGTTCATTAAACTATAGCCACAGAAACAAGTGAACTCTTACTCAAAAAGGATAAACTCAGGAGTTTAAGAGATTCAGATTTGTCAGGAAAACTTCCCGCCATGGGAAAACTGAGCTTGTCTATCTGGGCTCGAGTTTACTATTTTCGTCAAGCTCTTCTATTTATATCATGAGGGTTGGGCTCGGAGTCTGTTTACTTGACTCGAGTTGGTGTATCTTGAAATACCTCAGAGAGCTCTGTGTTTGCAGAAAACTCGAGTTTGCTTAGTCAGGCTCGAGTTTTGCGGTGACAGAGTGATATTGACTCTTTTATTATTTTAAAAGCTTTAGTACATGTTTACAATTGTTATTAATCATCAAAACATATAGAGAACTAACAAAAAGCACAAGTGGTCAATGTGAGTTCTTTGGAGGATCATTAGTGTCTTGGTTCAGCAAAAAGTTGCCTCAAGTTGTTGTGCTCAAGTTCTTTGGCTCAAACAACAATTGTGTGATTTGGGAGTTCATCTCAAAGAAATCCCAATTCTTTGTGACAACACAAGCACAATAAGTTTGGCAAAGAATCTGTTCAACATACTAGAACCAAACATATTGATGTCAGACATCACTTCATAAGAGATCATGTTCAAAAGAAGGATGTCAAAGTCATGTTCATCCCAACTCACTTGCAACTCGGCGATATCTTCACCAAGCCACTAGCAAAAGAACAATTTGTGTTCATAAGAAGAGAATTGGGAATGGTAAATCCCATGAGTTGTAAGTAATTCAAATGTTAGTTATGTTTTTTTTTTTTATTGTCCACTAACTTAAGCATCGGAGTATGTAGATATGTTTTGTGCAGGATGTATGTTAAAATCAGACAGAGAGCAAACTTGAGCCTACCAAAGACAGACTCGAGCTCGAAAAGAACCAGCGAGAAATACAACTATCAGGTCACCAAACTCGAGCCTATTAGTGAACGGACTCGAGTTCGCGAGAAGCAGAGGAAAACTCATCTCGGAGATTTTTAGCAGGACTCGAGCCTATTAGTGAATGGACTCGAGTTCGCGGGAGACGAGAGAGCAACTCATCTCGGAGATCTTGACGGACTCGAGCCTATTAGTGAGCCGGACTCGAGTTCGAGGGAAGACTGAGAGAGCAATCCACCTCGGAGGCCGGAGACCGGACTCGAGACCAACGAGCCATGATCGACTCGAGCCTAACAAGAAATTTCAAGGGTTCACACATACACTCTTGAATTCCAGGTAAGTAACGTTACACAAACTCGAGCCTACACTTAAGAACTCGAGTTTGCGTCGATAAAATTTCTTTAAAACCCTGTCTTTTCGTCTTCACTCTATCTCTCCCTCGAGCCTAAACCTAAAAACTCTCAAAAATTTCTCTCAATCTCCTCCAACGAAAACCGAGAGAACATGGCGTCCAAGCGATCGCAACCCAAGATTCCCCCCGAAGAAAATCGTTTCCAAAACGATTCAAGCATGGAATTGACAAGCAAATTCCTGGTATTCCTATTACCCAAGCCACTCCAATAACCACAGTCAAGATGAATACCTCAAAGAAAGCTTCAACTGCTGACACACCACCTCGAAGGGGCAAAGAACCGATACACAAATCTCGAAAGACCTCAGCTAGTCAACCTAGCTCTCACGCTCAATCATCCTCCCATCACCAACAACACTCTGTTCCTCAGGTATCTAGAGAAAACCCAGCATTATTTGAAATTTACAATCATTCCTCCATCCCTAAAGGATTCTCTAGTGAGGATGTCACTCTATATGGTGAGGATGCCATACGGTTCCAAGAAAACTATGAGGCTAAGAGTTTTTGCCCTTACGTGTATGTCAATCTAGATGCTTTAAAAGAGGAATGTAACCTTGATCTTACCCACTGGCTTAGACAATTTGAACCTCTCATATCCATTAGAGCCTCATATAGTCCATCCTTTGTTAAAACCTTTTACTATTGTATGCAAAGTGATAATTTATTGGATGCGGATAGAAATTTGGTTGAGGAAAGGATTACCACATCCATTAGAGGAAAACAGATAACCATCACTGCTTGCATACCTCAATTCCCTCCTCCAAATCCAAAATCCTCCTCCATTGCTTCTCCAAATTATACGAATAGGCAAATTTTTCACTCCTCGGACCCGATGAGCCTATACACGATCTTGTAGATATTCTGAATTTCACTCCGATATCGATGCCTCCTAAGCAAAGAGCTGCTTGGTATATATACACTAGAAACTTAGTACAAAAGGGAGGAAATTTCACTCACTTTGCCAAAAAGGACTTCCCTATTTTTGCTTCTATCATAGATCAAGTCCCTCATAACATAGGAGATTGGATCTTTAAAGAGATGTTCAAATTTCGTTTCCATGGAAGAAAAACATCCCAGATACCCTTTGCCGAGTCTCATCTCGGTGATTATGTTTCATGAAAGTGCAGGTATTTACCACCAATGAGAAACCCGAAAAACCAGCCAAATTTGGCGGCGATATCCTAAATTTGATGAGGATAAGCTTTGATCAAGGAAGTGATCATTCCGAGCACCCTCTAGACCTACTAGAACCGAGCAACTCAATCTAGAGTTCAAGAAGCTCAAAGTGCACCACCTCCACCACAATCCTTTCCCTCCGATTTGGATGAAAGAATAAAGACTTACATTGCCCAAGTTGTTTCGATCTTTCTTCCAAGATAGAATCGATTCACCACAATCAAGAAAGGATATGAGGAGTTCTCGATGCACAAGAAGATCTCATTCTTGAACATGAGATTATCAAAGATAAAGTGCAAGGTCTCGGGGATCCAATTGGAGATCACTCGGTCGGCATCTCCACTCTTTTGGTGTCTATGTCCAGCCTCCATGACAAAATGGACAAAATCTTAGAAAATCAGTCCATCAATTCCATTGGACCTAGCTCTTCGGCACCTCCACCTTCTTCGAACCAATCCCAACCTCCATAGCCCCGAACCATCTACCCATGATCCGATTCTTCGGTCAACCTCTATCTCAACTCATCCTCCACTTTTCGATGATGCCAAAGGGGAGAAGAGTTGAAGTAAAAAAAGAGAAGTCAAGTTGTCAAGCATTTGTCTTTTGTTTAGATATATGTATGCTTGAAACTCTAAATGTCATTTTGTAACTTGAAACTCTAAATGTCATTTTGTACACCATTGAATGTTTTAGCTTATGCAGTGACAATATGTGTTATGATTTATGTTGCTTGCTAACTCGATAGAATCAAAGTTTAAATGTTAAAATCTGATTACGGTGCATTTACACCGAACACTTATGCTTCAATGATTTCAAATGATCAAAACAGTGTTTTTAAAGGAGTTAATTGTTTACAAATGTTGTCATCATCAAAAAGGGGGAGAATGTTAGTTCTCTATGTGTTTTGATGATTAATAACAATTGTAAACATGTACGAATGCTTTTAAAATGACAAAAGAGTCAATATCACTTTGTCACCGCAAAACTCGAGCCTGACAAAGCAAACTCGAGTTCTCTGCAAACAGAGAGCTCATCAGGATATTTTCAGCATAACGAACTCGAGCCTGAGTAAATAGACTCGAGCCTAAACCCTCATGATATAAAAATAAAGAGTTTACAAAACAAGTAAACTCGAGCCTGTATAGACAAGCTCGAGTTTTCCCATGGCGGAAGTTTTCTAATTAAATTGAATCTCTTTAAACTCCGAGTTTATTCTTTTTGAGTAGAGTTCACTTGTTTCTATGGCTATAATTTAATGAACACTCGAGCCCAAGTATATGGACTCAAGCCTAATGCTTTTGTGTAGAGTTTACTCTATGGTTTGACAAACGAAGAAGAGTTTACAAAATAGGTAAACTCGAGCACATTATTACAAGCTCGAGTTTTCCCTTGCGAAAAAAGCTTAGAGAATATTCGAACTCGAGCCTACCTTAGTGAACTCGAGTTCACATGGTGAAACATAATACAAACTCCAGAGTTTACATCAAACTCCAGAGTTTGCTATCTCAGAAGATAAACCAGATACTCTAAAGAGCCTTACGAACTCGAGCCTGACTTAGAGAACTCGAGTTTATGACGGAAGCAAAAATGATCGTTACTGATTTCATCCTGATTCTTTTGTATTCAAACGTATTTAACTACTCTATATTGAGAATGTTTCAGGTATTAAAATTGGATCAAACGAGTCATTAACGCGAAGAATCAGAAGAATGATTTCACGCGTCCAGGAATTGAATCGGATGAAGTTCAGGACCCAACGGCTATAATCCTCATCAAACTGAATTTCAAATGAAGAACATACTAAGTTGAGAAGTAACGGTCACATTGCAACTCACCACTATATAAAGAGCGATTACAAACTTAGAAGAACAACGAAAGATAAAGCGAAACGAAAAGCAAGCTCAAGAATTCTTATACATTCGAGTTTTCTTTACGTATTGTATTTTGATATACAAAGAGCCTCGGTGTTTATCATTACCTTCTCTGTGAGAGAGATTATATTCAAATTATTCATTCATTGTAAAAGATCTCAAGTCAAGGGGACTTGGAGATTGGGATTTCGATTACAACTTGTAAGGGGAGTGTATCCTAGAGAGAGGATAATCCTTGAGTACGAGTGTGTATCCGAGTTAAAGTGATAGTAGAAAAACCCAGTGCGGGGACTGGACGTAGGTCAAGAATTTAGACCGAACCAGGGATAAACTTTCTGTGTCAAGCTCTTCTTCCCTATCTCTTTACGTTTAGCTTCAGCTTGGGTGCAAAGTTATTATAAAAGTTTTAAAATCCCCAATTCACCCCCCTCTTAAAAAACTATCTGGTCCTAAAAGTCACGAAGACTTTTAAAAGACTCATACTGCTCATTTACAACATCCTATCCTCAAGGTACAAGCACTAAATAGCTTTATCCACCATCCAATACATTCAGCAACCCAAAATGGACACAAGGAAATCGTTTGAAAAAATAAACAAATTTATTATTGACTATTAAATAAATTGTATAATTGTTCATTTACTGAAGATGATTTTTGCTACAACATATATTTACAAATGAATTCAAGGCATAAATTATGGTTTTGACTCTAAGGTCAAACAGATATTCACAAAACACTTTGCGTATGTGCTCAATATTATCATCAGAAAAGGGAGCAGCATAGGGAAACATTTATAACATCAAAGACAAAAACTGAATTAACTTGCATGTGTATTTCATATGTAACATTAAGCCAGAAAATGAATTCAGCCATAATATGTAACATCAAATACATTTACCTTTGCAGTGAATTTAGTCCTTCCTTGCATGATAATATCATGTATGTGTTTCAAGACGTACGGGCCACATAAGTTGGACCCCTTTGGTTACCAACGGATCTAAAAAGAAAAAGAAATATATATAAGAGCATGTATAGCTTACTGACCAAGTTTACAAGGCTGTGTGCCAGTGTCCAAATATGTACTAAGCTTTGGACAAGTTTATTTAGGATCTCTGGCCTCATACACATGCTTTTTTCTTACCTCGATTTGGAAGGTCCTCATGGCACTATCATCAAAATAAAAAATTTATCAATAATGATCACTGAAGATTCATAGCAAAGATTTCAGATAAGACAATCAAAATGACATGCTTACTCGTTCATGGTCTGTTTCAATGTAGGCCCTGGACTGCTGTGAGTGGAGCATAAGAAGACCACTGTATTCTCCTCCATGCACATGAGGATCTACTGCCAGTGGTGGCTGAAAATTCACAGCAGACAAATACTCAATATATTATTCATCATGCCTTCATCTGATTCCTACCCAACAACGTAACATCCTCTTTTATAACATGCCCCTTTGGATCAGATCCTGCCACAAAAATAAAACAAGAACAAATTCATAGTCAGCGTGGCATTGTTTAAGAACATAGAAGGAATATAATATAGTTAAAACCATAAAGTTTTCAAAGAATTCTGCATATGCATATTACCTTATGATATAACCTATCGTACAACCATGTCACGTCCCTTTGTCACGCGATAATTTGGTCAAGTATGAGGCATGAAGAATGTCAACTTCCTGTTCTTGACCATTACTTTCTCAATTCTTGAGTAGTCTAACAATTGAGATGGAAACTCCTTTCCATTGTAGTATGGCCATACATTTCTCAGACTCACTCATCGAGGGCCCAAGATTATCTCTCTACAAATGTGAGGGACAAATTCCATCTTGACCATTCACATTCCTCCGCATGAAAATCAATGATCCCGATCATAGCCTTTATCATCACCCGGTCAAAGGTGACTTTTGACTAGGTCAAAGACCAGCGACTCATCATTTAGGAATCCATGATGATCTCAGGTCAAAGGGCGTTGTGACGCGGTTATACATGAGAAAAGCTTATGACTTATTCCATGCAACTTTCTCATAGTGGGTCGGTCCAGCACTTTGTACTCTTACAAGTGCCTATGACTTTGATTCGTATCTTCATACCTCATCAAAGTCACACTGGTCTTATCTCATCTTCGCTCCCGCGTAGATGACCGACGAGGACATTTAGGATAATCTATTAGATATATCCAGGGATACAGTTATCAATGTAAACATGTAAACGAAATGATAACTAAAAGGAGAATACTTTAAATAACATAAATTTCTAAAGTACAATGACTTTCTTTCTCCTGGTACTTTGCATAATAATTTTTATTTTTTTTTGTATCACCTCTATCATTGATTTCTCTGATAAGATGAAATCGCTTGAGTATATGGTTGGTCCTTTGATGTGACCTAGGCTCCTTGGTCTGCGCAATAACGCCGCTACTATCACAGAGCAAGTCTATTGGATCTGAGATGGTAGGAACCACCCCCAATTCATTAATGAAATTTCGATCTAAACGGCTTCCTTAGGCTGCATCCGATCTTGCTATATATTCGCCTTCTCATTGCAGAATCAGCTACAGTGCTCTGCTTAGAGCTCTTCCAGCTCACCGCACCACCATTCAACAGGAATACATATCTAATTGCGATCTTGAATCATCTTGGTCAGTTTGGAAACTCGCATCTGTGTAACCAATCACACAGAGCTCATCTTCCAAGCCACCATACACCAAGAATAAGTCCTCAGTCCTTCTCAAGTACTTAAGGATATTCTTGACAGCAGTCCAGTGACCCTCACCGGGATCTTGTTGATATATGCTGGTCATACTCAAGGCAAATGACACATCGGGTAGAGTACGTAACATGACATACATGATATATCCAATGGCGAAGGCATATGGAATCTTACTCATGCGGTGTCTTTGATCCTGTGTACTAGAACACAGATTCTTACCGAGATGGATGCCATGAGACATGGGCATATTACCCCTTTTTGAATCCTGCATACTGAATCTATGCAGTATCTTGTCTATGTATGTGCTCTGACTTAGGCCTATCAGCCTCTTAGATCTATCTCTATAGATCCTAATCCCAAGGATGTAAGTGGCTTCGCCTAAATCTTTCATTGAGAAAGACTTTCCTAACCAAGACTTGACACTCTGCAAGGTAGGAATGTCATTCCCAATGAGTAAGATGTCATCAACATAAAGCACTAGAAATACAAGCTTGTGCACCCACTAACCTTCTTGTAAACACAAGGTTCATCTATATTTTGAATGAGTCCAAACTCTTTGACTACTTCATCAAAACGATGATTCCAGCTCCGAGATGCTTGCTTCAATCCATAAATGGGCCTTTGAAGCTTGCAAACTTTACCAGAGTCCTCTGGACGCACAAATACCTCAGGTTGTGTCATGTACACATCCTCAAGGAGCTTTTCGTTAAGGAATGCTGTTTTGACGTCCATCTGCCATATTTCATAGTCATAATATGATGATATGGAAAGAAGGATTCTGATTGATTTGGCCATTGCAACTGGGGAAAAGGTTTCATCATAGTCCACACCATGAGTTTGAGTGAATCCTTTTGCAACCAGTCGTGCCTTGAAGATATTTACTTTGCCTTCCATGTTAGTTTTCTCTTTGAAAACCCACTTGCACCAACGGTTTTTACACCTTCAGGTGGATCGACTAAGGCCCATACCTCAATGTCGTACATGGATTGCATTTCAGACTTCATGGTACCAAGCCATCTTTCAGAGTTGGGTCCCACCATGGCCTCGCGATAGGTAGTTGGCTCATTGTGCTCAATGAGCAAAACATCACGGCTTCCAAGAATCAAAATCCATATCTCGAGGCCGTAGCCGTGTTCTATCGGACCTTCGTGGGTCTTGTGTTACATGAGTAGGCTCAACAACTTGTTGTGAGTCTTCTCCGGTTTCCATCTGTGGTTCTACATTGTCCTGTGACTCTCGAACTTCTTCGAGGTTCACCTTACTCCCACTTGTTCTTTTAGAAATAAACTCTTTTTCCAAAACGATACCATTCCGAATAACAAACACTTTGTGATCGGTGGGATTGTAGACATAGTATCCTTTAGTTTCCTTAGGATACCCCACAAAAAGGCATTTTGAGGATCTGAATGATAATTTATCAGAGGCTTCTTGTTTAACATAAACCTCACATCCCCAAATTTTTAAGAAATGACAAAGCGGGCTTCTTCCTATCCATATCTCATATGGTGTCTTTTCAACTACCTTTGACGGAACACGATTTAGTGTGAACGCAAGCGCTTTCTAGGGCATGGCCCCAAAAGGAAGGTGGAAGATCTGTTTGACTCATCATAGATCGAACCATATCTAATAGAGTTCGATTCCTCCGCACAGAAACACCATTCCATTGAGGTGTTCCTGGAGGAGTAAGTTGCGAGACGATCCCACAACTCCTAAGATGGTCAATGAACTCTTGGCTCAAATATTCACCACCCCGATCGGATCGAAGGGCTTTAATTATTTTGCCAAATTGGTTTTGCATTTCATTTTGGAATATTTTGAACATTTCAAAAGATTCCGACTTATGTTTCATTAAATAGATATATCCATATCTACTGAAATCGTCTATAAATGTAATGAAGTACAAATGACCGCCTCTGGCAAATGTATTCATTGGTCCACACACATCAATATGTATGAAGGCCAATAAATTGGTGGCTCTCTCACTGTGTCCAGTAAAAGGCGCCTTTGTCATCTTTCCCAATAAACAAGACTCGCATGTATCAACTGATTCAAAATCAAATGAGTTAAGAAATCCATCTTTATGGATTTTCGAAATGCGTTTCTCATTTATATGGCCTAGACGACAATGCCATAGATAGGTCGGATTCAAATCATTTGATTTGATCCTCTTAGTAGTTATGTCATAGATTCGTCCATTCAATTTTCTACTGTCCTTGAGACCCTTGCATTTATTCAAATGTGAGATCCACATGTAGTATCCAATACCCATGTTGAGGAAGTAGAAAAGCGAATATCTATGACATAGATACTTGAGCTTAATACCCCGCTATCCTTCTTGTTCTTCTCCGGATCTTCGAGGTAGAGTTTGCAATTCCTTTCAAATGACCAAGTTCATTGTAAAAGAAGCGGACTCATCCTTTGGTGGTTTTGCCTTCTTGGCTTTCGGTTTATACCCTTCCTTTTTGAACGGACAAAACAGACTGGGCCTCTCTAAGGCTCGGCTTAGCGCTTTTGAGCATCCCATGCAGTTCAGAATTGATTCCTCCATGTTGTTCATGTTGTAATCCATGACAAAGTTATCATAACTTCCTGGGAGTGAGTTCAAGATCACATCGTAGCTAACTCCTAGGACATGGGAATCCAAGCCTCTCAAGCCTTGCCTGTTACTGGAACATTTCCGTAGGATGAACAATCATCTCAAAAGCCTCCACATTTTCTAGATCTTTATTGAGGTCTAGAAGCATAGTGGCAAGCATCAGGCATCTTGCATCCATAGAGTCATCCTTATGCTTCGTATAAGCATCAGTTTGAGCTCTTGGATCAGCAGCTGAAGGCTCGTCAAGAATGGGTTGATTGATGAGATACTCTTTTCTTTCATGTTTAGAATCAACGCTTAAGTTCCCAAACATGTCAAGAGAGTTTGTCTCATCAAGTTCGTCCTTCTCAATGACTGATCGCATTGATGGTGTTGAAGTATTACTAGACTACATGATTCTACAACTAAAGATATGCAAAGTTTAAGTAGTAACCTCCCACTGAATTAACAACCCTCATTATAATTAGTGGGCTAAGACCCATATTTGGCTTAAAATTAAGTCCGCTTTGGCATGACGCTTAAATTTAAGTTATTTAGGTAGGAAGACATTTGCCAATTACATCACATGTAATTCTTAGATCTTTATGGGATTCGATCATCATATGACCGGCACGTTTAATCCCATCTAATGCCTTGAGATCCAAAACCGTTTTGATGATCTCAATTAAGTCAAGACAATTAATGAATATTGAGTATCACCATTACTCACTCTTGTCTCACCAAGATAACTCAGATGCATCCACTTTGGTGGAACATACAAATGAGCGATCTAGGTTTTGACAAGTATTCATTTATTGGTGGCATTATGACTTAAGATTTTATTTAGAGGGTATAATTAGATTAATCCTATTAATTCTACTTATATGAAAGCAATCACTATTGTATCTCATATAATATCTAAATTAATTATGAGTAGTGATCTAATCAAAACATAATTAAAACTCTAAATTAATTATGAGTGATCTAATCAAATCATAATTAAAAATTATAAATTAATCATGCAATGATCAAATCAAGACATAATTAAAATTGTGACACAACATGGCTCAACCTTAACCTAAAATCCTCTCAAGCCAATGAGAGGACTTCTCTAAAACAAAAAGAAGTACATCAAGAGTATTTAGAGAGAGGGGCATGACTCGCAGGCCATATTTAAAATTTACAACAATTGTAAAACTCTAGAGCCATATTGTTCACCATACCCAAACAAGCTAAATCACACCATATATTTAATTCATACAGTTATGCAATAAAATATTGTTGATTAAACTTATCATGATATAAATTCTCTAATTTATATTCATGATTTATGATAGTTATTTAATTTATCTAATAAATTAAATACTATATATGATAATATTATCATCTATAAATAATATCATTATTGTTTCAAATTTATATTATATTATAATATAATAATATAATATCATGATTATATAATATACATAATCCATGATTTTTTTTTTTTTTGGAATTGCAATTACGATTTGCAATTTCATTCGAAATTGCAATTATTGCAATTCAAAATGCAATCTCAAATTGCAATCGATTATTGCAATTATTGCAATCTCAAATTGCGATCAATTATTGCAATTGGAATTGCCATTACGAATTGCAATCTCTAAATGCAATTCGAAATTGCAATGACCGTGTATAGTCATTGATGTGAAAGTTTCAGAATCAACCGCCATCACCGACGGGCTATCCTGAGAAACTTTAACGCGAACTAGGTTTTTAAAACATACAAGATTCAATTTCTTGCATACAAAGATTCGGTTTCTTGCATATACATATCTGACATATATATATTCAAACATGAAAAAGCCTAATTTAAACGCACGTTGAGTTGGCTCTGATGCCACTGTTGGGATCCGTACAACGCAGCGGAGTAAAAACTATTACGAATCCCTTAGGCGGATCGCTCAACGACGTTTAAACCAAGGTTTAGGGTTTCCAAATCATACCTATGCCGAACAATTCGAACTGGTGGGCTACCTTCTATCCTTGCTTCTTGATCACGTGGGCTAACGCCTTCTTGTTCGATCAGACAGGAGCAGACTACGCGTGTCCCCTCCCTCTACCGGTATCCACACGAACGGCCTCCAACACTGACGACAGCGTGCTAGCTCCTCAGTATTCTTGCGTCTCTCTCTTTTCTCTCTAGGGTTTTTCGCGGCTTTTTCTAATACGCTCGACTAAAAGTCCCATAGGTTTTTCTAAACCTAGCAGGCATATTATATTCAAAAAAAAATTGAATCTGGATTAAAAAATATATTAATTAAATCTATCTGATAGATCTAATCAAATCTATTTATTTAATCCGAATTAAAAGCCTTATGATTTAATTTATATTTATAAATTAAATCAAGATATGATATCGTTATATTTAATTTAAAATGAGATCCGATATCTCAGTTCAAATTAAATCTGATATGCAATATCTTTATTCGAAAATTAAATCTGAGATACAATATCTCAATTTATTTATAGTGATTTAATTTATCAAATAAATTAAATACTATATATAATAATATTATTATCAATAAATAATATCATTATTATTTTCGAATAATATATTTATATATGTATGTGTATATACACACACACACACACACACATCCTAGATTAAATAAGTATTCATTAAATCTTAAACACATTTAAGATTCAATGAATCTGGACACTCTTGCTCGTGTTGGGCCATTCTTGTGTGCGACCCTGTAGGCCCACATGAGATTGGCAGCGGGCCAATACTGTACCAGCCCACAAGTCGCAAGCGGCCTCTAGCAAGACATTGGACTACCTAATTCATATGGGGATCGTTGATAAGTACAATGACTTGCCCTAGGGCATAATTTCCAACACTTTTGTGCCATGTAAACACTCACAAAAGCTTTGTTTCTCATCCTTAGATAAAGTATGAGAGGCCGGGGGACAATAAGTTCTCTTCCCATATGGCCATGGATGTAAGTCTTCGCGTATTCCCATTGCTTGATAATCCAATCTTGCCTTCACACCATCCTTGGAACTACCTTGTATGTTGAGAAGTGTGCCAACAATACTATCACATACGTTTTTCTCCACATGCATGACATCAATACAGTGTCTCACATCAAGATTGCACCAATATGGAAGATCGAAGAATACAGATCTCTTTTTCCATATATTTGTTTCTTTTCTACTCTTTCCAGTCTTACTGAAGATGACACTGATATTTTTAACCTTTTCATACACTTGCTCCCCAGTCAATGCCACCGGAGCATCTTCATACTCTTGGCCACCAAAAGAGGCCTTCTTTAATCGACGATATGGGTGGCCCCGTCTAAGAAATATCCTATGTCCAAGATACACCGTCTTTCTTCCATGTTGAAGTTGGTGGTAGCGTGTACCTTCTTCACAAATCGGATATGCTTTATGGTCTTTTACACTATACCCTGACAAGTTCCCATATGCTGGGAAGTCGTTTATAGTACAAAATATCATGGCTCTCGTTTTAAAGACCTCCTTCTTGAAAGAGTCAAAAACATCGACACCTTCTTCCCACAACTCCTTCAAGTCTTCCATCAAGGGCTCAAGGTAAACCTCAATATCATTTTCGGGTTGTTTTGGTCCCGAAATCAACATAGACAGCATGATGTACTTTCGTTTCATGCATAACATAGGAGATAAGTTGTAAATAATCAGGAGTACAAGCCATGAACTATGTATGCTGCTAGGGCTTCCATAGGGATTCATGCCATCCGTGCTAAGGGCAAGCCTGAGTTTCCTAGGTGAAAGACTTGGCTATCACCCAAGAGGGGGGTGAATTGGGTGTCTAATTAAAATCTTAGAACTTTAAAAATATTTTCACAACTTACAGAAAGTAGTTTGAATGACAGTAATAATTTATAAAGTGATAAACAATCATTCAAACATATATGCTGGAAATGTAAGAGATAAGGGAAGAGAATATGCAAACAATGATTTATACTGGTTCGCCCCAATCCTTGACCTACGTCCAGTCCCCAAGCTTCCACTTGAGATTTTCAATCCACTATCCTCTTGTTTGAACCGGGCACAAGAGAAGCCTTTACAAACCCACAAGTTTACTCTGGCACTTGTGAGGCCGAATCTCTCACTGAGATACTCCTTTCAATCAGTTACACTCTGTACTCGAAGTTATCCTCTCACTAGGATACACTCCCCCTTACAAGTGTAAACTGATAACCCAATCTCCAAGTCCCACGACTTGAGATTCTTACAATGATTTAATAATCAGAAATGTTCTCTCTAACAGAGAAGATGAATAAACACTGAAGTACAATTGATCATCACACTCTACTGTAAACTATATAGACATTGAGAAACAGAGAGTAGGTGTATGTGTATAACCGAGTGTTAGAGTGTTGGCATTTTGAAGATGCAAGCTCGTGTCTCTAACGTTCGCTTCTTGAATCTGTCTTCTATTTATAGGCAACTGAAATCAATTCGTTTGAAGTATTTTTCGTCCGTTGCACTTTTCTTCCAATTTGAAATATGACCGTTGGAGTAGCCGTTGGAATATTACCGTTGGAGCTTCTGATGTAATCATCCACCTTTTCATAATCTGATGTTAATCCTTCGTTTGATCATCTAAAACTTGCTAACAAATATGATTAATAGCATTGAGAAGTATAGCAAGTAGAAATCAATTGATAAGAGAGATTTCGGAATTCTCGGAGACAGTGATTTTGAAATTAGAAATGTTTAACTTCCAGTTAAAATAAAGTTGCCTTGAGTTAAAATGAACCGAGGTGAAAGTCGGTCTCGGAATTCTCCTCTGCTCCCTCAGCCGGGTTGTCATTCCAGGATATGTAGCCGTGATGTCGGCATCAATATCAAGTATGACGGGCAGCGAATCTTTGTCTTGCGAATGTCATGTTGCCGACGTGAAAACTCGACATGCTATCTCGAAATCAACATCTAGTATGTTGGGATCATTAGTCGGGTATCATGCGATGTGCAAATCCGAAGTTTCATCTCGGAATCACGGCATTGGATAATTGGCATAGTTTGCTTGTTTGCGTGTTATCTCAGCATATGATAGCTGGTATGATTTGCTCGCCGACATGATATCTCGGCATTTTGCTTTGTTGGCGTTCTATCTAAGAATCAACATTAAGTATGCCTCAGTAGCCGACATCAGCATCAAGAAGATTTGCAAGTGCTTATGTTGCGCATGCCGGGGTCCTTCACCGGTATGTAGCACAATCCGAGTTCTTGTCAATATTGTATCTCGGCATAGGATAGCCGGTGTAATTTTCTTGCTTGGTCGACTTGACATAATCAGGATATTTTGCTTATGCTATCTGCCTTTATATAGCTCCAAATTTGGCAAGCCACTTATCCCCATATATATCTTTAAATCTTCTTTCCAATGCAAGAAGAATCAGCTCCATACTCATTGTATTTCGTCCATTATCATCAGATGAATACATGTTCTTCTTGACAAGCGTTTTCCAGCATCCTGAACTGACTATCCACTTTCGAGGGACATATCTCCTTGGTAAGAAATCCGTTTTGATTGATTCAATGCTTGATGGAAATCCCTTTGAGTCTACTTTCATATTCCACTTATTTCAGATCCATTGGATTTGTATATTTTGAAATAAACTCAAAACATCGAAGCTTGGTTTGCTGTGTGATGTGAATTTCAATGTCAACTTCAATAATTCATAGCTCCTTCATCTGACCTCATTTGGACTTGAATATTATCTTAAAATGACGCATTGGAAGTCTAGTTTCCATCAAAATTGGTTTCACCTCAATCGGACTTCTGGTTTGAGATATATCGATGAATTACCAGAGGTCGCCAGCTGAAACGCGAAACAGAGTAGAACAGAGATGCTGAAAAGCATTTTTGGCTCGAGTTTTGAGCCAAACTCGAGGCAAAATTCCCTGGCTCGGGTTTGAGCTTCCTGTCGCTCGAGTTTTGACTTCCTGGACCTTGATTTTGCTTGTTTTAACTTCGAATTGATCCATTCCAACTTCCATATGATCTTGGAGACTTCTAGAGTCGATCTAAGCAAGTTCTTCCATCTTCCATCTCCCATCTTGATCATTCTTCATCATTTGAACTTCACATCTTTTTTGATTCAATTTCTTTCTTCTCCTTCCTCTAATTAGATACATCTTCTTCTAAATCATTCTTCATAAATAAACTTCACATCTACATTGAATATAAGAATTAGTCAAAGTAGAAGATAAATGTAGTATGCAACCTTTTTGCTCTTAAGAATGACATCTATATAAGACATCATCAAAACTAATCAAAACCAACATTCCCCCCCTTTTTGATGATGGCAAATACTTTAAGAAAAATATGGATGAATATGAAAAACTAATAAACCCAGCATATTTTTTTTCTTGCCATTCTCTCCCCCTTATTTGTCATTAGCAAAAAGTTGAAGTAAAGAAGAGATGCTTGTAGAGGCAAATATGAAACCAAATTAGACAGAACCAAAGAATCTGATTTTCTCTCCCCGATTTGAAATTGTTTTCATTCTTAATATAATGCAATTTGGAATGGTTTTATGAAAACAAATTTGAGAGAATTTGGAGAGGTTTTCCAAAACATCTTTCACAATGAAAGCATAAAGATACCAAACATATGCAAAATTTTCTGAATATAAAAAGATAAAGTTCAGAAATGCTCATGTAGGTTTTGCAAATTGATGAATGATCAATGAAGTCCATTTGCTAGTTTTGGATCCGTTATCTGCTCTGACAAGCCTTTGAGATGTGGAATGAGACTAAGGTACTGGCTTCTTGAGTTGTATCTCATATGAATGAATATTGTCAGCACTCAGCTTCCATCCTTTGCCTTTTTCTCCACAGAGGTCTTCTAGCACATAACAGAATCTCCTGCTACAAATTGAACACTTTCTTTGCCAAAGAGATTTGTTAGTGCATACCAAATGTAATTCCGTAGTGATACCTCTACTGTGGCATTACATGGTATCTCAGTTCCTAATTTTACATATTGCCTCAAGGTTTGTGCATCCAGCTATCAAAATATCTCTTTCTATATGATATTTTCAAATAAGGATAATGAAAGGAAGATATGATATTAATGCATCATCAAAACTAACACAACATTGTGAATGCATATGAGAATGCTTAAAAAGGGTTTTCTTCAAATAAAGGAGATGAGCTTTTAAGATATAAAACACATGAGAATGTGAAGCTCCCCCTTAATGAATACATGACTTAAAAATATAAAGCTCCCTTTAAAGATATCAAATAATAATGTGACACCAAATGTTATGAAGTTTGGAGTTATCCTTGCTCCAAAGAATACAACAAGGTATCTCAGAATTAAAAACTTTCAAGTTTACTTGGATGGACTTGAAATTGATATAAAGAAATCACTTATGCTTTTTATGATGATAAAAGGGTTTAAAGCACAAGGATCATTTTAAACAAATGAGCATGCTCATGCTAAGATTCATGAAATAATATGGAATAAAATCAAGTTAGCCTAGCATGATTATGATATATGCATATTACAATACCTCACTCAAGTAATATCGTAATTACTTGAGTCATAATCATCTGTAATCCATAGATGCATCATAGTCTAGTCACTATTTATCACTTTCACAGTCACTCGAGTTACTTTGCAAGTATCCCTTCTCTATTTTCTCTGTTTGTCGGCACAAGTACAGGGAATCTGCAAGACGAAAATATACGGTCTTTGGTACCCAACTTTTTCTTGGGTCCATACAAGGTTATGCATAACAATTCTTATGCTTTTATAAAATTTAACCATGATATTTTTGAACAAAAAGTATAACAATCAAAGACCAGACTATAGTTTTACCCAATTGAATAAATTCAATCCAATGAGACATAAGGGGTAACAACTATATGATACCAAGAAAATTATTTCTCAATGACAATTTGTAAATACACTTTATGTAGAAAAGATGTCATTGACAAAATGCATGTAAGTTTGATCAAAAAGCATAGAAAATTTTATCCTTAAAGATAAGCATTTATCAACTAATAGTTTATGAATGAGATCAGATTTTCCAAGAAGGATAATGAAATATGCAAATAGTTTCAAATCTCAAATTTTCTTTCAAACATTGATGAATTATTAAGAAATTGAAATTATAATGTATGAAAGATTCATTTTTGAAACATGTTGAAAATCAATGCTCACTCTAAAACATGGTGGAAGTCAATATGTTAAAGAATACATCAGTATGCTTCAGTTTTAGAGAACATGTTGAATATTGCAGTTAACATGTTGAAGAATTTCCTCAAAAGCAAAAGTCATGAAGGTAAAGCATTAGCAAAACATGCTTAGCACAACAAAGATATATATGCATAATGACTTTGCTATGACCAAGAGATAATCTTGCTTCTTAGAAAAGAGTCTTGAAAGTATGTGAACATTCAAAGCAAGAATTTGAATATAGTTACTCAAGCATGCCTCAGGCAGAGGCGAAATTGATTCATTTAGTGATGCTGCTCGAGCAGCCTTTTCCTCCTGCTCGAGCATGGTGCTCGAGCATGAATATATCATGCTCGGGCAAGCATCATTTAGAGGGAGAAAATAAGAGCTTGAGAGATGTTGCTCGAGCAAGCGTTTGTCTCTGCTCGAGCATGAAATTTTCATGCTCGGGAAGACACTATAAAGAGGTGAGACAATAGAGTTTGAGAAGACCTGCTCGAGCAAGCTTTTTCTCCTGCTCGAGCATGGTGCTCAAGCATGAATATATCATGATCGGGCATACATCATTCAGAGGCGAAATAGAAGTGCTGCTCGAGCAAGCTTTTTCTTCTGCTCGAGCATGCTTTCTCTGATGCTCGAGCAACCCTCTTTGACTTGCATTATTTTTGTTTCTGCCTCGATGCTGTTCGAGCAAGGAAATTATCCTGCTCGAGCATGATTGCTCAATACATTTAAATGTCCTCTGTCTCGATGTTGCTCGGGCAAACTATAAGTGCTGCTCGAGCAAGATTCACTAAACTTAATTCATAAGCCCTGAAATCCGATGATGCTCGGGCATGATTAATGGGCTGCTCAAGCATACCATGAATTTCATATTTTTAACTCAATTTAATAACTTCAAATTTAATCATCAAAACACCGAGAACCAACACTTCAGTGGTAGGGGTAGGTGGAGATGAAGTAGGGACAAGAATTGTGAAAGCAGGAGAAAGGAAAATGGGTTCAGTGGTAATCTCGGTTGAAGTTAAGAGACTAGGATTAAGAACTTCAGTGGTTAGGCTGATCTTTGTAGTAGGTGAGGAAGCTGGAATGAGAAATGAAGTGATGAGTGGAGGGGAGTGAGGACTGAGGTGGAGCACTTGGTTGATTTGAGTCTTCATCGAAATTGAGTCTCATGAGAATCAAGGAATGTTTGTTAAATCGTGGAATGTGCTCAGGCTGGTCAAGCATAGGCAGGTGCCAAACCTTCTCATGAAACAGAATCACTGAGATAAGACTTGGAAAACGAATCTGAGAGGACTGTCTAAAAGAGAAGCGAAACTTTTCCATTTCTTGAAAGATCCAGTGCCCAATATTGTGAGGCACTTGGGCAATGAGTGAAGCAAAGATAGGATAATCTTCCTCCGCGAAACGAGAGAAGTGACCATCTTTCTGTATGGGATTCCTGGTATAAATGTACCAGATAGCCCGATGCCTAGGAGACATAGACGCAGGCGGAAATTTTAGAGTGTTTGAACTCGTAGGAAAAGGCTCATTGGGTCTTAACAGTTCATAAATTTGTCTATTCGTATAGCTCAGTGTTGCTACTGGTGGAGGATTGGGAATTTGTAGAATAGAGTTTAAATAGGAAGGGGATAAAACAATCTTGTGACCCCTGATAGTTGTAGTGATTCTTTCTTTTAGCAAATGGCCATAACCATCCAGGAGATTATCATACTGCATGTAGTGGTAGAATAATTTAAAAAGAGTGGGACTATAGGAGGCTCTGATGGAAATCAGAGGATCAAACTGCTTGAGCCAGGGGATAAGATCTAAGTGGCATTCCTCCTTTAATTTAACCAAATCAACAGAGACTATTGGGCAGAAAGTTTTATGATCGAATGGTTCTTTGAAGCTAATGAAAGTGGAGCTTGAATCACCAAGAGGGGGGTGAATTGGGGATTCTCAAAAATCTTTTCGATTACTCTGTTTTAGGATGTTGAAACGAAGATAAACAGAGTGAAGGAAGAGAAAGCAGGACACACGAATTTATACTGGTTCGGTCCAACAACTTGACCTACGTCCAGTGTAGATATGATAATCACTGAAGAATAAATGTATCAACAGATACTTTTACAAGAAAACTCAAAGAGTAAATGAAACTTTAATGATTTTCGTTCTTGCACAGATTGGTTGTTGAGAAGACTTGAATGCATCTCTATTTATAGGTAGAGATCATTAATTGACCGTTGTAATCCTCAGATAACCGTTGGAGTGATTAGAAGAGGATTAGTGAAGGTTTTGGTCTTCTTCTCTCTCTACTCTTTGGTTAATTCAGCTTTGCAGAAATTCAGAGTTGACTCTCTGATTATTAATCCGTTGGAAGAGCATAAAGAGTATTGAGATCAAACAGAAACATTTCATGAAATCGTTCAAATCGAAATTCAAATTTTGCGATGGAAACTCGAGTTGGTTCTTCGAAACTCGAGTTTTCATGTTTCAGAGAACTTTTAACAAAAGACTGAAACTCGAGTTTTCAAACTAAACTCGAGTTTTCTCTTTACAGAGACAAACATCGCGATTTAGCATTTAGGACATGTTTAGTGAACAGTGCAAAACTCGAGTCAATTAATGACTAACTCGAGTTTTGGACTCTTAAATGGAAAATCATGTTTTAGTCCAAAAGCTTAAAACTGGAGTTTCAAAACATAACTCGAGTTTTCAAAGGCTCAAAATTGGCAGAGCTCTGCTGCCAAAACTCGAGTTTCCAAATCTTAACTCGAGTTTTCATATTCTTTGAAAACTTTGGAAACTTCTCTGGAAGATCGAAACTCGAGTTTTCAAACAAAACTCGAGTTTTCTCTTTTATGAGAAAACATTAAGAAACTTAGTCAATTTGAACAAAGGGAGTTTTTACAAGGTCAGAGATGAGCATTGTTCTCAGGGGTAGAAACTCGAGTTTTCATGAACTACGAAAAACCTGGAGAACTTTCTGTAAACCCTAAACTCGAGTTTCCCATGGAAACTGGAGTTTTCGTTTCTTTGAAAAACTTGGTTACTCTCTGTCTTATCAAAACTCGAGTTTTCAAAATCAAACTCGAGTTTGCCTTGTTTGTGAAAAACTCGAATGCTCTCTGACCAAAACTCGAGTTTTCAATCCCAAACTCGAGTTTGTCTTTCTTTACAAAAATTTGAGCATTTCCCTGTCAGGCCAAAACTCGAGTTTCCAAACTGAAACTCGAGTTTGCCTTAGACAGTAAGTTTTTCAACTTACAAAGACAAACTTCTTCTGTGTTTACAATTGTCCGTTATCATCAAAACCATTTGAGAACTAACAGCTAATGGCATCTTCCCCAGTCAGTTGAATGGGTTGGTTCGGAAAGTCTCTAGGTACTGAGATGTGGTTGTAAACTTCTACTAAGGTAGGGGTTTCTTCAGATACCTGGAACCCAGATAGTTCTCGTGATGGAGATGCAGAAGGAGCATGAGGACTAGCTTGTCCCGTTGATTGTGTCGCAGTAACTCCAGATACTTGCCTCTTGATTCCATATTTGTAGCGTTGAGGAAAGGATTTCACCCTTTGTGGACAATCCGGTCGAGATTGTGGAATAGATAGAGGTGCTAGGGTTAGGCTTGAGGGTTCAGACCCTTCTTGGTCAGATTCAGTGTCGACATTGTCTTGCGGGTTTGATCTGGAAGTCATTAGGGTTTAGGAATGAGGAATGTGGGTTGAGATTCGAGAATGGCATACAGAAGAGAGAAATGCTAGAGCAAAACTTGAGTTTTGGAGAAGGTGATAGTCACCCTTTAAATAAAGCGCCAAAGTTACCTGGACTTCAAAAGTGTACTCTGAACTTTTGAACTTCCGCGACCAAAACTCGAGTTTCCAACTTACAAACTCGATTTTTGATGTTTCTTCAACAGGTGTGTTGCTCTCTGTCTGACCGAAACTCGAGTTTCGTACTAACTGACTCGAGTTTCCATTTCGCTCAAACTCACAATTTCTTCTCTGGCCCCGACAAACTCGAGTTTTGGTTTGAAAACTCGAATTTGCGTCTCTTGACAGCAAACTTTCAGTTAACCAAACTTCCTGCATGAAACATTACTACACACTCTGAAGCTTAAATTAGCAACTAATAATCATCAAAACCATAACTAACATTGAGAAAGAAATACTTACAGCTCATTGGGATTTACCATTCCCAATTCTCTTCTAATGAAATTGAATTCCTCCTTAGCCAATGGTTTGGTGAAGATGTCGCCAAGTTGAAGATGGGTTGGAATGAACATGACTATGACATCCTTCTTTTGAACATGATCCCTTATGAAATGATGTCTCACATCAATATGCTTGGTTCTTGTATGTTGAACTGGATTCTTGGCAAAGCTTATTGTGCTTTTGTTGTCACACAAAATTGGGATCTCCTTCAAATTGATTGCCAAGTCAGAAAGTTGTTGCTTGAGCCATAGGACTTGAGCACAACAACTTGATGTAGCAATGTACTCAGCTTCAGTTGAAGATACAGAGACGGTTGTTTGCTTCTTGCTTGTGGGCTGATACAGTATTGGCCTACTGCCAATCTCATGTGGGCCTGTAGGGTCACACACAACAATAACTCAACACGAGTAAAAGTGTCCAAATTCATTGAATCTTATATATGTCTAAGATTTAATGAATATTGTATTTAATCTAGGATGAATATATATATATATATATAATTAAAATTCAAAAATAATAATGATATTATTTATAGATAATAATATTATTATATAGTATTTAATTTATTTGATAAATTAAATAACTATAATAAATTGAGATATGTATCTTAGATTTAATTTTTGAATAAAAATATAGTATCTCAGATTTAATTAAATTAATATATAGTATCTTAGATTTAATTAAATAGAAAGATATCATATCTCAGATTTAATTTATAGAAATAAATTAAATTAATAGGCTTTTAATTTAGATTAAATAAATAGATTAGATTAAATCTGTTGGACAGATTTAATTAATGCTATTTATATCTAAAATTCGAATTCAAGATTAATTGAGATTAATCTTGAATATTTCAATACGGCTCAATTAGGGTTTTAGAAACTCTATAAAAGATAAAGATCTAGTCGTATTAAATTAAGGAACCGCAGCGAAAAACCCTAGAGAGAAAAGACGCGAGACGTAAAGTAAGAAGGCGCTAGCACGCTGCCTACGTGTTGGAGAGCTGTTCGGTGTGGATACTAGTAGAAGGAGTGGATTCGTAGAGTCGACTCCTAGAGATTGATCGAGCAAGAAGGTGTTAGCCCACGTGTTCGAGAAAGGACGCATACAAGCTCGTATAGGTACAGTTTCTCTAACGAACCTTGATTTAAATGTCGTTGATAGAATCCTTCCGCTGCGTGTACGGATCCCAACAGTGGCATCAGAGACAGGTCAACCGTGTGTTTAAATTGGGTTTTAAACATGAGATTGTATATGTGATATATATGTTTAAACCGAATCTATTTGTGATATATATGCTAAAACCAAATTTGCTAAAGATAGTTCTACGTTAGGGTTTGTATACGGACTGGTAATTGGTTCTCGCGGCTATTTCATGTAGTTCTGAAGCGTTCAGATCAGACATTCTAAAAAGGTCCGACAACCATGTTCAAATCCGTTGATTTTTGAAGCGTTCGGTTCGACATCGATGACGTTGTGATCTGATTATGCGTAAATGACGGTCATGCTAGGTCGATCACATTCGATCATGGTCGAAACAATCTTTCTGAAATATTATATCCTTTCGAATAGCTCCGGAGACGTTATTTTTGAAACAACTTGTTCTTGAAAGAGTAAATACCCTTTTTGGTCCCTGAAATAACACGCGCTACCCATTTTGGTCCCTGAGTAAAAAAAATGTCATTTTTAGTCCTTAAACAATAAAAAAAGGTCCCTTTTAGTCCTTTTAGTCATTTTTGTGGGCATTTTAATCCCTCACAAATTCCCAAAAAGTCCTTTTTAGTCCCTAAAAAGGACCGAAAATGACATTTTTTTACTCAGGGACCAAAATGGGTAGAGCGTGTTTTTCCAGGGACCCAAAAGGGTATTTACTCTTCTTGAAATTATTTTTTAAAGTAAATACCCTTTTTGGTCCCTGGAAAAAAGTACGGACCCCTTTTTTTATCCCTAACTAAAAATAACTCATCCCGTCATCCCTGGGAAATCAAAAAACATTCCACATTAGTCCTTCCGTCAGTTAGCTCCTAACGGCGTCACTAACGTTGCTGATGTGTAACGTGAGTTGATCCAGTCACATGCCACGTAGGAAGGCCAAAACGACGTCGTTTGAGTAAATACCCTTTTTGGTCCCTGGAAAAAAGTATGGACCCCTTTTTGATCCCTAACTAAAAATAACTTGTCCCGCCATCCCTGGGAAATCAAAAAACATCCCACGTTAGTCCTTCCCTCAGTTAGCTCCTAACAGCATCACTAACGTTGCTGATGTGTAACGTGAGTTGGTCCAGTCACTCGTCGACTCTTCCATCTTCCCCCTTTTTATACCCTCTCTCCATTCTTTCCCTCCCCAACAAGTCATTACAATTCCAGAACTTTCCCTCCCTCCCAAGCAACCACCACACCTCAATTTTCAATAACCGCTTTCATCCCTCAATTCTCTGATCCTCTATACGATCTCAAAGATCCATCATCAATTTCATCATTGATGTAATATGTTTTCCTTGTCTCCTTGGCGATTTATCAGTTTGCTGCCTGAATCTGTAAAAAAATATTAATAGAATGTTTGTTCACCAAGTAAGCGTAATGTCTTGCATCACCATGGTCCAGTCACTGACTCATCATGTTCTCGATTGAATGGTGCAGGGTGCTTCGTTACCTTCAACATTTTTTACTCGTTGAAAAGTCTATTCACTGACCTCACCGTTGGATTTAGAGAAGTATAAATATTCAAAGCAGTGAACACCGTCTAACTCCAGCACAAACCTAGGCGAGAAGCGATGCCGTTGTTGCTTGGCTCCATTGGGTTGCGTTGATAGCGACGGCGGCGGCGCCTTGGAGTTATCTGGAGATGCCGGTTTCTTCTCGGGGGAAGAAGGCTTCTGCTCGGGGCTTGGGCTTGAGATTTGGGGCATCAATAGACAAGTGTGATCTCTGACCGTAGGAAAACTCGACGCAGAGAGCACCGAAGGAACTGAAGATAGACATCATTTGACGACCATAGAACCGATGGAGTTGACGAAAACGTATACGAAGTTAAGGTTGCCATCTCCGAAAAAAGCCATGTTGGGCATCGACGGTTACCGTGGATACCGGCGATGATGGATTATAGAGTTGGAAGAAGCAAGATTTTAAAGAAAGGGATACATATATCATGGTGCTTGATTTCTTTTCAATAAGAAAAAGAAAAAATTGAATGCTCAATTCCTTATTCTTCACTGAAGTTGACAGGGAAGGCAATGAAGAGACTTTCCGAACAGGCCAGGTGTTCCATGACTATCGGAGACCTTCGACGGCCTCCAACTCGAGAAAATCCATAGATTAAAAAGTCATTGTCTACACGTCGTTTTGGCCTTCCTCCGTGGCAAGTGACTGGACCAACTCACGTTTCACATCGCAACGTTAGTGATGCCGTTAGGAGCTAACTGACGGAAGGACTAACGTGGGATGTTTTTTGATTTCCAGTGATGGCGGGACGAGTTATTTTTAGTTAGGGATAAAAGAGGTCTGTACTTTTTCAAGGACCAAAAAGGTATTTACTCAAACGACGCCGTTTGGCCTTCCTACGGGCATGTGGACTGACCAACTCACATTACACATTAGCAACGTCGCTGACGCTCGTTAGGAGCTAACTGACGGAAGGACTAACGTGGGATGTTTTTTGATTTCCCAGGGATGTCGGGACGAGTTATTTTTAGTTAGGGATCAAAAAGGGGTCCGTACTTTTTTCCAGGGACCAAAAAGGGTATTTACTCTATTTTTTATGAAACAATCTTTCTAAAACAATATGATGTTTTCAAAATCAGAGCGGGACCACCATGACTAACTGTTCGTAGTGCGAGAATTTAAATCATGATATTATATTATAGATTATGAATTTAATTCATTATGATTTGGATTTTCCAATTCAAGTTTGGATTGGGCCTTTCTTGTAAGCACTTAAATTAGGGTTAGACTCTTATAAAGTGCTGATTTCTTATGTGCCATTTTATGGGACGTTTTTTTGAAGAAAGGAAAGGAAATAAATGTGATCCATCATCTTAAATGCTATCCAACCATCAAGATATGAATATGATTCATCATATTAAATTCAATCAATCAATCAAGATGTGAATTTAATGTGACTTGGTTGATAAGAAATGAATATGATTCATCATGTTAAATTCAATCAATCAATCTATATAAGATAATATAAACTCGATAATTTAATCATGATATTTTCTTTCATATTGTATGAATTAATATTTTTTGTAATTAATTATTCAAAGTTGTTTGGGTATGGTGAACAACATGGCTTTAGAATTTACAAGTGTTGTATTATTTAAATATGGCCTGCGCGCAATGACTTTATCTAAATATTCTTGATGTACATTCTCTTCTCATCTCACTCCCCTCATATGTGAAACGAGGTTTCTCTTCATGTATTTCTCCTTTTATTATTTAGAGAAGTCACCTCATTGGCTTGAGAGGATTATAGGTTAGATGAGCCATGTTATGTCACGGGTTTTAGTTATGCTTTTGATTTGATCATGGCATGCTTGTTTTGAGTTTATATGAGAAACGAGGTTTCTCTTCATGTATTTCTCCTTTTATTATTTAGAGAAGTCCCCTCATTGGCATGAGAGGATTATAGGTTAGATGAGCCATGTTGTGTCACGGGTTTTAGTTATGCTTTTGATTTGATCATGGCATGCTTGTTTTGAGTTTATATGAGATACGATTGTTATTGCATTCATACAAATAGGATTAATAGAATTATTAAGATTCACCCTCCAAAGGAAATCTTAAGTCGTAATGTCGTCAATATTTGTCATAGCTTAGATCACTTATTTGTATGTTCCACCAAGGTGGATGCACTTGAGTTACCTTGGTGAGACAAGCGTGGATAATGGTGATACTCACAAATTCATTATTGTCTTGACTTAATTGAGATTATCAAAACGGTTTTGGATCTCAAGGCATTAGATGGGATTAAACGTGCCGAGTCATACGATGATTGAATCCTATAAAGATCTAAGAGTTACATATGATGTAATTGGTAAAAAGGTTGCCTATCTAAATAACTTGATTTTAAGCGTCCTGCTAAAGCGGACTTAAATTTAAGCCAAACATGGATCTTAGCCCACTAATTATATTAAGGGTTCTTAATTCAGTGGGAGATTACTAACTAACTTTTCATATTTTAATTGTAGAATCATGTCGACTAGTAATACTACAACTGTTGGAAATTATGCCCTAGGGGCAAGTTATTGTACTTATCAACGATCCCCATATGAATTGGGTAGTCGCAATGTCTTGCTAGAGGCCGCTTGCGACTTGTGGGCTGGTACAGTATTGGCCCGCTGCCAATCTCCTGTGGGCCTGCAGGTCGCACACAAGAATGGCCCAACACGAGCAAGAGTGTCCAGATTCATTGAATCTTAAATGTGTTTAAGATTTAATGAATACTTATTTAATCTAGGATGTGTGTGTGTGTGTGTATATATATATATACATACATACATATATAAATATATTATTCGAAAATAATAATGGTATTATTTATTGATAATAATTGATAATAATATTATTATATATAGTATTTAATTTATTTGATAAATTAAATAACTATAATAAATTGAGATATTGTATCTCAGATTTATTTTTCGAATAAAGATATTGCATATCAGATTTAATTTGAACTGAGATATCGGATCTCATTTTAAATTAAATTTAATGATATCATATCTTGATTTAATTTATACATATAAATTAAATCAGAGGGCTTTTAATTCGGATTAAATAAATAGATTTGATTAGATCTATCAGATAGATTTAATTAATATATTTTTTTAATCCACATTCAAAATTTGTTTTGAATATAATACGCCTGCTAGGTTTAGAAAAACCTACGGGACTTTTAGTCGAGCGTATTAGAAAGCCGCGAAAAAACCCTAAATAGAAAAGAGAGAGATGCAAGAATATCTTGAAGGCGCTATGCACGCGTCGGTGTTGAAGGCCGTTCGTGTGGATACCGGTAGAGGGAGAGGACACGCGTAGTCTGCTCCTGTCTGATCGAACAAGAAGGCAAGAAGGCGTGATCCACGTGATCAAGAAGCACGAGAAGGTAGCCCACCAGTTCAAATTGTTCGTCAAAGGTATGATTCGGAAATCCTAAATCCAGACTTAAACGCTATTGAGCGATCCGCCTAAGGGATTCGTAAGAGTTTTATTCCACTGCGTTGTACGGATCCCAACAACAATACTATCACTGCGATCAATCCTTGAGAAGGAAAAACTTAATGGGACAAACTTTCTTGATTGGTTCAGAAACTTGAGAATTGTTCTCAAGCAGGAAAGAAAGATGTATGTCCTTGATCAACCCATTCCTGACGAGCCTACAGCCAATGCTCCAAGAGCTCAGAAAGATACTTACGCGAAGCATAATAATGACTCTATGGATGTAGGATGCCTGATGCTTGCCACTATGGTTCCAAAGCTCCAAAGAGATCTGGAACATATGGAGGTTTTGGAGATGATTGCTCATCTCAAGAAAATGTTCCAATAACAAGCAAGGCAAGAGAGGTATGGGACCACAAAGGCCTTACATTGCTGCAAGATGGCTGAAGGTGCATCAGTTAGTCCTCATGTGTTGAAAGTGAAAGGCTACATTGATCATCTTGAGAGGCTTGGATTCCCCATGTCCCAGGAGTTAACTACAGATGTGATCTTGAACTCACTCCCAGGAAGTTATGATCACTTTGTCATGAACAACATGGAGGAATCAATTTCTGAATTGCATAGGATGCTCAAAACTGCTGAGCAGAGCCTCAAGAAAAGGCCCAATATTGTTTTGTCCGTTCAGAAATGAAGGGGTATGAAACCGAAAGCCAAGAAAGCAAAACCTCCAAAGGATGGGGTCTGCTTCTTCTACAATGAACTTGGTCATTGGAAGAGGAATTGCAAACTCTACCTCGAAGATCTAGAAAAGAACAAGAAGGATAGTAGGGCTATTGCTTCAGGTATCTATGCCATAGATATTCACTTTTCTACTTCCTCTACATGGGTATTAGATACTGCATGTGGTTCTCACATTTGTATAAATATGTAGGGTCTCAAGGACATTAGAAAATTGAATGGACATATCTATGACATAACTACTAAAAGGATCAAGTTAAATGATTTGAATCCGACCTACCTATGGCATTGTCGTCTAGGCCATATAAATGAGAAACACATTTCGAAACTCCATCAAGATGGATTTCTTAACTCATTTGATTTTGAATAATTTGATACATGTAAGTCTTGTTTATTGGGAAAGATGACAAAAACACTTTTACTGGGCATAGTGAGAGAGCCACTGATTTATTGGGCCTCATACATACTGATGTGTGTGGACCAATGAATACATCTGCTAGAGGAGGTCATTTGTAATTCATTACATTTGTAGACGATTTTAATAGATATGGGTATATCTATCTAATGAAACATAAGTCTGAATCTTTTGAAATGTTCAAAATATTCCAAAATGAAGTGCTTAACCAACTTGGCAAAACAATTAAGGCACTTCGATCTGATTGGGGTGGAAAATATTTGAGCCAAGAGTTCATTGACCATCTTAGGAGTTGTGGGATCATCTCACAACTAACTCCACTAGGAACACCACAATGGAATGGTGTTTCTAAGCGAAGGAATCAAACTCTATTAGATATGGTTTGATCTATGATGAGTCAAAGAGATCTTCCACCATCCTTTTGGGGCCATGCCCTAGAAATAGCTGCGTTCACACTAAATCGTGTTCTGCCAAAGGCAGTTGAAAAGACACCATATGAGATATGGACTGGGAAGAAACCTAGTTTGTCCTTTCTTGAAATTTGGGGATGTGAGGTTTACGTTAAACAACAAGCCTCTGATAAATTATCATCCAGATCCTCAAAATGCCTTTTTGTTGGGTATCTTAAGGAAACTAAAGGATACTATGTCTACAACCCTACTAATAACAAAGTATTTGTTATCCGAAATGGTATCTTTCTGGAGAAAGAGTTTATCTCTAAAAGAACCAGTGGGAGTAAGGTGTACCTTGAAGAAGTTCGAGAGTCACAAGACAACGTAGAACCACAGATGGAAACCGGAGAAGACTCACAACAAGTTGTTGAGCCTACTCAAGTAACACAAGGCCTACGAAGGACCGATAGAACACGACAACAGCCTTAGAGATATGGATTTCTGATTACTGGAAGTCGTGATGTTTTGCTCATTGAACAGAATGAGCCAACTACCTATCGGGAAGCCGTAGTGGGACCAAACTCTGAAAGATGGCTAAATGCCATGAAGTCTAAAATGCAATCCATGTACAACAATGAGGTATAGACCTTAGTCGATCCACCTGAAGGTCTAAAAACTATTGGGTGCAAGTGGGTTTTCAAGGAGAAAACTAACATGGATGGAAAATTAAGTGTCTTCAAGGCATGTCTGGTTGAAAAATGATTCACTCAAACTCATGGTATGGACTATGATGAAACCTTTTCCCCAGTTGCAATGGCCAAATCGATCAGAATTCTTCTTGCCATTGCAGCATATTATGACTATGAAATATGGCAGGTGGACGTCAAAACAACCTTCCTTAACGGAAAAGCTCCTTGAGGGTGTGTACATGACATAACCTGAGGGCTTTGTGCGTCCAGAGGACTCTGGTAAAGTATGCAAGCTTCAAAGGTCCATTTAATGGATTGAAGCATCGGAGCTGGAATCATCATTTTGATGAAGTAGTCAAAGAGCTTGAATTCATTCAAAATATTGATGAACCTCGTGTTTACAAAAAGGTTAGTAGGAACCCAGTTGTATTTCTGGTGCTTTATGTATATGACATCCAACTTATTGGGAATGACATTCCTACCTTGCAAAGTGTCAAGTCTTGGTTAGGAAAGTCTTTCTCAATGAAAGATTTAGGTGAAGCCTCTTACATCCTAGGGATCAGGATCTATAGAGATAGATCCAAGAGGCTGATAGGCCTAAGTCAGAGCACATATATAGAAAGATACTGCATAGACTCAGTATGCAGGATTCTAAAAGGGATTACATGCCCATGTCTCATGGCATCCATCTCAGTAAGGATCTGTCTCCTAGTACACAAGATCAAAGAGACCGCATGAGTAAGATTCTATATGCCTCTGCCATTGGATCTATCATGTATGACATGTTATGTACTCGACCAGATGTCTCATTTGCCTTAAGTATGACTAGCAGATATCAACAAGATCCCGGTGAGGGTCACTAGACTGCTGTCAAGAATATCCTAAAGTACTTAAGAAGGACTAAGGACTTATTCTTGGTATATGTTGGATTGGAAGATGAGCTCTGTGTGACTGGTTACACAGATGCAAGTTTCCAAATTGACCAAGATGATCTAAGATCGCAATCTGGATATGTATTCCTTTTGAATGGTAGTGCGGTAAGCTAGAAGAGCTCTAAGCAGAGCACTGTAGCTGATTCTGTAATAGAAGCTGAGTATATAGTAGCATCGAATGCAGCTAAGGAAGCCGTTTGGATCAGAAAGTTCATTACTGAACTAGGGGTGCTTTCTACCATCTCAAATCCAATTGAATAATTCTGTGACAATAGCGACACTTTTACGCAGACCAAGGAGGCTAGGTCACATCAAAGGACCAAGCATATACTCAGGCGATTTCATCTTATCAGAGAAATCAATGATAGAGGTGACATAAAAATATGCAAAGTACCAGGAGAAGACAATGTTGCTGATCCTCTTACTAAGTCGCTTGCACAAGCAAAACATGAGTGTCATGTTAGGACAATGAGAATTAGAGTAATTAATGATTGCACCTAGTGCAAGTGGGTATCTATTGGAAATTATGCCATAGGGGCAAGTCATTGTACTTTAAACGTTTATGTTGTTTAATGTATTTATTCGTTTTTTTATCCTATCATTTGCATGTTTATAGGGATAATTGTATCATTTGATGTATCTTATAGATTATCCTAAATATCTCTGGTCAGTCATCTACACAGGAGTGAAGATGAAATAAGACCAGTATGACTTTGATGAGCATGGAGATACGAATTAAAGTCATAGGCACTTGTAAGAGTACAAGGTGCTGGACCGACCCACTATGAGAAAGGTGCATGGATTAAGTCATTATCTTTTACCTGAGATCATCATGGATTCCTACATGTGAGTCGCTGATCTTTGACCAAATCAAAAGTCACCTTTGACCGGGTGATGATAAAGGCTTGGATCAGGATCAGTGGTTTTCATACAGAGGAATGTGAATGGTCAAGATGGAATTTGTCCCTCACATTTGTAAAGAGATAATACTGGGCCCCTCGATGAGTGAGTTTGAGAAATGTATGGCCATACTACGATGGAAATGAGTTTTCATTTCAATTGTTAGGCTACTCAAGAATCGAGAAAGTCATGGTCAAGAACAGGAAGTTGACATTATCCATGCCTCATCGTTGACCAAGTTGTTGTGTGACAAAAGAGACGTGACATGGTTGTATGATAGGTTGTATCGATCATCGATCCCCATATGATTTGGGTAGTCACAATGTCTTGCTAGAGGCCGCTTGCAACTTGTGGGCTGATACTGAAAACGAAAGGAAATCACCAAGAGGGGGGTGAATTGGGGATTTTAAAAACTTTTAAAATAACCTTGCACCCAAGCTGAAGCTAAACGTAAAGAGATAGGGAAGAAGAGCTTGACACAGAAAGTTTATCTGGTTCAGTCCAAACTCTTGACCTACGTCCAGTCCCGAACTCTCTGGGTTTTTCTACTATCACTCAATTGATACACACTCTGTACTCAAGGATTATCCTCACTCTAGGATACACTCCCCCTTACAAGTTGTAATATGAAATCCCAATCTCCAAGTCCCCTTGACTTGAGATTATTACAATGAATGAATAATTTGTATAACAGCTCTCTCACAGAGTAAATATTGATAAACACTGAGGCTCTTTGTATATCAAATACAATACATAAAGAAAAATTGAATGTATATGTAACTCTTGAGCTTGCTTTTCGTTTCTGCTTGAATTATCTTCTTTCGGAGTTTGTAATCTTGTTCTATATATAGTGGTCAATTGCTATGTGACCGTTACTTCTCAATTCTGCATGTTCTTCATTTGAAATTCAGGTTGATGAGGATTATAGCCGTTGGGTTCTGATTTTCACCTGATTTAATTCCAGGACACGTGAAATCCTTCTTCATTCTGATTTGTCGCGTAAATTCAATGTCTTGGTTGATCCAACTAATACCTGAAACATTCTTAATTTAGAGTGGTTAAATATAGATATGAATCCTCTAAATGAATGTAACAAATTCGCATAGAAATGGTAATTTTGTAGTTCAAACTAATCAGGATTAAACCAGTAACGATCATTTGTGCTGTCGATCAAAACTCTAGTTCGCCAAGTCAGGCTCGAGTTCGTAAGGGACTTTTGAGTATCAGGTTCATCTTCGCGAGGGTAAACTCGGAGTTTGATGTAAACTCGGAGTTTGTAAATTGTCTCTCATCATGTAAACTCGAGTTCAGAAAGGTAGGCTCGAGTTCGAATCATCGCTGAGCATTTTGTCGGGCGAGCACCTGAAATAATATTTCACAAACCAGGCAGGCTCGAGTCCATTAGTGATTAGGCTCGAGTTTAACACTATTCATGCCTAAGAAAATTGATCATTAAAAAGAGTGGGCTGGAGCACAAATATGAACTCTGGAGTTGGTGCATTTGCTTTACTCTTTTTCAATGAAGGGCTCGAGTTCATAATGACAGGCTCGAGTTCGACTTTATTTATTTCAGGGCTTATCGGAGTGAACTGGAGGTTTGAGCTTAAACTCTGGAGTTTGTGAATGAAGGAAACCTTGGGAGCTCTCTGCCAGGGGAAAACTCGAGCTTGCAATAACAGGCTCGAGTTTACCTGTTTTGTAAACTCTTCTTCGTTTGTCAAACCATAGAGTAAACTCTACACAAAAGTATTAGGCTCGAGTCCATATACTTAGGCTCGAGTGTTCATCAATTTACAGCCATAGGAATAAGTCAACTCTACACAAAAATATAAACTCTGAAGTTTAAAGAGATGCTTTTCAATTGGAAAATATTTCTCGCCAGAGGCAAACTCGAGCTTGTCTATACAGGCTCGAGTTTACTCATTTGTAAAATCTTTAACATTATACCATGGTGAGTTTACGCTGGAGTTTATTTATTCAGGCTCGAGTTCATCATGCTGAAATAGCCTGATATGCTCTCTGATTGGCTTGCTATCAATCTCATGTGGGCCTACAGGGTCGCACACAAGAGTAGCCCAACACGAGTAAAAGTGTCTAGATTCATTGAATCTTATATATGTCTAAGATTTAATGAATATTGTATTTAACCTAGGATGAATATATATATATATATTAAAATTTGAAAATAATAATGATATTACTTATAGATAATCATATTATTATATAGTATTTAATTTATTTGATAAATTAAATAACTATAATAAATTGAGATATTGTATCTCAAATTTAATTTTCGAATAAAGATATAGTATCTCATATTTAATTAAATAGAAAGATATCATATCTCAGATTTAATTTATAGAAATAAATTAAATCAGCAGGCTTTAAATTTGGATTAAATAAATAGATTAGATTAAATCCGTTGGACAGATTTAATTAATGCTATTTATATCTAAAATTCAAATTCAAGATTAATTGAGATTAATCTTGAATATTTTAATACGGCCCAATTAGGGTTTTAGAAACTCTATAAAAGATAAAGATCTAGTCGCATTAAAATAAGGAACTGCCGCGAAAAACCCTAGAGAGAAAAGACGCGAGACGTAAAGTAAGAAGGCGCTAGCACGCTGCCTACGTGTTGGAGAGCTATTCGGTGTGGATGTAGAGGGAGTGGATTCGTAGAGTCGGCTCCTAGAGACTGATCGAGCAAGAAGGTGTTAGCCTACGTGTTTGAGAAAGGACGCATACAAGCTCGTATAGGTACGATTTTTCTAATGAACCTTGATTTAAACGTCGTTGATAGATCCTCTCGATGGGATTCGTAAAATTTTAATGGATGAGAATCCTTCCGCTGCGTGTATGGATCCCAACACGGCCTCCCCAATATTACATTATATGTAGATGGGAAGTCGGCCACAATGAACTGTACCCGTTTTGACTTGAATGCTTCCTTTGTTCCTAGTGTTAAACTGAGATCAATATACCCCTTAGGAGGAGTATGTTATCCATTGAAACCTATAAGAGTTGTCTTACATGGCTTCAAGTCTTCTTGGTTGAGGTTCATCCTCTTAAAAGCATCCCAGTGGATAATGTCTATAGAACTTCTAGCATGTACAAAAATCTTCTTAACCCGACAATTTACCAGGGTCCTGTAACCACCAAACCATCTTCATGACCTGGGACTATGTCTTTCAAATCTTCTTTAGTAAAACACAGTAGAGGAGGCTCCGGCTTGCTAGAGTGTTCTTTAAACTTCGGCTGATCTCTTATTGAAAGGACCTCTCTTAAATACTTTCTCCTTTGGCTCACCGTATCTCCCCTCCCCCTTCCAAGAGCTCCGTTGATAACGTTGCACTTGAACTTGGCTTCAGTAAATTTGTCGTCATTCCCATATAGTTTCTTCTGCCTTTCATTTTTCCTTTTCTTTGAAGGAGTCGGGCTCTTACTGCGACCGCCTTGCTTGCGCTTATTATCCTTCCATCCCTGGGTTTTTATCACATATTGTCGCAATTTTCCCTCTCTGACGATTTTTCCATAGCATCTCTTAGATCCCAGCATTGATCAGTAGTATGCCCCGGTCCATTATGGAATAATGCATAGAACCAGGATTGATTTGCGCCTGCCTTATTGTAAAGTGGTCGAGGCTGCTAGTTCTCTATTGGTTTTGATGATAACAAACAATTGTAAACACAGATGGAAGTTTGTCTTTGTAAGTTGAAAAACTTACTGTCAAAGGAAAACTCGAGTTTTGGTTTGGAAACTCGAGTTTGGACTTGACAAAGAAGAGCTCAAGTTTTTGCAAAGAAAGGAAAACTCGAGTTTTGATATGAAAACTCGAGATTTGATCATACAGAGAGCTTCTGAGTTTTTCACAGACAAAACAAACTCGAGTTTGATTTAAGAGTAAATACCCTTTTTGGTCCCTGAAAAAAAACACGGACCCCATTTTGGTCCCTGACAAAAAAAAGGTCATTTTTCGTCCTTTCTAGGGACTAAAAAGGACCTTTTGGGAATATGTGAGGGATTAAAATGTCCACAAAAAGGACTAAAAATGACTAAAAGGGACCTTATTCGTCATTTTTATGGACTAAAAATGACTTTTTTTTTTCAGGGACCAAAATGGGGTCCGTGTTTTTTTTCAGGGACCAAAAAGGGTATTTACTCTTGATTTAACAAACTCGAGTTTTGACAAGATAGAGAGCTATCAATTTTTCAAAGATACCAAAACTCCAGTTTCCATTTGGAAACTCGAGTTTAGGTTACACAGAGAGTTCTCTAAGTTTCCAAGCTTTGTTGGAAACTCGAGTTTACTTTTGGAAACTCGAGTTTTCCCCTTACAGAGAACAATGGTCAATTCTGAACTTGTGAAAACTCCATTTTGGATTTGGAAACTCCAGTTTTGACTTGGCATGAATTTTCAAATGTTTATACTTAAAGAGAAAACTTGAGTTTAGTATTGAAAACTCGAGTTTGTGCCAAGCAGAAAAATTAGCGTTGTTTCAATGTTTTGAAAACTCCAGTTTTCTATTTGAAACTCCAGTTTTGAGGTTTTAGACTTAAACATGTTTTTCACCAAATAGTCCAAAACTCGAGTTTGTCATTAATCAACTCGAGTTTTGCCTCAGTACTCAAAGTATGATTTTTCGACTCAAACCCGACTTTCTTCTCTGGAAGAAGAAAACTCGAGTTTACTAAGGGAAACTCGAGTTTCCACTTTGAGCGCACTGACAAACTCCAGTTTGGATAAACAAACTCGAGTTTGTGTCACTGGATTTGAATTTCAAGATGAACGAATTTTCGAAACCTTTATGTTTGATCCTAATACTTTTTATCATCACTCATTACTATTCCTAACTATGTTTAATCAGTTTGCATTCTTTTGGACAATCATTCTCCACACGTTTTGAAGGAATTAATGTTTCCTTTCCTTATCAAGTAGCTGCTCTTCCAACGGATTAAAAGTCAAGAAGTCAAGCCTGAACTTGTGTGCAGCTCGATTAACCAAAGAGTAGAGAGAGAAGAAGACCAAAACCTTCACTAATCATCCTCCAATGTTGGCAACGGTCACATTAGGATTTATAACGGTCATTTAATGATCTCTAGCTATAAATAGAGATGCATTCAATTATTCTCAACAACTAATTTGTGAGAAAACGAAAATCATTAAAGTTTCAACTACTCTTTGAGTTTTCTTGTGTAAAGTATCTTTTGATACATTTGTGCTTCAGTGATTATCTTTTCTACTCTTAGAGAGAGTTCATTGATTGTAAAATCATTCATTTTAAAGTATCTCAAGTCAAGGGGACTTGGAGATTGGGTTATTGATTACAACTTGTAAGGGGGAGTAAGTTCTAGTGAGAGAATTACTCTTGAGTGCAGAGTGTGTAATCAATTGAGATAGTGAGAAATCCCAGAGAGTCTGGGGACTAGACGTAGGTCAAGAGTTTGGACCGAACCAATATAAATCCTTTGTGTCTTGCTTCTCTTCTCTATAATCTGTCTACCTCTGTTTTATTACACGAAAACAGAGCAATCTAAAAAAGTTTTAGAATCCCCAATTCACCCCCCTCTTGGTGATTCAACTCCGCTTTCAGAGGCCATTCTACTTTTTTCATCTCGGTCAATGCTACGTCCCTCCAAATTTGAGATCATGGAGCATTTAAAGGAGTGTATTTTTCATATTTACCTTTATACTTGGCATTCCATAATTTATTATCCAGGTTTCTTTCGCAGAAATCTTGCTTTTGACTTCCTGGTTGATCTTTCCCTTCCAGGGGTGGACTCCTTCGCCTATCCTTTCCCGCAGCCTTAGCGATCTCTATTTGCTCCAACTCCAAATATTTCTTTGACTGAATTCTAAACTCTACCAATGTCTTGACGGGATCCTTGTAGATTGACTTTGCCAGCCGAGATGAACCATCCAAGTCAGCTATAATTAAGTGCACGTGCACATTTTCTTCCAACGCATGCACTTGTAACGTGGCCTCTTTAAAGTGATCCAAGTACTTTTGGAACATTTCCCCTGGTTGCTACTTAACCCTACCGAGAGCGAACTAGGACTTTGGTTGTTTTCTACTTGTCTCAAAATTCAATTCGAACTTGTCTCCCAAATCTTCAAAAGTTCGGATGGATTTTGTGGGTAGAGTTTGAAACCATGTTTGCGCAGCTCCTGTCAATGTTACAGCAAATATCTGGGAAACGATGGGCTCATCAATTCCCCTCACGAACATGTCCATGTCCAAAGTATCAAGATGGGCTCGTGGATCTTGACGTCCATTATACTTTGGCAAAAAGGCCAGATCCAAATTTTCCGGGTAAGGAGCATTCGCGATCTCTTCAAAGAATGAACTATTGTTATACCGCCCCTACTGTACTTCCTCCTGTATTTCCCAGGAGAAGTTTTCATCCGAGGTATCACATCCCAGTTTTGATCTCCTCCAGCCGAGTTGCTCTCATCATATTGAACTTCAAGAATTCAAACCCAGTCTTGGCTAGCCAGGTTTTTCCCAACATTATTAACTTGAGTAGAAATTCTAGCATCCATTTGAATAGATCCCGGTTCGTTCATCCAAGGAGGATTACTAGCATTCTGATTCACCTTTTATCTCCTCTTGTTCTCCTCATCGTGGTTCTCCTTACGAAACGAGGTTTCAATTCTTCTCAAGCGCTCCTCCAACAACTGTATTATTCTAACGTCCGGTTCTGATTTGTACTTGTGCTGCTCTATCTCCTCCATTCGCCTTAATATCGAGCCTACAGCGGTTTGCATAAGGCAAACGTCCGGTTCTGCGATTTGTACTTGTTGAGGAGGAACTTGTTGCTAGACTCGTTGGATAACCGCATCATGAGGCGTTGCCACGAGTGCTAGGGTAGAGGTCGTATCTAATGCGTCTTCAACAGGCACTGCGTTATAATCTGGAATGTCCTCAGGTTGCGGCAATTCTTGATTTTGCTGCGGTGGATCTTCAGGAAATTGCCAGTGCAAAGGCATCTGGCTACTGCTTTTGGTAGCGGCCATCGTTGGTTGCGGGAATCACAAATTTATCGATTTGCCACGGTCGGCGCCAATGTTCTGTCTAAGAACAATAGATGTCTAGTCCTATGGACTAGTATGTTTATATTGTAATGGTTAACTCTCTCCTAGGTATCTATGGAGCAGATACCTATGAGTATGATAGATCACTGTTCATGAATAGGCGTTAGTCAAAGGGGGTGGTGTATGTGCACAGTGACACCAGAATAGTAAATTAAGAGAGAATGTCCATACCTTTAGGGTTTACCTCCTATTTATAGAGTTTACCTGTTAGGTTTGGAATCATGGGTCTCTGTGCCTCCAAGCTCAAGTATTAAGCCGCCATATCTAGGTTATAATCTTTGATTAGGATCCTCCGTAATTATAGGTGGATTTTGATATAAATTGCCCCTATTGGGCCATACATTAAATGGGCCTCAAACGGGTTCGTAACATAAGGTAATCCTAAAACCCCTCATGTATTTTAATGAGTAGATCATGAAAAGGAATATCCCATGAACTCCTGTAAAGTGTTATGGGAATCACATGATCAATATTTTTTAAAGAGCCCATGAGGTTTTCCTTTATCGTTTAATTTGGGAAACTTCATGAGATGTAGTTAAAGAGTTACAAGATACTATGAGTAGTTATGGGTTTTAACTCATGAATACCATAAAAGTTATGGGTTTTCATGAGCGCCCATTAAGACTCATATATCTGATAATGATTATATTTATCATGGTATTTAGATTCATGCTCTCTCATAAGAGTTACGGGTTCTCTCGAGTGCTCATAAAGAGTCAATGCTCTTGTGTTTATGATATTTAGTTCCATGAGCACCCCGTAAAGAGTTACGGGTTCTTATATATTAACTTATTTAACTAACTCATGAGTACCGTAAAGTGTTATGGGTTCTCATGAGTATCTAAAGAGTTATGGTTATAAATTATAAATTTCGCTGCAAATAGTGAAGAACAAATTTTTTGGTTTTCCTACTTGTGAGTTTGCGATTGAACACGGCAGCACCCAAAATTAACTAACAGCTAGGACTTTGAGGATAGATGATGAACATTATTTGGTCCATTTATCTAGAGATATCTAAAAGATGAATTTCAAAGTTTTCTCACAGAATTTGCCATCAATAGTACTGAGTTCATCACCTTTGTGGATTAAAAGATGAGGCAGCTGTATGATATTTTTAATCAGAACTCCAAGATTCTATTTGAGTAGGAAAAGGCTCATAACAGAATGATATTTGAGGTTGGTACCATTCTAAGGAGTTATGAGCAGAGATTGGATTCATTAGAGTCCCTATTTAGAGAACACCTACATAATCCTGCTCATTAAGCGCTTATTGAGATCACATCATTAGAAGCTCAACCTTATGTAATTCCAACTTCTCGACATGTGTCTTTAGATATCCTGAGTACTGACCATATTCATTCAGTTGAGACATCACTTAAGAAGCCAGTATGTCAGTCTCATTCCACATCTCAAAGGCTATTCATGATCCTTCTATTGAGCACACTTCAGAGCACAACATCATGGATTTTACACAACAAGAAAGCAAGCACATGGACTTCATAGATTATTCATCTCTTTGCTGAATCTACATGAGCATTTCTAAACCTTGTCTCTTTATATTCTGTGAATATTTTGCACATGTTTGGTATCAATGTGTTTTAATTATGAAAGTTTTCTTGAAAATCTCCCCAAACTGTCTCAAACTTGTTTTATAAAAACATTTCAAATTGCATCTCATTTTAAATGAAAATCTTTGAAATAGGAGAGAGAAAATTGTTTTCTTGACATATAATTAAGGATAAACAGTCATTTATAATTTGCTTTCCCATTTACCTCTCCATAAGCATCTCTTCTTTATTTTTTCAAACTTTTTGCTGATGTCAAATAGGGGGAGAGAATGGCAAGAAAAATATACTGCACTTAATATGTTTTCATTCTCATATATATTTTTCTTGAAGGATTTTTCATAATAAAAAAGGGGGAGAATTTTGGATATGATTAGTTTTGATGATATCAAATATAGATACCAATATTAAGAGCAAAAGGTTTGTATAATATATTTATCTCCTACATTGATTAACTAATATGCTTCATGTAGCTTAGTCCAAGTTGAATTATGGAGAATAATCAAAATAGGAGATTGAAGAAAGAGGAACTTGTCAAATATAATGAGAATATCAACATTCAAGTCTATACGATCAAATGGAAGTTGGAATGGCTCAATTCGGGGTTAAAATAAGCAAGTTCAAGCTTCACGATGAATAGTGATCATGGTCATTTTTAAGTTGGAATGGGTCAATTCACTACTACAAAAATTGGATATTACTACCCTAAAAAACGTCCTTATTTAGAAATAGGACGTCCAAAATGAAGGCGGTGGCATTCTTGTAATTATATTTAAGGAAGTTGAGCCTTCAGCATCCTAAATAAGACATCAGGACTCCTTAAATTGATTTTTGGTGTCCTGAAATTTTTTCAGGACATCTAAAATTGTTTCGCGCCATAAAAAATATGAGAAATATTTGTTTGGCGCCATGGGATTTAATTTTTTTTCAATAAAATTCATTTATGGCGACCTACATAACTTTCAGGACGTCTTTAATGAGTCAATTTACTTCACGCCATGAATTTTTTGTTTGGCGCCGAGGATTTTTTAAAATAGAAATTAGGAAATTTAATAATATTGGCGACCTAAATCTAAATCAGGTCGCCAATATTTTAATAATGGCGACCTGAATCAGAATCAGGTCGCCAATATTTTAATAATGGCGACCTGAATCAGAATCAGGTCGCCAATATTTTAATATTGGCGACCTGATTCTGATTCAGGTCGCCATTATTAAAATATTGGCGACCCGATTGATTCAGTCGCCATTATTAAATATTGGCGAACGTAGAATGTATTCGAGAATGCCAAAAGTGGAATAGGCGTCCCGAAATATGATTCAGTCGCCTATATTCAATTTTAGAGTTAATATACACGCGCCTCTTCATTTTCCCTCACACACTCATACTTCGACACAGCGTGCGAAATCCTCTCATACTCACTCTCGTTTCGCTCTTCTCCAAGGCCTTCCCTTTCCTTGTCGTTCATCTCCGCCGTCGTGTCCTTCGTCTCCGCCGTCATCACTGATCACAGTTCTCTCTCGCTCACTCCGCCTTTTTCGCCGATCGAAGAGACCCACCAAACCCAAGTAAGCTTGTTCGTACTTACTCTTAAGTTCTTTGATTCCTAATAACCCATTTTAATTGTTAATGCTTCTTGCTTATGGACTGGATTTTTGCTTCTGATTAGGATTCCTGCCTCTCTCTCGCTCACTCCGCCTCCTTCCCGATCGAAACCCGAAACCAAGTAAGCTTGTTCGTTCCTCTTGTTATTTGATTCCAAAACCCATTTAATCGGTAATGTGCTTCTTGCTAGTTGGTGACTGTAAGGATTTTGTTCCAGATAATGCCTTAGCACAAGTTTTTAAAGTAAGGCCCACATCCTGACTTCTTCTTTTTTATGGATGAATGAACTAAAAATGCTAAGGTTCAGGTAAAAAAATGTTAAGATTAAGGTGTAAATCTACTCATGAAGTATTTGTGAACATTTTCCTGATATTATAGTGTTTTATTGGCTTCAAAAATGGAAATGAAAGTTCCAAAATGATACAAAAATGTCATGATCTTTAATTTAATGTCTATTGATCGTCTTCGTGTGAGACTCACATTGTTGTCCAAGCGTGAAAAAGGTTTATAAAGAGTGGTAATGAACGTTAGTTAAAGTAATGGACTTTAGGTCATATTAATTGTCATGATATTTTACACTAATTTAGAATCTTTATTAGCATTTTTACAGCTTAAGAAAACTTCACGAGTGCCAAGTTCACAAATACTTTATTAATAGAGTTACCCTTAACTTGAATTAAATTATCCTCATTGTGCATTCGCTCTGTTTCCCCCAATTTTTTAAGCAAAATGTAGATTAATTACCTTATAATATAAGCATGTCATTCGCTCTCTCACTCGCATTTTGGATTGTGCACTATATATGGATGGTAATGTGGATTGCCATGTTTCTTATACTCGTTCGATAATTACATAGGGTTTAGCTTTAGTTTGTTGTAAAAGCACGTTTACTTTAAGTAAACATTGACTCTATGGCTCTATGCTTTCTTTATCTTACATAATTGATAAATTGTTTAGCTGATTTTTCTTTCTTTCATGCATCATTTCAAAATTGTTTGACCATTCTAGTGCAAAAGAACAATTTGACTGTCATTTATCTTCAAGTTTCCTGCAATCTCTGTTGGTTTCTTTCAGATCTTGTTTTTGGGGGCTTCCTTTGGGAGCTCCATCTTGAATATTATTTCTTCGTGATATTGTTCTGAATTGCTTTAGTTAGTAAGTTTGTTGAATTAAGCTGAAATTGGTTGTTATTGAAATTTTGGGATGTCTTACTTTTAAGGGAAATCTTGCCGAAATTTACTTAAAAGAAAACATGTCGTTCTTGAAATTGACATGAACTTGACTTGTTGGAAATGTCGTAGGTGGTAATAAAATGGGTCATAGTTGGATGAATGCATTGAGAACTAGTGAAGAATATGAGAATGGGGTGGAAGAGTTTATTGAATTTGCTAGAAGGAATGTGGCCACAAAAAATGGGATGTATTATTGTCCATGTGTTAATTGTTTAAATGGGAGTCGAAGGGTTATTGCTGATATAAGGGACCACCTACTTTGTGATGGAATACACCTTCGATACACAACGTGGATATGGCATGGTGAGGAAGTAAGAACGGTGCGTCCCATGCAAATGAAGTTGAGGTAGATGATGATGATGGAATGGAGAAAATGATTAATGATGTTGAGGCGAGAATCTTTTGCACAATCGGGTGAATATGAAAGAGTGCGGAGTGATGCAGGAGACACCTTTGTTCCCTGGGTGTACTAAGTATACACGGTTGACTGCGACCTACATTTGGTCAACTTAAAGGCAACTTGTGGGTGGACCGATAGCAGTTTCACGTCGCCATTGCTTGAATTGTTGTGTGATATGTTGCGATTGATAATGTACTTCCAAATCGTATGTATGAGGCCAAGAAAATCTTGTCTCGATGGGTATGGAGTATAAAAGATACGCAGCTTGCCCTAATGACTGCATATTGTACGAAACGAGTACGAAGGCCTCGATAATTGTCCGAAGTGTAAAACTTCACGATACAAAGTGAAGAAAGTTAGTGTTTACGGAGAAGCGAGACAACAAAAGGCAACCTTTGAAGGCATTGTGGTATCTTCCAATAATTTCACGGTTTAGCGTTTGTTTACTAGTGAAGCAACGGCGAAGAAGTTGAGATGGCATTCGATGAGAGAATATCCGATGGAAAATATCTTGGCCCGGTGACTCTCGCAATGGAAGAAAATAGACGAAATGTTCCCTCAATTTGGCGGTGAGCCAAGAAACCTTCGAGCGGGGGCTTTGTACAGATGGCTTCAATCCGTATCGAACCGGGGAACAATATCGATGTGTACTTGGCGCCTTTGGTTGAGGATTTGAAGAAGTTGTGGGAGGAAGGCATAGATGTGTTTGATGCATATAAGAAGGAGCACTTCAAGTTGCGTGCAATGATTTTTACCACGATAAACGACTTTCCTGCATATCAATGTCATATTGGGTAAGCGGCAAAGGAAGGCGAGTGAGAAGAATATATGGAAGAAGAGATCAATTTTCTTTGATCTTCCATATTAGGCGTAGTCTTAATGTGAGACACAGATCTTGATGTGATGCATGTGGAGAAAAACGTTTGTGATAGCCTTGTCGGTACTCTTTTGCACATACCAGGAAGACTAAGGATGGAATTAGTGCGAGACTAGATCGGTTGACATGGGAATAAGAGAAAGGTTACATCCACGAGTAATGGAAGATGGTAAGAGGGCATACATGGAGAGACAGCAACTCATTACACTATCAAAAGCGGAGAAGAAAAGTTTGTGTGGATGTCTATATGACATTAAGGTGCCACAAGGATATTCTTCTAATTTGAGAAAGTGTGTCTCAATAAACGATTTGAAGTTAGTGGGAATGAAGTCCCATGATTATCATGTGTTGATGCAACAACTACTACCAATAGCTATAAGAGGCATTATGAAAGATGAAGTTCGATCCATTATAACAAGATTGAGTATTTTCTTCAATGCTATACGCAACAAAGTCATTGACATTGAAAAGTTGGATGAATTGGAGAATGAGGTTATATTATTTTGTCCCAACTAGAGATGCATTTCCCTCTGCCTTTTTGATATCATGGTGCACTTGATAGTGCACTTGGTAAGGGAGGTAAGACTGTGTGGTCCAGTTTACCTAAGGTGGATGTACCCTTTCAAGCGATACATGAAGATCTTAAAAGGGTATTCTAAAAACCCTTATCGGTGAAGAATATGAATCCAAGGAAGAGTGACATGCGAGATAGCGAATGAGCAAAGAAGACGTTCATAAAGTGGTTCGGTGAGAAGGTATTGCAGAGGCCGGAGTGTCGAGATACAATCGAGTGGTTAGCACAGGGGCCTTCTTTTGAGTCATCACTTGGAGCGGTTACGATGTCAACGGATATTCTTTCTACACAAAAGACCAAGATAGCCAAGTCTTGTGCAAAATAGTGGGGTGATGGTTGAAGAATGAATCCATGCACTTTTCGAGTTCGAAAGACAAAAACCCGGTGGTAGCATCAATGGCCTATTATGGAGTGATCGAATAAATATGGGAGATCAACTACTGACAAGTTCAAAGTTGCTTTATTGAAATGTAAGTGGGTTAGCAATAATCTTTGTTGTAATAGATCCTAAATTTGGATTTGTCTCAGTTGATCTTCAAAGACTTGTCATAGAGATGAGCCATTCATTTTAGTAAGTCAGGCGAAACAAGTGTTTTATGTTACAGACCCTGCAAATAAAGGAATGTCCATTGTACTTCAAAGTAAAAAACAGAAGTATGGTGAAGAATCCTTGAACCTTGACGATACACTCCCTTTCACAACAAATCCACCTACAACACGTGAAGTAGAATTGATAGATGATGAAGAATATGGTGGAGTTTGATGAAAATATGAATCCGGTTGGCGAGAGGAAGACAACTTCATTAGCTATTTAGGCTTTACGGCTCGAAGCAAAGTGCGTATTGTTTACTCGAACTTGGAAGTTCGTTCATTCGATAAGGCGAAGGATTTGATTTCGACACAGATTTTGGTATCTCACTTTCGATATATCTGCATTTGTATCTTTAGTCTTATTACTTGATTTAAATCATATCTTCTCTTTCACCTTGCAGCAAACATTTGATGTCCCTAACACTAAGGCCATGAAGAAGCATTGGATGGGTGAAGTTCATCTCCGTTGGAAAGATTTTAAGAACAAGCTGACAAAAAAGTATATTCGCGGGCCAAAGAGGGACAAGGATCTATGTATGACCTATGATTTAATTTCTCCGGAGGACTGGAGGGAGTTTGTGGCTTCCCATCGGTTTTGTTTGTTTTCGTGTCACAGGAAACAAGCCAAGCCAATAGAGAGAGGCAAACTAATAATAAGTATCCGCATTGCTTGTCTAGAGGTGGCTACGAAAAGGCTGGAGCGAAAGATGATGGAGGAAGAGGCTGCGGCGAATGAAGGAAGCTTCCCAATCCGATCCTTCCTTGCTATCCGGGCCCCACGACGTCCTCCTTGTCACAAAAAATGGAAAGCTGCGAGGATGAAGGGTGACAAATACATCAATGAAGATGTTGTTGCGGTTGCCTCAAAGATCGTAAGTAGTTGAATTATAAGTATTAAATAGCCTCAGTTGTTTCATACTATATAAGAGTTTAGTTACTATTTATGAAAAATCTTATGGTACAGGATTCACTTGAGCGTTGACGAGTAGCCAAGGCTCATTCACATCGGGTACAGCGGCGGACATTTTGTCGGCGGCGATTGGGAAACCTGATTACCCGATGTTGTTCGAGGAGCGAGGAGTGAGTGTCATAAAATTTTTTCGGATGGCGTTCACGTTTGTATGGCACGCAGAGAGAGCGGAGAGCTTGAAGCGGAGTTGAGCAAACCTTATGAAAGATGTTATGGCACAACTACGGGGTGAAATGCAAGCTATGGTTGATGATTGAATATTATTACACTTATTTGTATCTCTTGGTGAATAAATTTAGGAATGTTTGATTGATAAATCATGAATTTTGTTACTTAATTGGGCTTTGAGCTTTTAATTGGATTGAACTCATTTATTATGATTAAATTCCAGTTTTACAATGATTTAGTATTTTCGCCATAACTTTTGATCTAGATATCCGATTAGCCTGATTCTTCTTTCCTTTTTTAGATGATTCAGAGATCTACAATTGTTATGAAGACTTACAAGACTGATTCAGACAACAAGATGGACGAAATTGGAGCTAAAGACAGATGCATTTTCTGGATTTTTATTTTGCCCGAATTTTGTAATAAAAGATCAATCTTTAGAGATTTCCTATTTATTAGAGGTTTCCTATTATTAGGGGATTCCTATTTTTGTTTAGTCATCTCTCCTATATAAGGAGGATTAGATGGTGGCTACAAACACATTCTCAATATTATATATTCATCTTCATCTTTTCTTACGTGTTTTCCTAGCCATGCTTGGCTAAGCTTTTGTGGTTGACCCATGGATTGAGGATTGTGAATCCAGAGGGCCCGCACTTCAATCGATAACGTAATTTGTTTCTTTTATTTTAATCGGATCCGATTATGATTGCGGAATAGTATTAGATTTAATACCTAGATTGATATCCCAAGGACATAGGTCGGACCGGAGGTTCTAAGAGAGCGTTGTGCGATCGCACAACGAGCTCGCCACGTGTTCGATCAAATGCTAGGCGATCGTCTAGTCGAGGGAATATTTGGACAAATGCAGAGATTTCGGTTTGTCTAGAATCAATCACAAGTTTGGGGTTAATCGTTTGTTTATCTAATTAATCTCATTTTCTTATTTTCTATTTTATCTTTGCTTCATTTAAATTACATTTCTATTTTAGTTTATTAATTTAAAAATCAAAAACCCAATCCCCCCTTGTTTTCATTTCATTTGCATGACACTTAGATTACTTAGGATTCAATAAAAGGCTCCTCGAAAAGAGAAAACAGCGTTCATCAAGAAATAAAATCTATGCTTAAAATTATGGAAGACCAAGCGAAAAGGAACGAGAAATTAGGAAAAGAAATTGAGCAGCAATCACAAATGTTTAAAATGATGTTTCAAGAAAATCCTTCTCCCATGGTCACACATGCACAAGTGAAGCAAGTACAAAAGCACATTGAAGAGTCTTCTCTCCCATTTGGTAATGATCCTATACTTTTAGAAGTAGACTCTCCTATTACTTTGACTACGAAGCAATTCATGATTTGAGTGAGAACAGTCATAGCCTAGAATGTAAGATGCATAAAATTCTCATTGGATTACCTCCTTGTAGTCTTGTTGGTGACAAAGATTCTGAAATTTTGATTGATAAAGTCCTGCATGTTGATGAATCTTTCCAACAAGTACTTTCTTGTGATTTGCCACTGATTTAGAAAAACAAGATGATTGTTTTGAACCTTTACACATTCGGTGGTGATGATTTGAAAAATTATCTTCATTCTTCCACTCTTTTCCTTCCCTCTCTTGTGATTGCAACGATGATGTAGTATACTCCAACACTAAGTTGGATTCCATACCTTCCATTTTGCAAGCACAAGAGAATTTTCACAATATAACTTGTTCCTTGACTCCTACGATGGGAGTATCATTGATTTCCTTGGATGTGATAATTACTTGGAGAGTTTGGAACTTAACATGCCCTTAATTCACTTGAAATCTCTTCATCTTGCTATTTTTGGATGGGATCTGCTATTTGCTTGTCTTCTTTGCGAGCACATTGTTGGAAGGATCGTCAGGAGAGTCAATCTCTACCGTACATTCTTGAACCTCTTCCAATAGATCCTGAACCGCCTCCACCAAGGAAATTCAATAGAAGAGAAGATATTTTTAAAGACCAATGCATGATCCTCATTGGTGATGAGAACTTCTCCTTCAAGCGACTCAAGATACTCTAACAAATGTTGTCTCTTTCCTCACTTATTTTCTTCCTAATTCATATGATTACTTGGGTTTAATTGTTGTATGAGGAAGATAAGTACGAGGGAGGACACAATCCGATAGAAAAAGTAGAAATAATGTAGTTTATTAGGTAGAATAAAAAAAGTTTTTATGAATAACTCACTCTCTTCTATGATTGCTATACATCTTGTGAACTTGGACATGTTGGTTTTGATGGATCATTCTATTTGGGCTGAATTTCTGGACTCTTGGATTATATTTCTTGGTAGTTAATTTTGGGATCTTTGGTTGCATGATTTGGTATTGACCTTTGTGAGATTTTGAGCTGCATGAATGGAATTCATCTTTTACCATTCTTTCTTTCATGTGTGCATCTGCTCATTATTTGTGTTCTCTAGAACTTGCTCCTTTTCTTTTTGAAGCTACATTTTTCACTTGCGTGCATAAGTATGATGGAAGCTTGTTTTCTTTCTTTTATTTTCCCACTTTGGCCAAATAGTCTTTCCCCTTACATTCAATTTCCTTTGCTAGCCCCTTTGTGCCTTCTTGACTCATTCTTTTCTAAACCACATTACAAGCCTAAGTGTAAAACCATTTTATTCCGCACCTTGAAAATTTATTGAGCATTGGTTTCACCTTGGTTTTGTGTTTAAGTGTGGGGGTTGCTCAGGAGTGCAACAGTTTAAGTGTGGGGGAGATATTTGATTCTGTGCCATTCATCGTTTGGCATTGATTTTCGTTTGATGTTGGTCATTGTAAAAAAAACAAAAAAAAAAAAAAAGAAAGAAAAAAAGAAAGAAAAGAAAAAAAAGAAAGAAAGAAAAGAAAGAAAGAAAAGAAAAGAAGGAAAGAGAGAGAGAGGAAGCAATGTAAAGAAGGAGAAATAAAAAGAAATGATATTGAGGTGATTTACTATTATTAGCGATGTTCTTTGAATTTCTTGGGTGCTTAGCCTATCATATCCATACTTATTCACACCTTTACCCTAGCCCCATTACAACCTTCAATAACAAGCTCTCTTGATTTTTGCATGCATGTGTTATAAATAGTGGAGAAGTAGAAATTGAGCAAGCCTATGGTAGGACTATTTTCTTGAGTAGAATTTGAGCGATACACTTATTAACCCTATACACTTGAGAGATTGATTGAGGGCATCCTTGAGAGACCATCTTGTGTGATTAGCATCATTGATTGAGATTGCTAGGGTTTGTAATTTGAAATGAAAGAAATTCAGTATTGATTGGTTGATCTTGAGAAGCCATGTGACCTTTATTCAATTTTTAAAATCGGCAATTGTTAGAGAGAAGAAGTTTTTCTTTTAGTTTTTTTCTTTTAATTTTGCTCGGGAGTGCAAAAGGATAAGTGCGGGGAATTTGATGATTGAATATTATTACACTTATTTGTATCTCTTGGTGAATAAATTTAGGAATGTTTGATTGATAAATCATGAATTTTGTTACTTAATTGGGCTTTGAGCTTTTAATTGGATTGAACTCATTTATTATGATTAAATTCCAGTTTTACAATGATTTAGTATTTTCGCCATAACTTTTGATCTAGATATCCGATTAGCCTGATTCTTCTTTCCTTTTTTAGATGATTCAGAGATCTACAATTGTTATGAAGACTTGGAAGACTGATTCGGACAACAAGATGGACGAAATTGGAGCTAAAGACAGATGCATTTTTCTGGATTTTTATTTTGCCCGAATTTTGTAATAAAAGACCAATCTTTAGAGATTTCCTATTTATTAGAGGTTTCCTATTATTAGGGGATTCCTATTTTTGTTTAGTCATCTCTCCTATATAAGGAGGATTAGATGGTGGCTACAAACACATTCTCAATATTATATATTCATCTTCATCTTTTCTTCTGTGTTTTTCCTAGCCATGTTTGGCTAAGCTTTTGTGGTTGACCCATGGATTGAGGATTCTGTGAATCCAGAGGGCTGCACTTCAATCGATAACGTAATTTGTTTACATTTATTTTAATCGGATCCGATTATGATTGCGGAATGAGTATTAGATTTAATACCCAGATTGATATCTCAAGGACATAGGTCGGACTGGGTTCTAAGAGAGCGTTGTGCGATCGCACAGCGAGATCGCACGTGTTCGATCAAATGCTAGGCGATCGTCTAGTCGAGGGCCCAATTCTTGGTTAATCATTTTTTATCTAATTAATCTCATTTTCTTATTTTCTATTTTATATTTGCTTCATTTAAATTACATTTCTATTTTAGTTTATTAATTTAAAAATCAAAAACCCAATCCCCCCTTGTTTTCATTTCATTTGCATGACACTTAGATTACTTAGGATTCAATAAAAGGCTCCTCGAAAAGAGAGAACGATCCTAGGTTTGCCTATACGCAATCCTTGGTTAATTGTTGATTGTGGACCCCAAGGCTAACGATAAAAGGTCTTCATCAATGGTACAACAGCAACGTACAACCGACGAATCCCCGAATATCCCCAGCAGCAAAGATGTTGGGATCCATACACGCAGCGGAGTAAAACTTTTACGAATCCCTTAGGCGGATCGCTCAACGGCGTTTAAATCAAGGTTTAGGGTTTCCGAATCGTACCTTTGCAGAACAATTTGAACTGGTGGGCTACCTTCTCGATCGGCGAGGCCAGACTATTTAGAATCGCCTTCCTCTACCGGTATCCACACGAACGACCTTCGAAACACGAACGGAGGCGTGCTAGCACCTCAGCGTGTGTCTCTCTCATTTTCTATCTAGGTTTTCTTGCGGCTTTCTAATACGCTCGACAAAATGTCCGTAGGTTTTTCTAAACCTACTAGGCGTATTATATTCAAAACCAATTTTGAATTTGGATTAAAAAAAAATATTAATTACATCTATCTGATAGATCTAATCAAATCTATTTATTTAATTCGAATTAAAAGCCCTCTGATTTAATTTATATTTATAAATTAAATCAAGATATGATATCGTTATATTTAATTTAAAATGAGATCTGATATCTCAGTTCAAATTAAATATGATATGCAATATCTTTATTCGAAAAATAAATCTGAGATACAATATCTCAATTTATTATAGTTATTTAATTTATCAAATAAATTAAATACTATATATAATAATATTATTATCAATAAATAATATCATTATTATTTTCGAATTTAATATATATTAAATCAAGATATGATATCATTATATTTAATTTAAAATGAGATCCGAAATATCTCAATTTATTATAGTTATTTAATTTATCAAATAAATTAAATACTATATATAATAATATTATTGTCAATAAATAATATCATTATTATTTTCGAATTTAATATATTTATATATGCATATATATATATACCACACACATCCTAGATTAAATAAGTATTCATTAAATCTTAAACACATTTAAGATTCAATGAATCTGGACACTCTTGCTCGTGTTGGGCCATTCTCTGTGTGCGACCTGCGCAGCCCATGAGATTGGCGGCGGCCAATACCGTACTGGCCCACAAGTCGCAAGCGGCCTCTAGCAAGACAATGCGACTACCCAATTCATATGGGGATCGTTGATAAGTACAATGACTTGCCCCTAGGGCATAATTTCCAACAGACTCCCACTTGCACTAGGTGCAATCATTAATTACCTTAATTCTCATTGCTTACTAACATGACGCTCATGTTCCACTTGTGCAAGCGGCTTAGTAAGAGGATCAACGTCATTGTTTATGCGATATAACCTATCGTACAACCATGTCACGTCCCTTTTGTCACGCGATAATTTGGTCAAGGATGAGGCATGGAAAATGTCAACTTCCTGTTCTTGACCATTACTTTCTCGATTCTCGAGTAGTCTAACAATTGAGATGGAAACTCATTTCCATCGTAGTATAGCCATACATTTCTCAGACTCACTCATCGAGGGGCCCAGTATTATCTCTCTACAAATGTGAGGGACAAATCCCATCTTGACCACTCACATTCCTCCGCATGAGAACCACTGATCCGATCCTAGCCTTTATCATCACTCCGGTCAAAGGTGACTTTTGACTAGGTCAAAGACAGTGACTCATCATGTAGGAATCCATGATGATCTCGAGTCAAAGGGCGTTGTGACGCGGTTATACATGAGAAAAGCTTATGACTTATTCCATGCGGCTTTCTCATAGTGGGTCGGTCCGGCACCTTGTACTCTTACAAGTGCACATGACTTTGACTCGTATCTCCCATTACCAATCAAAGTCACGCTGGTCTTATTTCATCTTCGCTCCGCGAAGATGGCCAGGCCGGACATTTAGGATAATCTATTAGATATATCCAGGGGATACGATTATCAATATAAACATGCAAATGAAATGATAACTAAAGGAGAATACTTTAAATAACATTAACGTTTAAAGTATAATGACTTGCTTTCTCCACAGTACTTTGCATAATATTTCTTTTTTTTTTTTTTTGTATCACCTCTATCATTGATTTCTCTGATAAGATGAAATCGCTTGAGTATATGGTTGGTCCTTTGATGTGACCTAGGCTCCTTGGTCTACGAAATAAAAAGCAGCTATTGTCACGAGAACAAGTCTATTGGATTTGAGATGGTAGGAACCACCCCTAGTTCATTAATGAACTTACTAATCCAAAAAGACCTCCTCAGGTCTGCATCGATCTTTGCTATATACTCGGCTTCATTGCGAGAATCAGCTACGGTGCTACTGCAGAGCTCTTCCCACTCACCACTTTGCACCACATTCAACGAGGAATACATATCACGATTGCGATCTTGAATCATCTTGGTCAGTTTGAAACTTCGCATCTGTGTAACCGAGTCACACATGAGCTCTCTTCTTCCAACCATATACACAAGAATAAGTCCTTAGTCCTTCTTAAGTACTTAAGGATATTCTTGACAATAGTCGATGACCCTCGGGATCTTGTTGATATCTGCTGGTCATACTCAAGGCAAATGACACATCCGGTCAGTACATAACATGGCATACATGATAGATCCAATGGCGGAGGCATATGGAATCTTACTCATGCGGTCTCTTTGATCTTGTGTACTAGGACACAGGATTCTCTTGCCGAATGGATGCCATGAGACATGGGCATATTACCCCCTTTTGAATCCTGCATCTTGAATCTATGCAGTATCTTGTCTATGTATGTGTGCTCGACTTAGGCCTATCTCGACCTCTTAGATCTATCTCTATAGATCCTAATCCCAAGGATGTAAGTGGCTTCGCCTAAATCTTTCATTGAGAAAGACTTTCCTAACCAAGACTTGACACTCTGCAAGGTAGGAATGTCATTCCCAATGAGTAGGATGTCATCAACATAAAGCACTAGAAATACAAGCTGTTGTCCCACTAACCTTCTTGTAAACACAAGGTTCATCTATGTTTTGAATGAATCCAAACTCTTTGACTACTTCATCAAAGCGATGATTCCGACTCCGAGATGCTTGCTTCAATCCATAAATGGATCTTTGAAGCTTGCAAACTTTACGAGAGTCCTCTGGGACCTTGCACAAAACCCTCGAGGTTGTGTCATGTACACATCCTCGGGAGCTTCTCGTTAAGGAAGGTTGTTTTGACGTCCATACGCCATATTTCATAGTCATAATATGATGCAATGGCAAGAAGGATTCAGATTGATTTGGCCATTGCAACTGGGGAAAAGGTTTCATCATAGTCCACACCATGAGTTTGAGTGAATCCTTTTGCAACCAGTCGTGCCTTGAAGATATTTACTTTGCCATCCATGTCAGTTTTCTCTTTGAAAACCCACTTGCACCCACGGTTTTACACCTTGGGTGGATCGACTAAGGCCCATACCTCATTTATCAATACATGGATTGCATTTGAGACTTCATGGCACTAAGCCATCTTTCAGAGTTGGGTCCCACCATGGCCTCGCGATAGGTAGTTGGCTCATTGTGCTCAATGAGCAAAACATCACGGCTTCCGATGTCGAAATCCATATCTCGAGGCGTGGCCGGTGTTCTATCGGAACCTTCGTGGGTCTTGTGTTACATGAGTAGGCTCAACAACTTGTTGTGAGTCTTCTCCGGTTTCCATCTGTGGTTCTACATTGTCCTGTGACTCTCGAACTTCTTCGAGGTTCACCTTACTCCCATTGGTTCTTTTAGAGATAAACTCTTTTTCCAAAAGGACACCATTCGAAATAACAAACACTTTGTGATCGGTGGGATTGTAGACATAGTATCCCTTAGTTTCCTTAGGATACCCCACAAAAAGGCATTTTGAGGATCTCGATGATAATTTATCAGAGGTTTGATGTTTGACATAAACCTCACATCCCCAAATTTTAAGAAATGACAAACTGGTTTCTTCCCGGTCCATATCTCATATGGTGTCTTTTCAACGCACTTTGACGGAACACGATTTAGTGTGAGCCTTGGTTTTCTAGGGCATGGCCCCAAAGGAATGTGGAAGATCTGTTTGACTCATCACCAGATCGGAACCATATCTAATAGAGTTCGATTCCTCAGCTCCGAAACACCATTCCATTGAGGTGTTCTGGAGGAGTAAGTTGCGGAGACGATCCCACAACTCCTAAGATGGTCAATGAACTCTTGGCTCAAATATTCACGCACCCGATCGGATCGAAGTGTCTTAATTGTTTTGCCAAGTTGATTTTGCACTTCATTTTGGAATATTTTGAACATTTCAAAAGATTCCGACTTATGTTTCATTAAATAGATATATCCATATCTACTGAAATCGTCTATAAATGTAATGAAGTACAAATGACCTCCTCTGATAGATGTATTCATTGGTCCACATGGCATCGGTATGTATGAGGCCCAATAAATTGGTGGCTCTCTCTTGTGTCCGGTAAAGGTGCCTTTGTCATCTTTCCCAATAAACAAGACTTCGCATGTATCAATTGATTCAAAATCAAATGAGTTAAGAAATCCATCTTTATGGAGTTTCGAAATGCGTTTCTCATTTATATGGCCTGAGACAGACAATGCCATAGATAGGTCGGATTCAAATCATTTGACTTGAACCTTTTAGTAGTTATGTCATAGATATGTCCATTCAATTTTCTCTTGTCCTTGAGATCCTACATTTATTCAAATGTGAGATCCATGTAGTATCCAATACCCATGTTGAGGAAGTAGAAAAGCGAATATCTATGACATAGATACTTGAAGCGACAGCCACTATCCTTCTTGTTCTTCTCCAGATCTTCGAGGTAGAGTTTGCAATTTCTTTTCAAATGACCAAGTTCATTGTAAAAGAAGCAGAGACTCTATCCTTGAGGTTTTGCCTTCTTGGCTTTCGGTTTCATACCCCTTCCTTTACGAATGGACAAAGCAGTATTGGGCCTCTTCTAGGCTTAGCTTTGCGGTTTGAGCATCTCATGCGATTCGAGAGAATTGATTCCTCCATGTTGTAATCCATGACAAAGTTATCATAACTTCACAGGGAGTGAGTTCAAGATCACATGCTTAGCTAACTCCTGGGACATGGGGAATCCAAGCCTCTCATGAAGCCTTCGTGATGCCTAAAGCCCGGCTTATTCTTTGGAACATTTCCGTAGGATGAACAATCATCTCGAGAGGCCTCCACATGTTCTAGATCTCTATTGAGGTCTAGAAGCATAGTGGCAAGCATCGGGCATCATGTATCCAAGAGTCATCCTTATGCTTCGTATAAGCATTAGTCCGAGCTCTTGGATCGCCAATGCGAGTTCAGTCGAGGAATGGGTTGATTGATGAGATACTTCTTTTCTTTCGTGTTTAGGATCAACGCTTAAGTTCCCAAACATGTCAAGAGAGTTTGTCTCATCGAGTTCGTCCTTTCTCAAGGAATCGATCGCATTGATGGTGTTGAAGTATTACTAGACTACATGATTCTACAACTAAAGATATGCAAAGTTTAAGTAGTAACCTCCCACTGAATTAAGAACCCTCATTATAATTAGTGGGCTAAGATCCATATTTGGCTTAAATTTAAGTCCGCTTTGGCAGGCTCTTAAATTAAGTTATTTAGGTAGGCAAACCCCTTGCCAATTACATCATATGTAACTCTTAGATCTTTATGGGATTCAATCATCATATGACGTGTCATGTTTAATCCCATCTAATGCCTTGAGATCCAAAACCGTTTTGATAATCTCAATTAAGTCAGGACAATAATGAATATTGAGTATCACCATTACTCACTCTTGTCTCACCAAGATAACTCAAATGCATCCACTTTGGTGGAACATACAAATGGGCGATCTAGGTTTTGACAAGTATTCATTTATTGGTGGCATTATGACTTAAGATTTTATTTAGAGGGTATAATTAGATTAATCCTATTAATTATACTTATATGAATGCAATCACTATTGTATCTCATATAATATCTAAATTAATTATGAGTGATCTAATCAAAACATAATTAAAACTCTAAATTGATTATGAGTGATCTAATCAAATCATAATTAAAATTCTAAATTAATTATGAGGATCTAATCAAAAATAATTAAAATTCAAATTAATATGAGTGATCTAATCAAACCATAATTAAAATTCTAAATTAATTATGAGTGATCTAATCAAAATATAATTAAAATTCTAAATTAATTATGAGTGATCTAATCAAACCATAATTAAAAATTCTAAATTAATTATGAGTGATCTAATCAAAACATAATTAAAATTCTAAATTAATTATGAGTGATCTAATCAAAACATAATTAAAATTCTAAATTAATTATGAGTGATCTAATCAAACCATAATTAAAATTCTAAATTAATTATGCAATGATCAAATCAAGACATAATTAAAATTGTGACACATGGCTACTAACCTTAACCTAAAATCCTCAAAAGCCAATGAGAGGACTTCTCTAAAACAAAAAGAAGTACATCAAGAGTATTTAAAAAGAAAGAGGCATGGCTCATGTGCCATATTTAAAATTTACAACAATTGTAAAACTCTAGAGCCATGTTGTTCACCATACCCAAACAACTTTGAAGAAAATTAAATCACAGCATATATTAAGTCATACAATTATGAAATAAAATATTATGATTAATCTTATCATGATTTAAATTTTCTAATTTATATTATATTATAAATATAATATAATATCATGATTTAAATTCTCTAATTTAAATTATATTATATACTATATATAATATAATATCATGATTTAATTCTCTAATTTATATTATATTATATACTATATATAATATAATATCATGATTTAAATTTCAGTAATTATACATTATATTATATACAATATACAATATAATATCATGATTTAGATTTTCTAATTTATATTATATTATAAATATAATATAATATCATGATTTAAATTTAATTTAAATTATATTATATACTATATATAATATAATATCATGATTTAATTCTAATTTACATTATATTATAAATACAATATAATATCATGATTTAAATTCTCACGCTACGACAATCACCAGATCCTTACGGCGGTCTCGTTAGAAATTTCAAAATAAAATATTATTTTCGAAAATAATTTCCCAAAAACGGATTTTTTTAAAATAATTTCCAAAAAAAACGTGATTTTTTTTTCCGAAAATTTCAAACCCTAACGAATCGAGTCGACATCGGATCCAACGCTGATCCACGCGAACCGCCTACACACCGATCCAACAATCCGTAGAACTGACGCAATATCCGACTAGCTATCCGTAGAAACCCTACTTTGAGTTTTGTAATTCAAACGCATACAAAGATTTGTTTTAGCATATATGTCATCTATATAAACACGCGTATAACCCAATTTAAACGCACGTTGAGTTGGCTCTCGATGCCACTGTTGGGATCCGTACGCGCAAGCGGAGTAAAAAAATTTACGGATCCCTTAGGCGGATCGCTCAACGGCGTTTAAATCAAGGTTTAGTGGTTTCCGAATCGTACTTCCTGAGAACAATTTGGCCTGGTGGGCTACCTTCTCGATCGCGAGGCAGAGCTCTTTAGAATCGCCTTCCTCTATCGGTATCCACACGAACAGCCTTCAGAAACACGAACAGAGGCGTGCTAGCGCCTCTGAACTGTGCGTCTCTCTATTTTCTATCTAGGGTTTCTCGCGGCTTTCTAATACGCTTGACAAAATGTCCCGTAGGTTTTCTAAACCTGGAAGGCGTATTATATTCAAAACAAATTTTGAATCTGGATTAAAAATATATTAATTAAATCTATCTGATAGATCTAATCAAATCTATTTATTTAATCCGAATTAAAAGCCTCTTCGATTTAATTTATATTTATAAATTAAATCAAGATATGATATATCGTATATATTTAATTTAAAATGAGATCCGATATCTCAGTTCAAATTAAATATGATATGCAATATCTTTATTCGAAAATTAAATCTGAGATACAATATCTCAATTTATTATAGTTATTTAATTTATCAAATAAATTAAATACTATATATAATAATATTATTGTCAATAAATAATATCATTATTATTTTCGAATTTAATATATATATTAAATCAAGATATGATATCATTATATTTAATTTAAAATGAGATCCGATATCTCAGTTCAAATTAAATCTGATATGCAATATCTTTATTCGAAAATTAAACGAGATACAATATCTCAATTTATTATAGTTATTTAATTTATCAAATAAATTAAATACTATATAATAATATTATTGTCAATAAATAATATCATTATTATTTTCGAATTTAATATATTTATATATGCATATATATATATACACACACATCCTAGATTAAATAGTATTCATTAAATCTTTAAACACATTTAAGATTCAATGAATCTGACACTCGCCGTGCAGGGCCATTCTACAGGGCGACTCCGCAGCCCACATGAGATTGGCAGCGGGCCAATACTGTACCAGCCCACAAGTCGCAAGCGGCCTCTAGCAAGACAATGCGACTACCCAATTCATATGGGGATCGTTGATAAGTACAATGACTTGCCCCTAGGGCATAATTTCCAACAAAAGATAGTTTTCAGCCTCCAGAGGTACATATTAGCGAACCTTCTCCCTGCAGGTAGTTATCTCATGACGTCTCACACTCCACAAAGGAGGTATAGCTTGCACCCAATCTATATTTGACGACTGATTATTCCATTGTCGGATTGTTGCCGATGGTATTGTTTTTACCTAAAGCAAGACAAACACCGGCAAGCAAATTCCACCAAACCAACGTCGCAAAGCGACCGTGACGAGCGCAGAAGAGAGGGGGAAGAAGAGAGCCGCCCGTCCCGATTGGATGAGATTAGGAGGTTACCACACTAGGCGCTGCGAGCTCATGGTTCATCCTTTGGGCCTACCATCAAATCGAGATGGGGACGACACCGTACGGGGCAGCCACATTACCGATTGAGCGTGAGTTGTTTCCGATTGATTTTCATTGCTCATTCACTCATAATATGTTTTTTTATGTTTTCATAGGATGAACAAGCTGCGGGCTTATTTCCGCATTTACTTAGCACAAATTCATTAGAGATGTACAAGGACATCGGCCTCAGAGCTTCTGTGCATGCTCTCCGGCATCATTTCTTTGCGTAAAAGACATATCCGATAACATTTGACAAGAAAGATTTGAGGGAGTTTTTGACGGTTCATTTGCTAGATATACGCTTTCTTCAACTCAAACTGTATGTATTGCTTAACCCTTTAATTATGTTAGTACTCTTTTGTTTCTAATATTTTCAATAACATTTATCATTTCATTTCAACGTGTCCGCCAGAATTATGCGCCAAGGACACCGCGAGCGAAGTCCGTATGGATACTTATGTCCCGGATGCACGGCCGCCCCTCGCTAGTACTGCTACCTGTGGAGGTCAATTCTATGTTGGTCTAACAATGGTCGACGGAGTATTCGGATTGCTATCTAGCGCCAATACATGAAAGGTGCGTACTTTTGTTTTGTCTTATAAGATTGTTGTGAATAAATTGCTTCCCCATCTTAATTTAATATTAATACGCATATGTTGTAGTGGTCATTTGGACGCCTTGTGTTGTTTGTCCTCGCAAGAACTCCCCCATTGGTTCGATTCAAGATGATGGAAATCCTACCGAGGATATCAAAAACATGTTTGCCGAGTAAGTAAATTTTTGTCCAACTATCTATTCTTCTTTTTAAATGAATGGTTTATCATAAGTCATCAATTTCCATTTTAATGATAGTGGCCTCAAGACGGATAGAGGGCTTATCAATGCAAAAGAGCAAAGGTGGACCTAAGTGGTTTAAAAACCGAATGGTGAGTAGTTTCAATTCAAGTTATTTCATTGACACAAAGAGGTTTAGATATGCCTTTATTCGTTTTTAACAATTTGCCTTTGATTTATAGTGTGCCATCAACAACTGTGGAGCACCGATGAGGATAGGGCGGTATGAGTTGGATGCAATCCATCCTAATGGGACCCATTCACCCCCGAAAACGCACGCAGGCGGTCCGTGATTCTCAAGTTTATTGAATTTTTGTTGTAGTACAGAGTTGTTAATTATTTCCTTCACTTAATTGGTTTATCTTATACCTTGTTTCCCCAATTTATGCTTTTGGGTACTGCGGATCCGTACTCAAGCAGGATGAGATCGATCTGCCCGAGACATGATATCTAGACATCTTCCCCAACACATAGCCTAGAAGTTAGGAGTTTAGCATGATTAATATGTTATTGTGTTAGTGATTCTTTAATTTGCTACCGTTGTTCATTTGTATCTATTTGGTGTTTTGTCTGCTCAAAATATGCAAGTTTGGTGTTATATATATATTGTGTATATGTATTGTGTTAGTGTGATTCTTGAGTTGCTTGGTGGTTTCTGGCTGATGCAAAAAACTTGGTAGATATCTCATAGTTTGTGTCTTTCCAAGTTTACTATATTATTTTACTTCATATTTTACTACACTGGTATGTTCCAAAACTTGGTAGCTGGATATCTCCTATCTCATTGTTTTCAAGTCGTGCACGCTTGTCAGCATATAATTCTTCTGAGGGAAAAATTAAAATGTAGTTTATATTTTTAAAAATTATAACAAAGGCGACCCGATTCCCAAATCGTGTCGCCCTTGTTATTTATAAGACGACCAATCGAAGCTAAGATCAGGTTGCCTTATGAACTCATTAAGGCGACCGAAATGGCAATCGACGCCTTAATTGAAAACAATAAGACGACTGATTGGGATATGAGGGCTCTTTAAGGCGAACTCAATATTATCAAATGTTTCTTAAAGGCGACCTGATTTGAAAGTCGTTCATTTTTATTAACCCTTAAGAAGCCACTCGAGCGGAAATCCGTGCCGTAACAACGCGAATTCGATTTAAGATCGTGCCGCCAATTTCAAAATTTTCCCCTACCCCCTCCAAGAGCCGTCCTCGAAGCAAAGTTAATCGGGGGCCTATTTGGCACTATGCTTTTAAGATTTTCTGAGGAGAGATATAGTGACACTCAAGTGTGATTTTCTAACACTTGAGTGTCTGTAGAGATCAATGTATCTTACAGACACAAAAAGCATCAACACTCAAGTATGGAAAAAGGTCCCTTGAGTGTGACACTCAAGTGTGGATTTCCAATAATTGAGTGTCTGAAAGAAAACACATATTTTCAACTAAACCTTGTTTTGAACAAGACCTCTTCCTGAGAGCAAGTTCATCAACACTCGAGTGTTAAGGAACAACACTCGAGTATGGATATATGACACTCGAGTGTCACCTGTCTCTGCATTGAACCTTCGTCTTCGTAAAATTCAAAATCACTGATTATCATTTAGTAATCCCTGATTAAACCAATTCAAATATTTTCATCTTATAAAAAGAACCAAAGGGTGAACTGAAAAAAATAATTTAGGGTTATAGCTGGCTTTCATTTAACGAACTTTTGGGGGTTAATATTAAGGTTAAAATTACGCCTTAAAAGAAAATACCTTTATAGGTATCTAGCACCCTAATATTATTTTTTATTAGCACGTACACATCATTATATATAATCTTATTTATGGGGCATAGAGGACCTTGATGTTATATTCTGGTGCATACAACACCTTCTGATGTTATGTTTTAGTTACATCCAGCGGCTTGATATTATATAGAGTAAAACCACATTTCTACTTTACCCAATCATACTCATACCTCCCCTCTTTTAAAAACTTATACTTATATCAAAACTGTTAACTCAATTAAGAATATTCTAAAATGATTCTAAAAATATACTTTATAATTATAATTCATATAAAATAAAATTTATTTATTAATTTATCTTTAATACTAAATCTCAAATTTTAAGGAGATCACAAACTTTTAAAAATTCCAGTAAGTTTTTTAAATGTTTGTAGAACAAAATATAAAATTTTAAATTTAAATGACTTATATAATCTCACAAACCTATATAGTTTATTATATTTGATAGGAAAAAAATGTGTTTGATATACATTTTTAGTCATTTCAGAAAATAAAAATAAATAAAGTTCAATAACTATGGTGAAAAATTAAAATTATAAAGTTTTTAATTTCAAAATTAATAAATTAATAAATTTTTAAAATATTTTTAAAAAATAAAAAATATGTTTACATGAAAATTTGGTGGTATAATTTTTTTTGGCCCATATATAGATAGATATATATATATAATTCTAATATTAAATAGGGGCATTTTGGTAAAAACCAAAGTCTAAAAGTCAAATTTAATAGTCAAGTAACGGTTTTAAAATGTTGGAAAACACCAAAAAATAAATAAATTAAGTGTTAAGTATTTCATAAATAATATTAAGGTGGTGGATGTAAGTGATGCTGCTATACCCTATTGATGCTTAGACAAACTTAACGATACAATTAACTTTTCATATTCACTTAATTAGTTATAAATGACTTGAATAATCATATCAAGAATAGGAGGTTTCTTTCAAGGAGATAAGTCTCAATGCCAGTTGGGATTACCTCCTGTCCACAAATTGATGAAGACCGCGACTCATGAACACAGCCAAACATAATAGTACTATAAAAAGTGGGAAACACAAGAAATAACATAATGGTACTATAGAAAGTGGGAAACACAAGAAATATGACAAGGCTTTTGGACAGTTTAGGTGTGGATGGAGTGAGGCTTTAAAAGTTGAGAAATTCTTTCATGCAGAACATCACAGGATCTGGCTATTGTCCAATTCATTTAATATCCGCTGCCCTCCGCTGCACATAAAATGACGCCGTAGGGACACAATAACCAATCAATGTTACATGCTTCAGTTGAATATCACGGAAAGAATAGCTTCAACGTGCTTTTCTATTGTGGGCTTGTGGCTAGTTTGGATTACTCTCTTATTCATAATCAATTATAAAAGTCAAAATCATAGGGTTTTTTTTTTTTTTTAAGATATCTCTACACAATCTAATACTTCTCGGTGGTTATTGGAACATCAATTTTGGAACGAAAATCAAATTTTAAACTCCTATGGAATAAATTAAACATGCACAACGATTATTTTATGGTTGAAAGTAAAATTAAGGATAAATATAATGTTAGACTCCTCCCAATTAAATTTATTTATATATTATTTTTTAGCAAATAAAATTTCTCTTTTACCAAGAGATAATAATGAATAATATGACCCATGAAATATTATGTGGTATTAACAGTAGTTTGTGATGATACATCAAATAATGTTGTGCATATTTAATTAAATGTGGTATTAACGATAGTTTGTGATGATACATTAATAAAATATATTACATGAAATTAAAGTGATAAATAAAAAATTAATATTTCATGGGTCATATTATTCATTATTATCTCTTGCAAAAAAAGAAATTTTATTTGCTCAATAATAATATACAAATAAATTTAATTGGGAGGAGTCTAGCATTTATCCTTAATTTTACTTTCAACCATAAAATAATCGTTGTGCATATTTAATTTATTCAAGTTATTTATTCCATAGGAGTTTAAAATTTAATTTTCGTTCCAAAAAAATTGATATTCCAATAACCACCAAGAAGTGCTTAGTTTTCAATTTATCATTAATTTTAACATAAATTAGCGTGTGTAGAGATATCTTTAATAAATAAATAAATAAATAAAACCCATGATTTTGACATTTATAATTGATTATGAATAAGAGAGTAATCCAAATAAGCCACAGTAGGAAAGCACGTTGAAGCTATTCTTTCCGTGGATGTTCAACTGAAGCAAGTAACATTGATTCGTTATTGTGTCCCTACGGCGTCGTTTTATGTGCAGCGGAGGGCAGCGGATATTAAATGAATTGGACGAAAGCCAGATCCAACATCACATGTGCCCTGTCCAAAATGAATAATGTCACTGACATTTGAATTATTTTTAAGACTTAGCTTGTCTCTTTAATCTTGTCTTTTCTCTCTCACTCACGGGCATCAACTTCCTTTTCTTATTCCAAAAAGATGAAGGAAGCCCAAGCTTTGCAATTTCATTAGTTCTGGACAATGTTTTGACACAACCAAGGACAAAAAAGTGAAAGACGCCTTAATTTTTCACAAATGTCACCTCACATGGGCGTTCACCAATAAAAAATGACACCTTAACCCATTTTAGTTATAATTTAACATAATAGATATAAAGAACGTGATGAAAGTATAATCTCTAATTAATATAATTAGAATAATTGATTATAATTAGATCTTTAAATTAATTATAATTATCATTCAAAATTCATAATTATAAAAAATTATATAAATATATGTTTAGTGAAAATTTTGAAAGAATATTAAAAACAAAATTTTTATATTGTCGAGGAGAAAAATCTCAATGCCAGTTGGGTTATCTCCTGTCCCCAAATTGATGAAGACCGCGACTCATGAACACAGCCAAACATGTAAAAGTGGGAAACACAAGAAATATGACAAGGCTTTTGGACAGTTTAGGTGTGGATGCAAAGGCGGACACAGGGGTGGCCCCGTCCTCCTAAAATAAAAAAGTAATTATGGATGCATGCGGATTGAACTCGTGAGTCGTGACTACTTGGAAGTAGAGCTGGGAAATCGGGCCAAGCCTATCGGGCCGGCCCGTTTTAGTCTTGGCCTTGCAGGACTCGGGTTTGAAAAATAAGTCAGAAATTTAAAATTGGCCCTGCAGGGCCGGTCCTGTAGGGCCTCGGGCTTAATCGGGCCGGCCCTGCAGGGCCTCGGACCAGCCAGTTAGGCCCGTTTAACTGTAGCTTTTTAAAATAATAATAATAATTACCTAGACTTCCACTTAATAAATGTGTTTATTTGTAATTACTTAGATTTTTTTAGTTTAAAATATAACATTTTTTTATGTTAATTATTATTCTGTATTAAAACACATAATTAGTTATTATAAATTTTAAAGAATGGATGTTTTCATATTAAATAAACACATACTTTGGTATTACAATATTATATACGTAATAAATTATAAATATATTTTGTGTAAAATAAATATAATTATTTTTACCTGTCAGTAAAATCATACATGACCGAAGGAATCTACAGATACACAAAATTACGAGAGGGAAAGATATTTTGTCGTGGGCATACATAAAGCAATATCTTTGTTTAATATTTTTTGAAAAAAAAGGAAAAAACATATTCTTTGTGTTTATTTGTTTTTTATTACGAATTAATGAATGTGTTTATTTGTTGAATGATTTATATTGTTTAAATATTAATGTTGATAACATTTATTTGATAGATTAGAACTTTAATGGTTGCAATTTACCAATTATATTTCTTTAAAAAAAATCGAAGGAAAAATAGTTAAAATTTGGAATAGTAATTTTCAGGTCCTGTAGGACTGGCCCTGGCCCTGGTACTATCGGGTCGGACTTTAAAAAACAGATGATTTCATTACTTCAGGCCCTGTAGGGCTGGCCCTGTTGGGCCAGACCCTGTCGGGCCGAGCCGGCCCTGAGCTCTACTTGGAAGGAACATGTTCTAACCATCAAGCCACATGAATGAAGAGTATCGTTCTGTAATTTGATATGTATTTATCTGAGTTTATTTTGTTAGATATATATGAGATTGAGGTTATATTAAATGCCTACTATTTATTTATTTATTTTGTTTTATAATGTAATTTGATATGTAATATTTTTTCTAAAATAGCCTTCCGTTATTATATAGTTTTTTTTTTTATAATGTAATTTAATATTCATATCAAGAGACGACATTTAATATATCCCACCGAAATCCCGTTCATCTTCTTCCTCTCACTCTTTGCTTGTTTGCTATTTTTTTCAGCAGCTTATTTATAAATTTTGAGAATCAATAAGGTAATCAAAATCATTTCTTTTCATTAAATTTTCTTTATGAAATTTATTATACATGATTTTTTTAATAATATATTATACATGATTTTATGTTTCTAATTATACTACTTTTTTACTGATTAAAGAATATTTTAGGGTTAGAATTTTTGTATGTTTTGAATTTTGTTAAAATATGACTGTGAGAATATAGATTATTACTAATAGTTAATTTTAATCAGTTTACTTTTGTTATTAATATTATTTTTAAAATCATATTGGTCATGAAATAATTTACGCTCTTTGTCATGAGACCAATTTTTTGATGATTATTTGATTACATATATTGAAAAAGAAATTATTTTGAGTTAGCATAGATTCAATTATAAATGAGTTTAACAATATAAAAACGTTTAGAGTAAGAGTCAAGTAAAAGTAAAGTAATTTAAATTTTTATAATGAATTTTTTTAAATTTTTTATACATTAGGTCCATATCGTATTTTAAAAACTTTTCTTTATGATGTAACATTTTTTTTTATTTTCGCTCCTGTCAATCAAATTCATAGGTCCACCTCTTGTGTGGATGGATTGAGGCTTTAAAAAGTTTAGAAATTCTGACATCACATGTGCCCTGTCCAAAATGAATAATGTCACTGACATTTGAATTATTTTTAAGACTTGTCTCTTTAGTCTCCTTTATTCTCTCTCACTCACGGGCATCAACTTTCTTTCTCTCTCAAATTATTTTGGGTTTTAGTATAGATTCAATTATAAAAAAGTTTAAAAATATAAAAAAAGTTTAGAGTAAAAGTCAAGTAAAGTAATTTTAATTTTTATAATAAATTTCTTTAATTTTTTTTGTATATTAGGTTCATATCGTATTTCAAATATTTTTATTTATAATGTAGCATTTTTTTTAAAATTTTTGACCAGTCAGTCAAATTCATTAGTCCACCTCTGTGTGGATGGAGTGAGGCTTTAAAAAGTTGAGAAATTCTTTCATGCACGACATCACATGTGCCCTGTCCAAAATGAATATGGTCACTGACATTTGAATTATTTTTAAGACTTGTCTCTTTAATCTCCTTTTTTCTCTCTTACTCACGGGCATCAACTTCCTTCTCTTATTCCAAAAAGATGAAGGAAGCCCAAGCTTTGCAATTTCGTTAGTTCTGGACAATGTTTTGACACAGCCCAGGACAAAAAAGTGCAAGACGCCGTAATTTTTCACAAATGTCACCTCACATGTGCGTTCCCCAATAAAAAAGACACCTTAACCCATTTTAATTATAACTGAACAAAAATCCCAGCTTTTTTTTTTTTGGAGCAAAAAGAAGCTGGGATTTTTGTTCATAATTTTTATTAGAAGGCGGTTGTTATTAATTCTAGCTTTCGACTTAATTAATCTCTTTCTATGTTGATGAAGAAGCCCCGCAAGTTGCGCTTTCAATGGAGGCATCAAGTGGCTCATTAACTTGGAAGAGAAAGATCATGACTCACATCTTAATTATGTTGAGGGGATAATTAATGTTTAATTCACGAAGTTTCAATTAATTTTTAATTGGTTTCCTATCTGGTTTAGAACACAAATGTCTAGTCTCAATAGACTAGTAGGTTGTTTATGTAGGATCAAAGGATTCCCAACGGTATTTATTAGAAATGCACCGAAAGGAATGTCAATAAACCCTCACAGATATCTATATGGAAGATACCAGCAAGGGTGGAAGATCACCGAACAACACAAGAATGGATAATCGCCAATAAGGGGTGAGGCGTGTGCTCAGTGTAACAGTATTGTAAAAGATAATGAGTAGGAATTGTGCATCTTATGGATAACCTCTATTTATAGAGATTGTCTAGGGTTTTCCTCCTGGAGGCGTAGGTCCGCTCTTCAGGCAAGATGAGCTTCCACATTCTGCAAATGCCTGCTCTGTTGGAAATTATGCCCTAGGGGCAAGTCATTGTACTTATCAACGATCCCCATATGAATTGGGTAGTCGCAATGTCTTGCTAGAGGCCGCTTGCGACTTGTGGGCTGGTACAGTATTGGCCCGCTGCCAATCTCACGTGGGCCTCACAGGTCGCACACAAGAATGACCCAACACGAGCAAGAGTGTCCAGATTCATTGAATCTTAAATGTGTTTAAGATTTAATGAATACTTATTTAATCTAGGTTGTGTGTGTGTGTATATATATATATATATATTAGTAAATTCATATCATATCTTGATTTAATTTATAAATATAAATTAAATCGATGGCCTATTAATTCGGATCAAGTAGTTAGATTAGATCTCATTGGACGATTTAATTAATATTATTTAATCCAAATTCGAAATTAATTGATTTAATTTTGAATATTTTAATACGACATATTAGGGTTTTAGAAACCCTATAATGATGATGATCTAGTCGTATTAAACTACTGATGAATTAGACTACTAAAAACACACAAAACCCTAGAGCGAAAAAGAGAGAGAGACGCGAGAACAAGAAGGCGCTAGCACGCCGCCGTCGGTGTTCGAGGCCATTCGTGTGGATACCGCAGAGAGGGAGAGGACACGCGTAGTCCGCTCCCGTCTCGATCGAACAAGAAAGGCGTTAGCCCACGTGATCGAAAAGGACAAAAGGATGCCTCCTCGTTCAACGCGTACGACGTCTCGCGACGCCGAGGTTCCAGCGCGAACGCCAACGGAACATTGAACCCTCCGCATAGGTATGATTCGGAAACCCTAAATCAGATTTAAACGCTATTGAGCGATCCGCCTAAAGGGATTCGTAAAAAGTTTTATTCCGCTGCGTGTACGGATCCCTACATGCTCCACTAGCTGTACTATCCAGGATTATCGCCATGATGAAAGGGTGATTAGCATTTTACCTGATTATGAAGAGATCCTACCATAAAGCACCCTTACTGGGTCACATATCTGCTAGGCCCATTATATGAATCCATAATACTATCATATTTTTTGTTTTATTCTATCCTTATACTTTTACTTATTTTTAATTAGGTCCATGTAGTTTTTTCCCCTTTTTTTCGTTTCTTTTTATTTTCCCCCATTTTATTAGGTCCTTTTAAATCTACATGATTTTTAATCATGTCCCTAGTTTTTATTTATCAATTCAATGTTATATTTTTTTTTTAATTGATAGTTTTTTTTTTATAATTGACTTTTATTAATGCTTCCTTGATAATAATCAAGTAAAAGAGATGGAGAGAATTAAGAGAGATGATTATGGTGTTTTTAGAAGGAAAAACATGATATGTAACTAACTTAACTAACTTTTCTAATCTAATCAAATTAGATAAATAGATCTACTATTATGGACCAGTGGGAGTAAAAAAATTTATCTTCTAATGTTATGAAAGCGAATGTTCTTCTCACGTAAACAATAATAATTGCATATTAAATGAATTAATAAGCATTCTCTAAACAAGGTTTTCCATGTATTCCGTTGCGCCTATAGTCCATAATAATCTTACAAGACATTTTTCATAGACTCTTTATGAGAGGCTGCCACAAGTTTCATTGGTTTAAAATATCGTTTCTTATCACTTAATAAAAATTTAGACTATTTAGCCCATTAAGAAACTAAAACTCATGATTTGAATTTGAGGGACAAAAAAAAAAAAAAAGAGAGAGAGAGAGAGTAAGTTTGAGGATCAGATGTTGTATTAGCCTTTTTTTTATTATAATAATCACTTAAAAATAATTAATACTTTTTTTAAATTCTGCTGATATTATAAAATACTAAAAAATAATTTATTTCATGCAGAGGTAAAATCACATTTTTATTTTTTTTAATTTAAGATTGATATAGTTAATTGATAGTATTCTTTTATGGGTTAAAATGTAAAAATACACAAGTCATTTTCTCAAAAGTGCACCCAATACCAAATACTTTTTTTCTGTTGCAAACAGTGGCGGATCTTGGGATAAATGTTTGGGGGGGCCAAATGTATATTCATTAACTAATTAAGAAAAAAAATATTTGGGGGGCCAAACGTATAAATTTTTTGGACAAATGTATAAATTTTTTGGCAAAATGTATAAATTTTGTATAAAAAATCCATTTTATATTAAATATTTTGGACAATTTCTTTTTTTGTGGGGGGCATGGCCTCCCCTGGCCATTAAGAAGATCTGTCACTGGGTGCAAAAATGACTATGTGGTAACAAAAGTATAGCAAAAATATCTATTAACTGTTAGTTTGACTTTTTTGTATTTTAACACTGACATCGACAATGACTCCGCTAAATTTCATCTCAGCTGGTAATGGAGAACTGGAGAAAATTACAAAAAAGGGTCAATATAGTTTTGAAAATTACATAAAAGCAGCAACGGCGACGAGGTGGCGGGGATGGGCAGCCTGATGGGTAAGATTGAGATTGGAAGAGAGAAGGGCCAAACTGTAATTTCCAAAATATCTATGCCATTTTCTATAGTTTTCTCCAGTTTTTTACTGCCAGCTGTGATGAAATTTAGCTTAGTCATTGCCCATATCAGCTTTAAAAATACAAAAAAGTCAAACTAATAGGTATTTTTGCTTAACTTTTATAACCACATAGTCACTTTTGTATCTAAAAAAAACCCTTAATGTTGGGTGGACTTTTGAAAAAACGGTATATGTATTTTTTCACCTTAACCCTTCTTACATTCCAATTATGTGGATAGAAATAACTAATATTTTAATTATATGGGAGTGTATGCACTTGAATTTATATGTAACATTTGCCACGAGGCCGATATAAATATTTGACGACGTCATTGAACTGACTGATTTAACTGGACGACCGCTTTTAGCTCTAGAATTTCAACCTCCTCATCCATTTTAAGGTTCGTAACCCTTATATCTTCAGCTGTTGCTGAAGCTTTATTTCGTTTTCCCTAGTTCTTTTATGACTCTTATATGTATTCTTTCTCTAGTTACTGTTGTGTTAGTTTAGAATAATCTGGGAAGATGGCGTGGTTGTTTAAGCACAAAGCATCAGATCCCGAGAGTGGTGCTTGCAATTGCTTGCCCTCACACTTCATCCACATGTACGTTTCTTATCTTCTGTTCTTTTAATTTACCTCATTTCTTCGATGTTGTGGTCCGTCATTTGGGTAAGTATTATTGTTGATTGTTACAATTTGATCAAATTTTTATGTTGGTCAAGGTAGAGTAGTTCAGAACATGGTTTTTGGTTATTTTAGTTTCATAAGGATTTTATTTGAGTTTAATGATGCTCAGAATAGTTAACTACAATTAATTGTTCAAGTCCTTGTAACTTAAGAAATTTTAATTTTTGTCCCCATTTGGCTTTAATCCCCATACTTAATACTTCTCTGGTTTTGAATATAGGATATAGTTTGTAATGTAAATTACACTAAAAAATATATCTTATATTTAGAATCAGATCAGAGGTACGGTAGTTGCATTTTAGTTAACACTGTAAACTCAGACTTATAAAACTATATGGATAAAAATTCACAACTTGAAACTAAATTACTAAAACAAAAATTCAATTAAAATGTATGGACTAACAATGATATTAACGCTTATTATTATTATTGTTGTTGTTGTTATTGTATAAAGGCTAAATTATATAAATCCTTAATAAACTTTAAGTTACTTGTATATAACTCCTTTGAAATTTCAAAGTACAAATTTAACCCCCTAATAAATCTTTCATAATTTTCACTATGAACCCCTTGCTATTAATTATTCACCGTTATATTTTTAACATAATTTGCCATGTTAGATCAATATAAGACATACGCATCCTATATGGCTTCTTATGTAATGTAATAATTTTATTGTAGTTATATTATTTTTAGAGAGAATTTCAATTAAACCCATAGGAACAACTTTATTTTAGCCAACCCCCAACAAAATTTAAAATTTCACTGTATTCCCATGGACCAAAATGAAAATAAAATTTGTGGGTAAGAAGACAAAAATGACTTTACTTTATTTTCTTTTTAAAAAAGGTCCAATCGTCGTTGGAGTTTGAACGACTGATTCCCGACAGCCGCCAGGCAGAAGTTGCCTCAGGCTGATAACCATCGAAGCTCTAGTGTCGGCCGGCCAGAGATCTAACCATAGGAAATAAATGTGCAGTTATGAATATTCCACTTGTTCATGAAAAGTTACATACTTACAAATAAGACTTGTTTAATTTGTGTTGTTTATATGTCTATTTCACTTGTTCATGAGGCAAATCAGATTTCAGGCTCTTATAAAAAGGATATCAATGGGTAAAATTAGAAATATTAAGTTATAATTGTTAGGTTTTGAGCTCCCTTCCCTTGTGGAGAAAGGCCTAATGTTTAAAGTCATTTGTATCTCACATACTTAAATGGAGAAGGGGCAAATTAGGGTTTGGTTGGAGAAGTTTAATTGTACAGCCATGTGAGAGAAAAAAGAGATAAAGCGAAAAAATGCAGCTTCGGGTAATCTCAGTAAATTAGTGTTTAGTGTTTGCGAACTTGTTAATTGATGGAATGGGCTGAAATTTGGTTAGTATATGTTCACAACTCCCAATACGTCATTCTAACTGTTGGGTCATCATTTCGAGGCTTGGTATGAGAGAAATGTGTTTTTAGTGAACTTTGTTTTTCTTGGGTATCTTCAGATTCTTTATTGTATTGTAAGTTTGTAGCTTTGATTGTTTGACTGGATGATTGCATATGTTCATATGCATCTTGTTAAGCTCTCTTATACCCAGTTTTAATCATAGTGAATATGATTTTTATTGATTGAGTTAATTTGTGGTATTAAAGGGTTTTTCGTATTAATAATTCTAAAGTCTTCGAGCGCTATTTAATTTCTGTCATACATTTATTTATTTATTTCCCCAGATATTCTTCTGCTCTTGGAACTAATTTAAGAAGCCTCGCGCGCGTAATAGGCCTTGAACTAATTTTGAACTCGTCTTTTTTCATATACAGGGAAATGGCAGAAGCAGAAGTAAGCTCCGTTACTGTACATCCAGAACGACAACTTCAAAAGGCTGCTTCACCTCAGTTTAGGAGGGGGCCTCTCCTTCATTTTATGAATGACCCAAGTACTCCTTCCTCTAGTAGGAGTAGTAAATAGCCTTTTCCTTTTGTACCTTTAACTTGCTCGCTCTATATATCAGATTGAACTCAAATCTCTCATTGATGACCATCCATATATGTTAACTTTGATTCAGAAGATCGAAGAGATAAATACGTAAGGCTATGTGTTCCACTTCACAAAGCAGCCATGAAAGGTGATTGGAAAGCAGCGAAGCACATCTTAGAGAAAGATTGGACTCTACTTCGTGCAGCCATAACCTTGCGTTGTGCGACACTTCTTCATGTGGCCACCGGAGCGAATCGCATTAACTTTGTCTATCAGCTGGTGAAGATTATGGATCCACAAGACTTGGAATTGCAAGACGTGAATAGCAACACTGCGTTTTGCTTCGCTGCAGCAACTGGGAATTTGCAGATTGTCAAGATAATGGAAACAAAAAATAAAAACTTGCCAACAATAAGGGGTGGTGCCGGAATCACTCCTCTTCACATGGCTGCTTTACAAGGAAAAAGTGAAATGGCATGGCATCTATACTCTAAAACAGTTCAAGATTTTGAAGAAACAGACTGGATCATCCTGTTATTCTACTGTGTTAACGCTGGAATCTATGGTTAGTATATATATATTCAACACAGATGAAAGCTTAAGACTATAAAATATTATATTTATAATTTTAACCTAGTGTTGCACTTTTTTCAGACACAATTATGGGCTGGGGGCGTCAGCTGCGGCCCCAGCTGCCTTCTATTTTGGGGCCATTCCCAAAGAAATTTCGTTACTTTTTTGTTGATTTGATTCTCTCCTATGAGTAAAAAGAAATTTTATTTGTTTTTTTAATGATTTTTTAAATATTTAAAACTCTAAATTACAAAGAAAGTACACAATTTTCGAGTTTAAATCTTTTAAAAAAAATTGAAGACAACTTTATTTTTTACCGATAAAATATTAAAATGTTACACATTTTTAGAAAAAATCTAATAATTAAAAGAATCACAAAACAAAAAATTTGGGAAGGCCTCAATTTGAGGGGCAATTGGGAGTGCAACTGACTCCTCAGTCCCACAATTATGACTTCGTTTTTTTATATTCATTTGTGCAGATTTAGCGTTGCAGTTGCTTGAGAAGAAACCAGATCTTGCTTTCAAGAGGGATGAAGCTAATGAGACAATATTGCATATATTGGCTCGAAAGCCTTTAGGCAAGTTAATTCTTTGCTTTTCACTTTTTTTTGGCACTTTCTATCCTTGTTTCTATATACTTTTGGAGTTTGTTTATTGTTGAGATTGAAGGATCATATTGAAGCATATAGAAAATATTCTGAATATTGTTGATCCTTAAGAATAAAATAGAATACAAAAAGGCCTTTATATATGCAAACTAATAGGCGGAAGATGATCTTTTCCTTATCCTTTTTCTCATTTTCCCTCATCAGCTCATCTGGGTCTTTAATTGAGAAGAGGAGAGAGATATTAAATTTTGATTGATTAGACGGATATGATTTAAAGATGATGAGGGATAATGAGAAAATAATTAGGAGAGAAACCCAACTCCTAATAGACTAACCCAGAACCTAGAATCTATTCTAATCATAATGATAAAATATTTATTTCTAATCCTAATAATATTAATTAATTATTATTTTTAAACTTGATGTTCTCAACACTCCCCTCAAGTTGAAAGCAGCTTGAATGTGAGCAGCAACCGTCCATAGCATCTACTAATAATCTTCATAGTAATTAAGATCCTAAGTCAAGGAGCAAATTTAGACACATCCAAGAAAGCTCGGGGACATTTAAACAAAGATATATGTAGCAGCCATACCAAGGGGCTTAATGATAGAGGACACCATATTAGAACCAAAATCCCTGATCAACAAAGGTACGGTTGAGATCTCACCAAGGACCAACAACAATCAAAAAGTCTCACAAGAGACCAAAGCAGAAGCAGCAAACAAAGGTCTCGGGTCCGGTTTCTCTCCTTATCTCATTTCTGCCATCCCTCATCATCTGCAAATTGTGGCCGTCGAAATCTTGATCAAGGGTGCAAAACATTTTTAAAAAAATCCGCATGCGGTAACAATTACCGCATGCGGTTTTTTTAGAAATTGTTCTGGACCCTTGGATCAAGATTTCGACAGCCAGGATAAGACTATGAGAGATAATGAGAAAAATGCTCATGAGAGAATCCTCTTCCCAAAGGTCTCGCCAGGGACCAAAACAATAGCCAACAATCTCATAGGGGACAATAACAACCACCCACAGTCCTACAGGGGGCTAAAACAACCACCCACGGTCGCAAGGGACCAAAAAATAACAACTAACGGTCTCGTAGAGGCCAATATATAGGCAAATTAATATACTAACCCTCTAGAATCTAATATAATCTAATCATAATGATAATATATTTATTTCTAATCCTAATAAATACTAGATAATAAACATCCACCTTAATAATATTAATTAATTATTATTTGTGAACTTCATGATGTTCTCAACATTTATGAATGAAATTATGGCGAATAATGTGAATTAAAATTTGATTTTAACCTAATCAATATCTCATTCTTTTCTTTCAATATACTTTCAGTTTTTGACAGTTTTGACTTGACTTCTCAATTAAGAAAATGGTCAAATTGTGTTTCTCAGGTTTGAAACAAACTCAGCAACGTCAGCTTGTTCAATTCGTATGGAGTATATTTCTTACACAAGACGACAGGGAGATTTTGGGCATTATAAGAGCACCTTCACAAGTAGCATTTAATGCTATAGAAGTTGGGAATTTTGAGTTTCTCGCTGTGCTTATGAGTACATATCCTGATTTGATATGGGAAGTTGATGAAAGAAATCGAAGCATAATTCACATTGCCATTTTGCATCGTCATGCAAATATCTTTAATCTCCTACAAGACATTGGCCCAGTCAAAGATTTCATAGCATGTTATTTGGATAACAAAGATCAAAGCAATTTATTACATATGACTGCAAAATTAGCACCACCAGATCGATTGAACTTGGTTTCGGGAGCAGCATTCCAAATGACCCTTGAGTTTTCATGGTTTGAGGTATCTTACTAGTAACAATATTTAGTCTATCTATAAGATACTTTTACATTAGTAGGTAGACCCTCAACTACAGTTGTGAAAATGTTGAAAAATCAAGTATATAGTTGTGAATAGTATCATTTATTATTGATCTTATATTTTATATTGATGGCATTTATATATCATTTGACAATGCAGGAAGTGAAGAAGATATTGCCACCTTCATTTATGGAGATGAAGAATGCAGAAGGCTTAACTCCTCACCAACTATTCATAAAGGAGCATCAAGAGTTATTGAGTAAAGCGGAATCATGGATGAAGGGAGTAGCAAACTCTTGCTTGATTGTTTCCACTATTATTGCTATTGGAGTATTTTACACTTCATTCAATACACTAGGTGGTGTCATTGACATTACAAGAATCCCTAATTACTTTCCAAAAAGATCATTCCTGGTATTTGGCACGTCTAATGCATTTGCCTTGATCTCATCCTCAGCCTCCACACTCATTTTCTTGTCTATCCTCATCTCACGCTATGCAGAGCAGGATTTTCACAAGTCACTACCATTGAAGTTGATATCTGGATTGGTTGCACTTTTCATGTCCATAATAAGCATGATGATAGCGTTTGGTAGTGGCTTCCTCACTGCAGACCATCATAGTTTAAACTTGGTTCCTGACTTCATTTCTTTTCTTGTTTTAGGAGCTGTATCTTTATTTGCATTTTCGCTGTTCTCAATCTGGTCTGATATAATCTATTCAACCTACTTTTGTAAGACTGTCTTTCGGCCATGTAAATATTTGCTTCACTAAAGTAGGTAGTTGTCTTTAAGAGTGATGGATTACTTCCTGTAATGTACATATGTACTGACGTAGTCTAAGAGTAACTTCCTTTTTTCAACTTTATGATTCCAATGCAACTGGGAATTTTGTTATTCTTAATTGAAAATTTTTCTTCTATCACATTCTACGCATTGTTATATGTTTGAAAAAACTTAACGCCTCAAAAGTCCACGTTGAAGGCTATCCCCCAATAAATTTAACCTACTTGTAACATAGGACAAAATCTGAGTTGTCTCCAAACGAAGGGGTTGACATGAATTAATGAGTTCAACGGGATTAACGTAGGACATGACCCTAACATTGGGATAAAGTATATATTAAATAAGGTTAAAGTTGAAAAATTATTAAATTTTAATATATAGTTAATGAGGTTTAAATATTTTGTTTTTGTTTTGATGAAACATGTCGAAAGTGATTTATAAATAGGACTAGAGGAATATATATAATGTGCCTAATTATTTGCAAGTCTAAAAGATTGTAACTAAGACTCTTATATTTATAAGAGTGAAATGAATTAATATTTATAACTCATTTTTCAATAGTAACATTTTGGGGAAATTGGGGAGAAGTCCTCTGTTAAAAATATAATTGGGAGAATTTCCCCCAAATTTTCCCAACATTTGTTATCATCTAATTGTCATTAAATTACTTTTTTAGGATCCAAGTATCACTTACCCTTCATTTATTAAGTGAGAAAGTGGTAGAAATATGTTAGACCCCTAATAGGCGATCTATGGCCTAAACTATATCTATTTAATAAAGAGGCCAGACCTGAGGCCTGTTTAGAAGCCTTTTAAGTTAGGTCTGAAAACCTATGTGCATAGCCTACAGTACTTCCAATACAAAAAAAAAAACACAAAAAAAAAACCCTCTATAAATTTATTCCCAGCAAATAAACACCATAAATGCGTCCTTTTTAATCAAGAAATTCGCACAAATAAACTCATAACAGCAGAAATTCTCATCTAAACATAAAATTACGATCTCGTTATGAGTAAAAAGAACATCTTGTTTGAGAGTTTCACCTGTATAGACAGAATATCCTACAAACAATGTGTAATACCTGGAAATTCCTATTTAATATAAGTATTATATTTTGGGAAATAATTAGTATAAAATGAAGGTGAGTATGTGTCTCAAATAATTATGATTTGTCAATTTAGGCAAATTTCATATTAAAATGGATTAACACATGATTAATTATGAGACTACAATTAGGAAAAATAAAATGTGACATAATTAACACATAAAACAATGGTTATTTTATAACCAATAAAGACAAGAAAATATGTTTGAGCAAAAAAAAAAGACAAGAAAATATTGTGAAAACACTTAAGTAAATTAAAGTGAATTAGCAAAAGTTAATGAGTAAATTAGCTTAAATTAATTACAAAAATTCCCCTAATTAATTAAGGACAAATTAAAAGCATCAATTGGAGACTGTCGTATTTTTGAAAATTAAGAGGCCAAGATGAGGGATTAAACTTGTTTAAATAGAAGCACTAATGACCTTGATTAGGTAGCAAATCAATTAACCTTTGACATTTCCAATAATAGGACAATTAAGCTCTTGATTATCATGGTGATTAAATTAATTGATCAGCCCTAAATATAATGTGGAAGGCGCCTTGCACAAAATGGAAGGAAAGAGGATTTGTCATACAATAATAATAGGTTGAAAAGTCAAATTTAGTAACTATCCAATTAGATAATTAAGCTATCAATTTAATTGGCTATTTAAAAACACATTAAATGACTAAAAGAAAGGAGGATGTCGGCAGGCTTGTGCAATGGATAGGATTTTTCTTTATTTTTTTTTTCTCTTTCAATGAAATAATCAAGCATTTGGCAATTAAAAAAAAACACATAAAGTGGTTGTTGTGAGGGAAGCATGTCGGCACATTAAATGGAGGGATAGGATTAAGTTTGAAAAAGTGATTTTTCGTCCAAGGGTTGGGTGAGTTTTGGTTAAATTTAATTCCTTTTGTGTCCTTGACTTTTCCTCTATAAATAGAGAACCCCTCCTTCACAAATTCTGCACACCACCACCGAAAACACCTCTGATCCTTTGATTTGGAGAGTGAGAAGTGGGATTGAGAAAGAGAAGGAGGAAGGAGGAGTGAGTTCATCAAGGGTGAGTTTCTAGTTCTTGAGCTTTAGTCTTTAGTCTTTAGTAAAATCTTAGTTTAATCTAGAAAATGGTAAAATAAATTCCCATGATTGTTTTTAGGCCTCCATTTCTTTTAAAACGCAAAATGGGGGTAAAAACATGTTGGAAAATAATTTTTGGAATCAATGGAGCAATATTGTGAAAATTGGTAAATTCCCAGATTTCAGTTTTTTCTGGAGTCGATCAGATTAAGGGTATTATTTTATGTATACATTCGTCTTCAAGAATTATGAATTTTTTCATTATAGTAGACATGTATAGATTTCCAATGATATAAAATTTGTAGCAATTAGAGTTCTGTAGAAGGAGATAAAAATTCCTGAAGTTGAGTCACAATTTTTGAAAGAAAATCTGAACATGGTTGGAAAACTTAAAACTGGTATTGACTCAGGGATTTCGAGTTGAAGACGTTATTTGTATTCAAACATAGACATATCAAGGATTATGTAGAATTATGGATCACCTCATTTCGATTTTTTTGGAATTAATTATGATTTTTCAAAGTTACCGAAAAATCTGGGCAGAAATGCTGAAATTCCATTTTTAAGGAAATGTAAGGGTATAATTGGAATATAAAATCCACCAGGGTAAAAAAGGTCAATAGTGGCTAAGGTATCTCTTAGGATATTATTTAAGAAGGAAATAATGCGGTGATAACATTATAGGATATCCGAGGATTCAGGAATCGGTACCGATCGGACAAACATACCACTAGCTCTGTCGACTAAGGTACGGACGCGTACTGTAACTCTAACTCTGATGCTTCTTGTATGCTTATATGTGATAGATTATTTCATAGAGTCATGAACAAGACTTTGTCTTGGGACATGCACCGTGGCTAAGATTCAGTCTTAGGTCACTGTTTATACATTCAGCTTTACGCGGGTTATAGTCTTGATAATACTGCATGATTGTTTTCCTAGCGCTGAGGACATGAGGAGTTGTCGTGGCACTGGTTAGTGCAAACGTGGATAACTTTACATGTGTTGTGTGCTATGTACTGTTGTGTTGTTATAGCCTTACATCTGCTGTGTGCTATGTATGATATGATGTAATGTTATGAATATCTATCTGTCATATATTGTTTTACTTGAGCATGAGGTTAACTGTTACCTGAGGTCCGATGGGTATTGGACCTCAGCACTTACCATAGCTTCAGGATCCGGAGGATCAGGAGCCGGTGACAAGGGTAAGCAGCACGCGTAAGGACTCGGCTGGAGATTTATTTTGGGAATGTATTTACATTTCTATGTAGTTAGAATTTTGGATACTCGGATAAATGTACCGCTATTACGAACAACCGGATACGCCACAGTTAATTTTTGGTTACATACTTTTTAGTTACTCATACTCTTATCTGCTCCAATGCTCTACTTTGATAAAAATATATTATTCCGCTTTAAAAAATGAGGTGTTACACAATGGGCTCTTACTTGATAGAGTAATACAATGATGGCACATGAAGTTACCCAAGTCCCATGGTAATGACAACTGAACATTTACAACACATGACTATAAATAAATTTCAATACCACAAACTGTCACACCCACTAGGGGTGCCGGCATTCTTAACCTTAATCTTTTACGCAATAGAGTGGCAAAATCAGAAATAGTCCGTTATACTAATACAATGAAAATTAAATTTTATCACATAACAACGGGTATTCCTAGGGCTTATACCCCTTTACATTCATTTACAGACAATGTAAAAAAAAAAAAAAAAAAACAAACTAAACACTGTTGCCCTCGATTCTTCAAGTTGTTCCTCTGCTGGGCCGCGTTCAAGCAACGCTCCCTCCTTGAACCTTGTGCAGCACTTCTCTTCCTATACTCACGTGTCTATTGGTTGTTAGTGGAGGGTGAGATTCTGATAACTCTCCTTATTTTGTATATTTAAAGTACATTTTGAAGATATTTGGAGAGTTATCTAAACAATTTTAAGAGATTTAAATGAGATTACATTGTTATAAGATCAAATCAAATTGGTATATTATTTAGGGGATTTCATTGTAAATATTATAGTTTTTAAATTTAAATAAAAATACTTTAGTTTAAATAAAATAAAAGAAAAAAAAAGAAAAAAAAAAAGAAATAAGTTTATGTTTTAATTATTATTATTAATATATAATTTGTGTTTTTGTTTTTTAAATGGATCAGGAGGGCAATTGAATTGAATTGAAGGAATGCAATGGATTGGGCCCAAGCATTGAATCAATTAAAGAAAAGAACGGACCAGTGGAGTATACTAATTGAATGAATCTGGGGGCCCACGATTTGAATATTCTGGAAGACCAAAAAGAAAAGCTACAGAATAGAATTGCAAAGTGAATGGGACCGATGGATTGAAAGCATTGAAGACCTAAAAGCCAAAAGGAAAAGCTACGGATTGAATTTTTGGTTTGGAGAATTGGAAATTAAATGAAGCAAGGGCCCACGGGAATTAAAGAGAAAGGAAGACCAAAAGGGAAGAGGGGAATTTGCGGAGAAAGAGAAAAAGAGAGCGCGCCGCTGGAGAAAGAGAACGAAGCAGAATTTGGAGATCATCGCTGGACATTTGGGATTGAAAGCAGAGAATAAAAAAGAAACAGAACGGTGCGCGAGGAAAGACAGAATGGAAAAGAAGAGGAGAGGGGGACTGAACACGGAGAGCAAAGAGGAACAGAGGAGCTGCAATTTTGGGGGTGTTTGTTTTATCTTTACTCATTTTCCCTTGAATTTCCATATGTCTTTGAACTCTGAATTTATTATTGCTGTTCTGGATTTGATTAAAGCCATGCTTGGCTAAATCTTTTATTCTAGGGTTCTTTTGACCCTTTTGTATGGATTAATACTTGAATATTCCTCTCTTGTGGTAGATTAATATATGTATGTGTTGATTTTAACCTTGGCTTAATGCTTCTAAATGATTGGCCTCCATTTAGATGATTTATTCACTTAGGTTTTGACTTGAGAAAGCTAATCTAGGTATAGAACTTGATTGAAATCATGCTTGTCTTGAAGTTTACTTGATAAATGGATAGTTTGTTGGTAAAATAGAGATATATTTACTAACCTTGCATTGTCACATTAGGGTTGTTGCTTAAATATTGATTCTCATTAATTGTAGCAAGAGATTGTGCATTTTAATGAGAAGAGAAACTTGATTTTGACTTGAGAGAGCGGGTCAAGTGTTTTAGAACCTTAGACTAACACATATATGTATTGAAATGCTACTAGAGAGGAAATTAACCAAGTTGTATGAAATGCAAAGGGGGAAAAAGAGCCCTAGGCTCAATTATCCTTGAAGTTAAAGAATCAATTGCCTTTATCAATTTTATGTTTTAGAAATAGTCTTTAAAAAATTCTCATTCCAAATCAAAACTTTGTTTTAGCTCAACTTGATGAAATTCATTAAGCCTCTTGCTTGACCAATTTGTTAAACAAATCCTCGTGGGAACGATACTTTATTTATCACTTTATTACTTGCGAATCTCGTACACTTGCGAGGCGAACAGATTCCGAGGAATCCCAGTAGAAGACAATACCAATACAATGCATGCAAGATAAATGCTAATGTATGATATACTTGCCTTGCACAAGCTCATGTTAAGATGATGACATTTCTGCATGCTCAATGCTTCATGCATCATACTCATGACCATAGCATAATCATAAACAGAGCTTCAATCATTCAAGTATGTTAAACATAGCAAGTGAGTATAGCAACCAGACATATATATGCAAGTAATAATATTAAATACATGCAAGTAAGGTAAGCCCACTACCTTTAAGGACTACTATCCTTACTCGGGTTTCTCTTTCGTCAACCGCTAGGGTTGCTTGAAGTTCTTTCCTTCTCATTCTAGCCCTAAGGACATAACCATACCTTTAAAACCAGGGAAAATGAATGTTTACCAAAGTTGTATTAACCTTACAACTTTTACCCCTTATTTTCTTTACTTTTGAACTTAACCTTAAATTCCCATAATTTATATTAAACTTTGAAAATTCATAATTAAATGCATAAAAATTGAACTAATGTGCCGTCAACTCTCACATATTCATAGGAAAGTCGAATTTCATATAAAAATAATGTCAAAGGTCAGGACTTGTCAATTCATTCCCAGTTGTTATGTTTTCCTTGACTGTCCTATTAAGTTTCCAAAATTCATAACTTATCTTTAAAAATTCATATATGGATTTCTAGATGCACAATTTAGGTATTTCAAAACCTTATAAACTCCTTATTAAGTATAGTTTTTTGAAAAATTGTTTTAATCATTTAATCACTCCCCATTCATTCCCAGTTTCCAAAAACGTCCAGACTGTCTAGATTGGTTTCCAGAACTCAGGGTCATTTTGTACAATTTATTTCTCACTGACCAGAGCTTGGAAAAATAAAAAATACATACCATTTTAAAGATATTAATGTCATATATATTCTGGAATATTTTTATAATTTTTAGAGGACGTTTACTTGGTCAAAACACACAGACAAGATACTGACCTCAGGGTTTCCAAAACTAGCGATTTTTACTTCTTTAAAGAGCTTGTTATTTTATGTTTGAAAATCCCTTTGAAAATTCATTCACCAACATATTCCCACTCCATTTTCTATGAGGAACACATTGGTGGTATAATATTTTAAAAACTCCAATGATTTCTTTGAGTTTACCCCAGATTACGAAATCTGGGTTTTCAACCAAGCTTCAAGAATTTTAAGAAGAAGAAGAAATGCTTACCACTAGGCTTGACTTTGGACTTGTGATCTCTTTTACCACACTAATCCTTGTTCAATCTTCAGCCTAGACTTGAGAGAGTCACATGCATGTTGAGTTTTTAACCATCAATGTTAACATGCATGTAGGGAAACATCCAAAACACCAAGTTTGAGTTCAAGTTTCTCACCTTGAACTTCTTGCTTTTCCTCTTCTACCTTCAAACCGTGGTTGATGTTATTGATGATGATGATGATGAGGATGATCTATGTAGGAGGAGAGGAGGGTTGGTGTTAGTTGAAGTTGTTTGTTACTTGAGAGGGAGAGACCAAAAGGGAGGAGGACAGGTTCTGAACTTGAAATTATGTTGAGAGGGAGATGGCTTCACGGCAATAAGAGAATGAGAGGGAGAAAAATGAAAATGAATTAAATGGATGTATGTGTTGGCTGCATTAGGCTACGACATAAGAGGAAAAAGAAATGGAAAATCTGATTTCATGTGAGTTTGACAAGTGTTTTACATGCAAAAGGCCACATGTTAATTTGTATGAAGAGGAATTGCCAAGTGTCATGGATTTTGCATGTGTGTGTGTTAGCTTGTGCATATGGTGCCATGTGTCAAGAGGGATACATGCATGGTGCCAAGTGGCTTGTGTGTATGTGTTGTCTTGTTGAACGGTTTTTGGGAAGTATCATATGTGTAAAATCTTGGTGTTCGTGTTCTTGGTTTGCGTATTTGGGTTCTAGTTTTGTTGTCTTGGTTTGCGTGCTTGGGTTCCGGTGTTGTTGTCTTGGTTTGCGTGTTTGCCTCGGTTTACGTGGCATACTTGAAATTCTTCCTTAGGCTTTACTTGGGATTGCGACACGAATACCGAGACCCAACAAATGTAGCCACATACTGATGTTTTCACAAAAACGCTGGGCATACCCAACTGCCTTGAAAATGTCGTATACTTACTTATACCAACATATTTTCACTCAACTAATTGTCCTATACCTCAGGACATAGTTGGGCGGCATCTTTTCCAACTGGATGTACACCGTATAAGTGCTCAGTGCCCGTTTTTCAATTATACTTTAATTCCATGTCTTACACATACTAGGTCCACTGACCCATATAGCTGAGTTACCTAGTCCTCGAGAGGCTTCCTATCTCTCGACATTCTTGGGACTCTTCCCGAATTGGGCTTAACCGTTTGTCTAATTTAGGCTTATTTTCAATTCTTAGGGCTCAAAATTTGGGATGTTACATAAATTATATAACAAAAATTATAGACTTTCTATAGAAATTTCTGTAGAATCTCCCTTGAGAGTAAGATCTCAGGACAATCCTACAATAACCTGGTATGGTCAAGAGGAGCTCCGCTCCATAATAACAAATACAAAATACCTAAATAAGTCGAGGATCCTAACTATAACATACATGTAGCACCAAGGTTACAAAAATAAATAATGAGTTTAAACTTTTACATTAACAATGAATCTTTCACTATGATGCTTCAACTTCAAGACAACATTATAATTCTTTATTGCTCAATAGGAGAAACACGATAATCTGTGCTATCTGAGGCCAAAAATATTTTCCGGTGAATAACGTCCTATTTATATAATTTAATAAACTACAGGAGAAAATAATTTAAACATGTTTAAGTTTGAAAAATAACAATATAGCAATAATTGTAATTTCTATGTCATACGATCATAGATATAAATAAAATTCTAGATAGGATCCTCAATCAAATAAATCAAAATATGTAATAAATTGTTTTGTTTAATAAAATTGATTTAAAACGTCAAATCTTATCTATTTGTAGAACTTCTACATAACGGATAACAAGCGTTGGCATACAGTCCATGAGGGTTACCAAGAAGCGCATATCAAGGCTAAAAATACAACTGTGGACACACAATCCATGAGGGTAAATAACCAAAATAGCACAACACAAGGCCACAAAACAAGTGTAAGTACAAGACTCACAAATAACAAGCATGAGAACGAATCCCACACAAAGACTTAGGGTTTTTCGTGAGGGAAAAAGGTAACCTTGACTTATCCCCACACAAATTCACATTTTGGACTCATTGGAAACCTTAAAAATACCAAATTCTCACTGTTTTCACACGTTCAACATCATAGGGCAGAAACTTAAAACAATATTCACTAAGTTGTCGGTTAGGTGCCTACCTTGAATCTTCGGTTGCGTATGGCTTCCTCTTGTCTTGGACCAAGACCTTTAGCTGATCACTCTCTTCTCCCTCTCATGAAAACGACTAGTAAGAAATGAAAATGGGCAAGGGGGTGTCCTTAAATAGACCCTCTTGATTAGGGCTATTACGCAAGATTTGCTATTATCCAGTGGTTAAAAGGATGCTTCAGATTTTTATCCAATTCTTTGGCTTGCTCTCCAAGCCATTCTAGATGGTTCTAGGGCAGCCTTGGAGCTTCCATCTTGGCCCTAAAAATCAGATTTCTTGCTGCCCAAAAATTGTAATTATTGGATTTACTGGGTGCAAGTTTTTATCTAGTGGTTAAAACAGTGCCTTGAGGGTAAAATGGTCATTTTCAGTTACTTTTTCTCCAAGACAATGGGACCCACTAGGAAGCCCTAAAATGGCGCCATAAATGACCATGTGGGGTCATGATTATCTGTTATTCACCCTGTCACATCAGATTCAAATGTGTGGTGCAGATTAAACTTATTATTTTAATATTTCTCTCTCTTCATTATTACTTGATGAGACCTTTTCCTTGCTCTCCAAGTCACTACTTTCTCTCCCCTAGCCCACCATGTGGCGCCATTTCCTCTATTTATGGGTTCTAGGCCCACCTTCAGATCCCCTAACCAGTCCCGCTCAGCTGTTTTTTGTCGTTTACACTTTTCCTTATTGCTTGGGCCACCCAATTGGACTTGTGTGGGGCCAGATCAACTGTCTCTTCTCCCTAACCATGAGTGGCTGAAATATAGTTCCTTGGGGAGCAAGAAATCCATATTTCAATATCTCATAATTACCTTGTACTTCGTGATATCGAAAATCTAACTTCTGACCCCAACACGCCACGTGTCCTGCAAATCATCACTATTACTAACTTCCCTGGTTGAGCACGCACATAATGCCTTTCAGGGTTGGAGTTTGCGTCCCATAACATCTTTTGTCACTTATACATTATACCGGCTCACACCTCTCTGAGCTTAGTTCCTCCACAAGTTACCCTGTATCTAACATGGTTTTCTTCTTAACTTAACCTTGAAACACAAACGCTCAAATAAACTATCACTAGTGCAAAAAAGGGATTTAAGACCGCCTCATTTAGAGCGGATCATCGACTCCCCGGTCTTAAAGGTGTGACCGGTGGAAGTTTTGTAAATAAAAAGAACTTCTTATACAATGAAGGGCTATAAGACCGCCTCATTTAGAGCGGATAATCGAAGCACCGGTCTTAATGGTGTGACCGGGTGGCGCTTTGTAAATAAAAAGAACTTTTACACAATGAAGGACACCTCATTAAGACCGGACTAAGTATCGGCGGTCCTAAAGTCAGTGACCGTGGCAAATTTGTAAATATAAAGAACTTCTTATTCGATCAATTTTTCATAGATCTTATCCGCACTGTTAAAATAACAACCGGTCTTAAAAATGTTAATAAAAAAATTGAAATATCAATTACTTTTATGGAGAAATCTCATCAAGGCGATTTATATTTTCTACACTCCAAAATATTATGGAAAAATATAAATATAAAGGTATTAAAGTTTTAAGACCGAACATATATAATAGCCGGTCTTAAAACTTTGACTTTTAAGACCGGTCTTAAAATTTGTCCCAGACTAAAGTTTAAATAAAAAATTAATAAATGTTAAGACCATAGTTACGAATGACCGGTCTTAAAAGTTAGATCTTTAAGACCGGACAAAAAATTTGGACGGTACTAAAGTTTGAATAAAAATTAATTAATTTTAAGACCGGACATATAGAAAGACCGGTCTTAAAGGTTATCTTTTAAGACCGTATATAGGTATATGTCCGGTCTTAAAAATGAAGCGCCAAATAAACGTTACTTCGCGCGGAAGCTTTTGTCACTCTCACTGAAGAACCCCTATTCACGTTGCGAAACCCTTCCTGTTGCATTACCTCTCTTCCTTGCCCCGCGTACCGTTAGCCTCTGTTACTCCCTCATTTTCTCAGGCATTCCTCTCTTACTGTCTTGAAAATGAACGGTGAAAACGATTCCACTCGTGTTCCTGAAACTACAGATACTGGTTTGACTGGTGAGGGTCGGACGAACGAACCCTCTTCATCTCACATTGAGCCTCCTCAGCGCCGTGCACGCCGTGGTAGAAGCGGCACACGAATGATGGAAGTATCCCTTAGTCGGAATTCTGGGACGAAGCTCGAGATTCTTTTTGATGAAAATTTGCAACCTGTCGGTCCTAATAAAAGCACATATACTAGTTTTGTCGGCGCTCTAGTACGCAGCAAGGTTAGCATTTTGACAGATGAGTGGAAAAATGTGGACCAAAAAACAATAAAGGATCCTATGTGGGACACTATCCGGCTTACATTCACCGTCCCTGATTCTGAGAAGTTGAAAGACTCAACATTGTCTTATTGTGCTGAGCGGTTCAGGAAGTTTAAGACCTTTCTGGCTAACACTTATATTTTTGCCGAGGTTCAGCCTGACCATAAACCCTGGGACAAGTACAAATTTATTGATGAACAAACTTGGCAACAATTTGTTCAGAAGTGGACCACTCCTGAAGCTCTGGTGAGTTTATATTTAGTTTTGTTTGCAATTTTGTTTACTTATTAACCTGTGCGAATATGTGAATGTTATTGTGTACATCTAATCCTGTTAGTTAAATGGTTTAGTGTGTGAATAGAAGTATACATTTGCTGCCTTTGTCCTGCATGAGAGGAGCATGTCCTAGTTCCATGCAAGTCTGATATGTAAACTGTGTAATGGCAATGGTTAGACGTTGTTGTTAGTTAGTAAGTATGTTAACTGTGTAATGGTTTCGGTGCAAGTAGTTAGTTAGTTATTCTAATATGTGTAGGAACCATTTATGATGAATGAATGAATTGACTGAGTTGGCAACATTTCTGCAACTCCCTTTCCTTTGGTTGTCCCAATTTCTTCTACAATGCTACATCTTCCTTAAGTAAAATGTTGAAACTTGATGAAGTGAATTTGACTAATGTTTGACATTCATATCAAGCGAAGTTCTCTAATTTCATTAGTGACATGGCTGGAATTCATAATTGATATATAGTTGTTTTCAATCCCGATTCACGAGAAAATAAGGGAAAAATATCGGGAGATTGGGAGAAAGAATGATTGCCCACACAGGGGCTTCTCGCGGCGGATATGAAAAGGCCGAAAAGATTTGATGGCGGCCAAACGGAAGAGATTGGAAGATGAAGCTGAATCCAATCCTTCTACGGTAGTTGACCAGCCGCCATCTCCAATACGTCGCGAGGAGCTGTGGTTGTATATTCGGCAAAAGCCAAGCGGCGCCTACACGAGTGAAAAACTCGTGTAGTTGCTGAACGAATTGTAAGTATCGATATTGTTATTTTTTACTTACTAAACATGTTTCATCGCTAAGCTTCTCGTTATCTCGTATCTTACAGAAGATCTTAAAAAGAAAGAGGCGAGGGATCTTTTGCGTCGGACGGGAGGAATGATGTTCTGACCGCTGCGACCGGAAAACCAGATCACTCGGGGCGTGTAAGGGGGATTGGAGGACGGGTAGGCCTAAAGCAATACTTTGGTAAATCCAAACGCCACAGACAAAGTATGGTTACCCGGGGAGGAGATGGATCAGACGCTTGCCAAATTAAGTGAGGAATCAGCGGCGAAAGATGCTGCATTGAGGATGTTTCAATCGAGATGAGCAAGATGAAGGAGGAGATGGAGAAAATGAAGTTCCTCCGAGCTCTCGGCCGAGAGACCAGTGTGGATCCCTTGACACCTTCACTGCACCTATGCAAGCAAGAGAGCACTAGAGGAGCTGCATTGTTGGACAGTCAGAGTAACCTTGCCATCTGTATGTGGAGGATCGTGATGGTCATAGACAATTGGTTGCTAAAGGGACTGCCCACAACTTGGGATCAACTGTACACCACGAACAAATGGCCGATGATGAAGTCGAGTGTCGGTTGAAGAGGTGATCTTTGATGCACTGTCCCTCTCCTAACCGATGAGTGAAGCTTGTGAGTGATGTCAAGGGAACCTTCATCTCTTGGCCGTGAAGCTTGTAGATGTCTCTACTCCTCCTCAAGCTCCACCCCCTCATCAACCTTCACCCCTCCTCAATCTCCATCCCCTCCTCAAGCTACACCCCCTCCTCAAGTTCCATCCCCTACTACTAACGTGACGGCCAAGGAAAAAACAAATATTTATGAAGTAAGTATCTTCTTCCTTGATTACATAATTTAAATGCACCGTTTAGACACACATACATATATACTAATTCCCGATCGATGTCATTCTTGTAGGTGCATGCACGAGAAACCGGTTCAACAGGCGAGAATTCGGATTTTGGATTCTTGTGCCCAGTGTATGCAAGTACAACACTACCTCTGGAAATGAGACAGGAGTACATATCAAAGAGGTTGTGTCAAGTGCCAAGAAAGGTGTACTTGTTTCCATACTGGCTCGGGTACATATATATCACAATTCTTGTCTCGCAATTCACTTAATTATATTATGCTACATATATATATATATCACCGAGTACTTTATCGTCGTGTGAATTTTCAGCAACCACTGGCGGTTGGTCGTCATGAACATGGAGTCGCATTATGTTATCTTCTTATGCTCCATTCACTGGATCCATCGCTTGTGTTGAAGCGATCATCAACGAGTAAGAATGTCATTTTGATTGTCTTGTCCGAAATCTCTGTTGTGAATTTTCAAGTGAACATTACCGATAAATTTGTGATTTTGATGATAGTGGCATGAAGACCTTCCAAGTTGATGTAAAAAAGCGTGGGCCTCGGCTCACGGATCCTAAATGGCACAAAATTAAGGTTAGTACATATTTGGACATGGCATAATTGCCTTCCGAAGTTGGTCGAGAAGCTATATATGCTCTTATATATATTTATTGTTATTTTTAGACCCGTCGGCAACCGCAAGAATCGAACTTATGTGGCCGTACGTCATGAAACACATATATGATATTGTGACGGAGGAAAGACTAAATTCACTTTAAGGGTAAAATGTTATGGTCGAATTCGATCACCGATGGCTTAATGTTACATATGAAATATGCACGTAATAATATGTTATTTACATTTCTGTCTTTGATGTTACAGAGGTTTTCCTGTCCAAAGCCATTTTCTGATGATGAAGTGGAGCACATACGCTATGTGTTTTGTGAATATCTGTATAAACTGGTCTTAGAAAAGCTAAGTCAGGACAATGATTAATGTCCTAAATTAATTCCTTTGTAAATAATATATGCTAGTGTTAGCAACAATAGCCTTCTGTACATACATTATTTGTTTATTTTTTCGACTAGCTAATTCATTCATTTGTAAATATAACGCAATGTAATTCAATAATAAATTTGTTTATTTTTTCGAACAATTTGTGTGTGTCCATTTTGGGTTTCTGAATGAATGGGATGGTGGATAAAGCTATTTAGTGCTTGAAATTTGAGGTACAAAGGATGTTGAAAATGAGCCAAAGAGGCTCGAAAAGTATTCGCGACTTTTAGGACCGTATATTTGTTAAAAGTACGGTCCTAAAGGTCTTCGTCCATTTTAAGACCGTATATTTAACAAATATCCGGTCCTAAAAGTCTTCGTCTAATTCTAAAAATAATGGTAGAGACTTTTAGGACCGTATATATGTCAAATATCCGATCCTAAAAGTCTAGAAAATATACGGCTAAAATATTAGGACCGTATATTTGTTAGTTGTCAGGTCTTAAAAGTCTTCGTTTATTTAATAGTTTGCCGAAACCTTTAGGACCGTATATTTGTTAGATGTCCGCTCCTAACTTTAAATTTTAAAATAAGGCTTAATTTTTAGGACCGGGGATTTATTATACGACCGGTCCTAATATTCAAGACTTCATTTTTTATAATAGTTTGCCGAAACCTTTAGGACCGTATAATTGTTAGTTGTCGGCTCCTAACTTTAAATTTTAAAATAAGGCTTAAATTTTAGGACCAAGGTTTTATTATAGGTCCGGTCCTAATATTCTTCATTTAAATAGAGTTGGTGATTCGGTTTTCAGACATATCGTTAGGGTTCAAGGCAACCATGTTTCTGGCGATCTTCTCAAGTTTTGTGCTTCGTTGTCCTCGTTTCTACTTTTCTGGTTGTGAAGATCATCATCGGTGTCCCTTTTTTGTTTTGTTTTGTATGGTCGCAACTGTTAACTTTATTCTGCAAATTTTTAAGATTGATCACCACGAAGAGGACAATGTTTTGTTTGTTCTTGTTGTTGGAGAAAAAAGAACATAAAGTTAAAGGCAAACAAGGAAGGCGATTGGGAAATAAAAATTTTATTTAATAATATTTTTTTTCTGCTGCCATGTGAGGTAGCAGTACAAAAAAAAATAAAAACTTAAAAATTTCTAATCCTCCCCATCGTTGTCGGAGGGGAGGGAAGGGTCGGAGACGTCGTCATCAGAGGTATGGTACTTAACGTCATTGGCGTCGAGTACCGCGTTCAGCTTGTTGTTGACGGCGTGATAGACTGAAACAGCTTGGCCCAAGCTTCGGTCTATATGATCGACGCGGGCTATCAGTGCTCCAAAGATTCGCGAGGTTCGGGTTCGGAGGCAACGGAGGAGGATATGGAGGTGCCTCGGGATTTCGCCAGCAGAGGACCTCGTCGTGGTGGAGAAGCCATTACGGTGGAGGTTCTAGGAGGAGATGGAGATGAATGTGAAGAAAGTAACAACGGGTTTAAATAGAGAACCCATCCCGAAGAATGTGAAACGCCGGAAACATTAACGAGGAGACGCATATTTGCTCGAATACGAGGAGACGCCTAGTTGGGAAGTTTATGTGGAAGCCGAAGAGACTCGAATCATTCATTTCAACATGGGGAAGGGACTCTTGTTTGAAAAGAATGAACTTTTAATACCGGATACTGTGTAAGATCCGTTCTTAAAAGTAATTTTTTTAACCAAAAATTCTTACTTGAAAAAAATAAATTGAAATATAATAATAAATGAGTTTTAGGACCGGATATATGATAAAAGGATGGTCTTAAAAGTAATTGAATTAAAAATTAGTTTTAGGACCGGATACAAGATAAAAGTTCGGTCTTAAAAGTTTGTTAAAAGTAAATGACTATTAGGACCGGATATTTTGAACAAATACGCTCTTAAAGTAGAAACATTAAATTCATTATATACCAATTGACGAATTCATCATCGATGTTTATCTCTCCCGCTATCTGTCCTTATATACTCCACACACTACCTCTTTGTCCTTGTTAACTCCTCACTTCCTAGCTCTACGCCCCAACTTCTCAAATCCTCAATGTCGTATTGTTTCCGAAGACTCTCGGGTCGTTGGACCCATTGTTATTTCTTCGGATGATGAAGAGATTGCTCATGCCGCACCCCCCCCTCGATCCTTCTGCAGATCCTGTCCTTGCCGAGTTCATCCGTCATCTTGAAGCTGGTCATGCAGATGTTCGTAATCCCCCTCTCCAACCTATTGGCCCAGTAGCGCCTACCTCTCGATCCATTCATATTGCGGGTGGAGAGAATAAGACAACAACTTGCTGATCTCCGGCGGAAATTAATGCTCTTCACGCCGAAATCGCCGAGGTTGTTCAACGATTCTTGTGGATGATAATATTCAGCTTGTTTTTCTTTTGTTTTTGTTGTTGTGTATATATTCTGAAGTAATGTAAGAAACATTAAGAACACTGTATGATTTTTTGGCTGTTCTCCAGTAATTCATTAAAGAAACTTATTCTCCAATTTTCCTTTATTTTTTGTCCAAAAATATATCCTTTATTTTATTGATTTAATATTGCAATCACCAAGGCCATTAAGACCGGACATTTTATAAGTAACGGATCTAAAGAGTATTTGAATTTTAGGACCGGATGTTTTATAAACCTCCGGTCTTAAAACTTAAAAGACTAATAAAAATTTAGGACCGGATACTTTTAAAACTCCGGTCTTAAAATGTTAGTTTATCTTTAGGACCGGAAATTTAATTAATAACTGGTATTAATAAAATCCAAAAAGCTAAATAAGGTACCTTTGTCGCGGGGAAAAATTAAATTTCCCTCTCTGATCTCTTGTCTTGCCGAAAGTGAATACTCAGGTTCCGACTCGAAATTTCCCTCTCAGCTTCGTCGCTGCTTCCGTACCTCTCTCGACAATCACTCTCTGGTTCCTTAGCTAAACGTCTATAGACGAAGCTGTAAGAGATGTTTCGGTTAAAACTTTATTATTTTCCAGCTTATCGTTCTTGGTTTTTCATGGGTTTAACGAAATCGGTGTAATGTTGTTATGGGTATTCTCTGTTGTTAATGAATATTGTTTTTTGAAGATTATATTTGCACTTTAGACCTACCCAACTGACCAACAAGTGTTTTTAGGTTACTCTTGCTGTCTTGTCTGCAACATCAACGTTCGTGAGCGGAGAAGTAAGACGACTAAGCAAACGCATTTGAATTTATATGCTACAGGTTAGTCCACAAGACCTTCATCCCCTGCATTTAATTTCCTCGTCTTACATTTATTTTGGTTCTTGGATTCACTGTGATGCATTTATGACCAAACGTGATTCTTAATTTGTTATGCATTTAATGGGCAAGTTCCTCAGTAAAAGTGATTCTTTGAGACAATATTTGCATTTGGAGTTGGCTTATTTTATATGCAAGTTTCAATTTTTCGATTATGTATGATCAATGATTTTCGTCTATAATATATAGGAATTCTACTATGGATCACGGTTGGATAGATGCTTTACGAACGAGTGTTGAATATCGAAATGGGGTTAGGGAATTTATAGAATTTGCTAAACAAAATGCCCATGATGATGGGGAAGTATTATTGCCCTTGTGTAAAATGTTTGAATGAGTGTCGACTATGTCCCGAAGTTATACGCACACATTTAATTTGTCACGGATTTTGTAAGACTTATACAAGATGGGTATGGCATGGTGAACAAGTGCCATCAAGTGGGAAAAAACATGGGGAAGTGGCCTTTGATGATAATGACACGGATATGGATGATCGCATAGAGGACATTATCCGTGATGTAGGAGAAGAGGCTTTTGAGCGATCACATGCATATGGTAATATGTGCAGTGCAGAGACACCGCTATACCGTGGGTGTAAAAAATACCAATTGTTGAACGCTGTATTGAAATTGGTAAGCTTGAAGGCACGTCATGGATGGAGCGACAAGAGTTTTTCAGAATTGCTTGAGGCTTTGAAGGACATGCTTCCGATTGATAACGTGTTGCCGCATCGCTACTATGATGCTAAGAAGATACTTTGTCCACTGCCTAGGAACCTCAGGCTTTCCCTTAGCACGGATGGCATGAATCCCTATGGAAGCCTTAGCGGCATACATAGCTCATGGCCCGTACTCCGATTGTTTACAACTTATCTCCTATGTTATGCATGAAACGAAAGTACATCATCTTTGTCTATGTTGATTTCGGGACCAAAACAACCCGGAAATGACATAGATGTTTACCTCGGAGCCCTTGATCGAAGACTTGAAGGAGTTGTGGGAAGAAGGTGTCGATGTTTTTGACTCTTTCAAGAAGGAGGTCTTTAAAATGAGAGCCATGATATTTTGTACTATAAACGACTTCCCAAAGATATGGGAACTTGTCGTGGTATAGTGTAAAAGGCCATAAAGCATGTCCGGTTTGTGAAGAAGGCACATGCTACCATCAACTTCAACATGGAAGAAAGACGGTGTATCTTGGACATAGGAGATTTCTTAGACGGGGCCACCCATATCGTCGATTAAAGAAGGCCTTTTTTGGTGGCCAAGAGTATGAAGAAGCTCCGGTGGCATTGACAGGGAGCAAGTGTATGAAAAGGTTAAAAATATCGGTGTCATCTTCGGTAAGCTGGAAAGAGTAGAAAAGAAACAAATATATGGAAGAAGAGATCTGTATTCTTTGATCTTCCCTATTGGCGCAATCTTGATGTGAGACACTTTGTATTGATGTCATGCATGTGGAGAAGAACGTATGTGATAGTATTGTGGGCACGCTTCTCAACATACAAGGTAGTTCGAAGGATGGTGTGAAGGCAAGATTGGATTTGCAAGCAATGGGAATACGCGAAGACTTGCATCCAAGGCCATATGGGAAGAGAACTTATTGTCCCCTGCTTCTCATACTTTGTCTAAGGATGAGAAACGAAGCTTTGTGAGTGTTTACATGGCACAATTCCCTCGGGGTATTCTTCAAATTTTAAGAGGCTTGTCTCGATGAAGGACTTGAAATTAGTAGGCCAAAAGTCTCATGACTGTCATGTCTTGATGCAACAGCTACTCCCAGTAGCTATTCGAGGGATCGCCGAATATGATCTTTGGGTCGTTTTGACTAGACTTTGTTTCTTCTTCAATGCGGTTTGTAGTAAAGTGTTCAAGATTGAAAAGTTGGATGAATTGGAGAATGAAGGATATCTTATCTTGTGCCACCTTGAAAAGCTTTTTGTTCCTTCATTTTTTGACATCATGGTTCATCTCATTGTTCATCTAGTGAGGAGATAAAGTTGTGCGGCCCTATCCATTTACGGTGGATGTACCCTATTGAAAGATCTATGAAATTCCTAAAAGGGTATGTGCAGAACGCGTACCGGCTGAAGCATCAATTGTTCGAAATATGTTTCAAGAGGCCATGGAATTTTGTCAAAATTATTTGGCCAAAGTAAGACATATTGGGCTTCCAAAACGTCGGCATCGAAGGGGTAGACGTGGGGCTTCGGTAAAGAGTGTGGATCCCGATGAATTGTCACAAGTCCACTTATACATCTTGAATAATGTTGATGAAGTTCAAGCCGCATATCTGCACATAAAGAGGCTGTAAGGAAAGAAAACCATCGAATGACCGAACAAAGGTTGATTAGGGAGCATAACAGTAACTTTTGCAAAATGGTTCAAACAAAAGGTCGAGGATCTGAATGTGTTTCTGACACAATGAAATGGTTAGCACGTGGTCCTGAGGTTGAAGTCATAAGTTGGAATTCGTATGTGATCAATGGTTATACATTTTACACGAAGTCCCTAGATGATAGGAGCACAGTCCAGAACAATGGTGTTATGTTAGAGGCTGAATCTATGCACTTCTCCACCCATCTTCAAATGCAAGTGGGTTAATGTCAATAATGGTGTTCAGATCGATCGGCTAGGATTTACTTTAGTCGATGTCAATAGTAGAAGTTTTGGAGATGAACCTTTTATTATGGAAGACCATGCGAAACAAGTGTTCTATATCACCGATCAAGAAAATAAAATGTGGTCTGTAGCTCTCCAAGGAAAGAGGGTCATTGATATTGATGAGGAAAGTCATTCAAATTATGGTCTTCCTGATAGTACTCCTTTTTCAAGGGGTCTACCGGACATGAACGAAGAAGATGAAGCGGATAATGAACCCGGCATAAGAAATGATCATCAAGAAGGGATATGGGAGGATATCACTTTATAAAAGAGTCAATTCATAAGGTAATATTCATATGCAGAATTCTTAGAAAACTTTAAGGTTTTAACAATATATATTATATATTCCTTCTATGTTCCGTTCTTAATTAAACAATATAATGTCACGCTGACTATGAATTTGTTCTTGTTTTGTTTTTGTGGTAGGATCCGATTCAAAGGGGCATGTTATAAAAGAGGATGCATGTTACATTGTTGGGTGGGAATCAGATGAAGGCATGGTGAATAATATATTGGACTACATGTATGTTGATTTACGTGCTGCATGTATTGTAACTCATTGTGATTGTAATTAGTTATATATCTTAGCTTATTGTATAAATTACTTTAGCTGTTGTAGACTTAAGGCCACATAACTCATGGTGGATAATTATTTGTATTCTTTTCCCAATTCAATTTATTCATGTTCATAGCTTGTAGCTTAAATTAAGTATATCGACTTTTATGTGCTGTTTTGGATGGTGGATTTTTGTGTATTATATATGATCAGGAAGAACAGAACAGGAAAAAAATTTAGAGCGCAAATAAATAAGACGGTCTTAAATGTTCAATTGTTAAGACCGGATGTATATCTATGACCGCTCTTAAAGGTATTAAGCCGGTCTTAAAAGTTGGTCTTTTAAGACCGGTCCATTTATAAGTGCGGTCTAAAAGTTCAATTTTTAAGACCGGATGTATATAACATCCGGTCTTGAAAGTCGACTTTAAGACCGGGATCTGGTCCAGGATATTACTATTTTTAGGACCGGGTTTATTTTTGTCCGGTCTTAATATTCGGATCTTTTAAGAGCGGTCTAGTTTTTGTCCGGTCTTAAAGTTTGAGTTTTGGGACCGAACAAAAAATATTTCAGGTACGAATTTTAAGACCAAAGGTTTAAAATGTCCGGTCTTAAAGAAACTCTTTAAGACCGGTTCTTTGTCCGGTCTTAATAGGGAGACTTTTAATACCGCCTGGAACAAGACCTGTCGCTGGTCCGCTCCTAATATACCTGTTTCGTCCGGTCTTAAAATCCTTTTTTCCACTAGTGTATACGCATTTATTGTTTCATTCATTTGTGTAATATCAATGTTTATCAATATGATCTTTTAGAGAGTTATATTTTTGATCAAATATCTTTGTAAGAATCTTAAGGTAGTGGGACTTTGAGATTGAGTCATTGATTACAACTTGTAAGGGGGAGTGAATCCTAGTGAGAGGATTAATTCGAGTATAGAGTGTGTAATCATTTGAAGAGATAGTGAAATCCCAGAGAGTCTGGGGACTGGACGTAGGTCAAGAGTTTAGACTGAACCGATATAAATCTCCTATGTCAATCTTCCTCTCTCTGTATACTCTATTAATCTCTGTTTTAGTGAGTGAGTTTCAGGGGAAATTGAAAAGTTTTTAAATCACCCAATTCACCCCCTCTTAGGTGATATTTTGTCTTTCAGAATGTTCGGCTCTTAATGTGTTACCAAATGTGGAAACTCACCTTGATGTAATAATTAAGAATCAGTGTGCATTGCCAAATAACGATCATCATATTTCTATGTGGAAACCACTAAATGAGTCAAAGTTCAGAATTTGTTAGGACGGAGACGAGAGCACGGGGACAACCACCCCCCGCTTCGTCACCAGGATTAAAAGACAAGGCAGAGTCTGGTTGAAGACTTAAAATCAAGTACTACTGGGAGGAAGCCAAGATTGGTTTCACATAATTTTTTGTTTTGTTTTTTTGTTTTTTATGTGTTTCAATAGGATTATCATGGCTGTAAGGAGGCTAGACATACCTCAAAACGCCGTAAGGACCTCTTGGCGAAACATGTTAGCACTCATACTCTACTCTCTTTTCACATGTGGACTTTAATTTTTGATTATCCTTCGCAAGTCTCTTGGCGAATAAACCTGTCTGGGCTGGCCCACAAAAATCTTCAACAATAATCTCTTGTCGTCAATTGTTCATTCCTTGGGGTTTGTCACCTTATTAACTCCAACCCACTTATTCTAAACCTCGCACCCTCTTAGCCCCACGAATCCCCTCCCATACCTTGCACCTCCTCATCTCCCACTACCCACCACCCTCCTTCCCTCATTATGACATCATTTTCTTTCCCAAGGCCCCCACCCGCTCCTTTTAACCCTGCCTTTACACCTCGCCCCTTCCTTGCTCCTACCCTTTCATCTCTGCAGCACCTAATACCCCTTTCGCCACGCCTGAACCCTATCTGTCCAATGCTGAGAATAAAGCAGACAACACGGTGTGGTTGTTTTCCCCCGACGGTCTATGCCTAACCTCTTCACCAGATTCTACCACCTTGTCAGCGCCTGCCCCTCCACCACCCATTCTTCTACTTCCCCTACGACCACCCAAGGCTAAACCCCCATTACCACCAACTTCCCCTCCTGACTCCCCCATCTCTATTTCTTTAGATGACCCCATTTCCATCTCCTCTGCCGACACAACTTCTTGATGTCGCACTTGCTTACAGCAACATAGCCATTTATACTGAGACCCCCAGTGCCTCCTCCGAGCCGAATTGAAAACCCTGCGCAATGATTTTGACGCTCTCTTCGCCGATCACTAGCATGGCTAGCCTACCACTATCTCTCTCTCTACGTCCCACTCGACCATCACTTCGTGAATTCAACTGCAAACTCCTCGTCCATGGATGACATGGCCACCAGTGTGGCACCTCCTTCTCTTGTCGGCCTGCCTTGATCCTTCTATCTCCGTTGTTTTTACTATTTTTACGTTTTCCCTTTTATTTAGGCTATTTCTCTTCCCCTACTGGCTCATGGTAGGGTGTCACACCTGCCCAGGGTGCCACATTCTTTATCAAAATCTTACGCAATTGTGTGGCAAAATAAAAAATAGTTAGTTATACTGATACAGTGGAAATTAAATTTTGTTTACATAACAAGGGTATTCCCAGGGTTTATACCCCCTTACATTCATTTTCAAATAGTGAAAATTATAAATAACATTAATCACTGTTGCCCCTTGGTTCTTCAAGTTGTCCCTCCGCTGGTCCGTCTTTAAGCAACGCTCCCTCCTTGAGCCTTGTGCGGCATTTCTCTTTTGTGCTCACCAGTCTATTGGTTGGTAGTGGATGGTAAGATTTTGAGGAAGCCCTATAGCAGACAATACCAAACTGTTCATGCAAGATAAATGCTAATGTATGATATACTTTCCTTGCACAAGCTCATGTTAACATAATGACATATCTGCATGCTCATGCATCGTACTCATGGCCATATCATAATCATAAGCAGAGCTTCAATCATTCAAGTTTGTTAAACATAGCAAGCAAGTATAGCAATGAAACATATTCACATAAGCAATAATATCAAATACACGCAAGTAAGATAAGCCCACTACCTTTGAGGACTATTACCCTTACTCGAGTTCCTTTTACCACAATCTTTGGAGTTGCTTGAAGTTCCTTCGTTCTACTTATGACCCTAAGGAAATAACCATATCTTTAGAACCATGGAAAATGAATGTTTATTTTCCTTTTTAACCCTTATTACAGTAGGGTACAATTTAGTAACTTAAACTTGTTACTTTCAGCCTTTAACCTCGACTGCCCTTAAAAGTCTAGCAGTTTCAATTATTTTTAATAAATTGCATGAAAATCCTTTTAATGTGTTTTCAAATCTCACGTGCTCTATGACCATTTTATTTTTACATAAAAATATTACCAAAGGTCAGAACACGTTAGGTCAGTCCTAGTTTCCAAAATTTCCCTTATAGTCTAGTTAAGCTTCTAGAAATTTAACTTATCTTTAAAAATTCATATCTGGAGTTCTAGGTGTCCAATTTAGGTGGTTCAAAAACCTATGAACTCCTTATTTAGTCTATTTTTTTTTGAAAATTGGTTTCAATATTTATCATTCATAATTCATTCCCAGCTCCCAAAAATGTCCAGATTATCTAGTGAGTTTTCTAGAAATATGTCTTAACTTCAAAAATTGATATCTCACTGCTCAGAGCTCTAAAAATTACCAATCACATATCAATTTAAAGCTATGCATGTCCTATTTATTTCTGGAAATTTTCAAAATTTTAAGGGTTCGTTTACCCATTCACAAGCTCTCTGCCCAGTTTTGGTTTCCAGAACTCAGGGTCATTTTGTACGATTTATTTCTCATTTATGAGTTGGAAACCGAGCAAGAGTTGCTGCTTTAGCTATAGGCACTTATGAATTAGTTATGCCTAGTGGGCTTTTCTTAATTTTGAACAATTGCTTTTATGTTCCTACTTTGAGTAGTAACATTGTTTCACTTTCTTATTTTGATAAGGAAGGTTATACTTACATTACTAGGAATGTTAAATGTTCTATTTATCGTAATGACCTTTTTTATGCTAATTGTGATTTGCATGTTGGTCATTATTTACTTAATTTAGAACATCCTAAAAATGGACATATCTATGACATAACTACCAAAAGTATCAAGTCAAATGATTTGAATCCGACCTACTTATGGCACTGTCGTCTAAGCCATATAAATGAGAAACACATTTCAAAACTCCATCAAGATGGATTTCCTAACTCATTTGATTTTGAATCATTTGATACATGTGAGTCTTGTTTATTGGGAAAGATGACAAAGGCAACTATTACTGGGCATAGTGAGAGGGCCACTGATTTATTGGGCCTCATACATACTTATGTGTGTGGACCAATGAATACATCTGCCTGAGGATGTTATATGTACTTCATTTCATTTATAGATGATTTTAGTAGGTATGACTATATATCTATCTAATGAAACATAAGTCTGAATCTTTTGAAATGTTCAAAATATTCCAGAATGAAGTGCAAAACCAACTTGGCAAAACAATTAAAGCACTTCGATCTGATCGGAGTGGTGAATATTTGAGCCAAGAGTTCATTGACCATCTTAGGAGTTGTGGGATCATCTCACAACTAGCTCCTCCAGGAACACCACAATGGAATGGTGTTTTTGAGTGCAAGAATCGAACTCTATGGTTTGATCTATGATGAATCAAACAGATCTTCCACCTTCCTTTTGGGGCCATGCCCTAGAAACAGTTGCGTTCACACTAAATCGTGTTCCATCAAAGGCAATTGAAAAGACACCATATGAGATATGGATTGGGAAGAAACCAAATTTGTCCTTTCTCAAAATTTGGGGATGTGAGGTTTACATTAAACAACAAGCCTCTAATAAATTATCATCGAGATCCTCAAAATGCCTTTTCGTGGGGTATCCTAAAGAAACTAAAATATACAATGTCTACAATCCTACCGATCACAAAGTGTTTGTTAACCGAAATGGTATCTTTCTGGAAAAAGAGTTTATCTCTGAAAGAACCAGTGCGAGTAAGGTATTTCTCGAAGAAGTTCAAGAGCTACAAGACAACATAGAACCACGGATGGAAAATAGAGAAGACTCACAACAAGTTGTTGAGCCTACTTAAGTAACACAAGACCCACGAAGGTTCGATAAAACACGGCAACAACCTCAGAGATATGGATTTCTGATTACTGGAAGTCATGATGTTTTGCTCATTGAGCAGAATGAGCCAACTGCCTATCGGGAAGCCATAGTGGGACCAAACTCCGAAAGATGGCTAAATGCCATGAAGTTTGAAATGCAATCCATGTACGACAATAAGGTATGGACTTTGGTCGATCCACCTGAAAGTGTAATAACTATTGGGTACAAGTGGGTTTTCAAGGAGAAAACTGACATGGATGGCAAAGTAAATGTCTTCAAGGCACGACTGGTTGCAAAAGGGTTCACTCAAACTCATGGTGTGGACTATGATGAAACCTTTTCCCTAGTTGCAATGGCCAAATCAATAAGAATCCTTCTTTCCATTGCAGCATATTATGACTATGAATTATGGCAGATGGACGTCAAAACAACCTTCCTTAATGGAAATCTCCTTGAGGATGTGTACATGACACAACCTGAGGGCTTTGTGTGTCCAGAGGACTCTGGTAAAGTATGCAAGCTTCAAAGGTTCATTTATGGCCTGAAGCAAACATCTCAGAGCTGGAATCATCATTTTGATGAAGTGATCAAAGAGTTTGGATTCATTCAAAACATCGATGAACCTTGTGTATACAAGCTTAGTGGGAGCACAGTTGTATTTCTAGTGCTTTATGTTGATGACATCCTACTTATTGGGAATGGCATTCCTACATTGCAGAGTGTCAAGTCTTGGTTAGGGAAGTCTTTCTCAATGAAATATTTAGGCGAAGCCACTTACATCCTAGGGATCAGGATCTATAGAGATAAATCCAAGAGGCTCATAGGCCTAAGTTAGAGAACATACATAGACAAGATACTGCATAAATTCAGTGTGCAGGATTCAAAAGGGGGTTACTGACGGTGGAATATCACCTAGAGGGGGGTGAATAGGTGATCTTATCAAATTTTTCTGGGATACACTTGGAAAGTAAATTACCAGAGTAAGGGAAGAGAAATGAACACAAAGATATTTATACTGGTTCGGTCTAAAACTTTGACCTACGTCCAGTCCTCAAGTACACCTTGAGATTTCCACTAACTCTTTAATCACACGTACAATTACCCACTCTGTAACTTAGGATGATCCTTTCACACTCGGACTCACTCCCCCTTACAAGTTGCAATTGTACACCCTTACTTAAGGTTCCACAACCTTAAGTTTGAATAATAGAAATAATGAAGGTGTTTGACAGCTCCTCACGAGTGAATAAAATATGAACACTGAAGTATAATACGTATCCTGAGATACTCAAGATAATCACTGTAATAAGAAAGATGTATATATCGTATTCTATTGAGTTACTTCTTCAATTGAATCATATGTGCTTTTATAATGTTTATGATTCATGTCGATGAGTGTTTTGCGAAGATAGCCATTGAGTCATATTGTCTCTTAGATTTACAATGTTTGCTCTGTATTGAAGGTTTATGACCGTTGCATCATTTAGTGTCTTCCCTTATTTTGTGCAAGGAATCACTCTGAGTAAAGGCTATGTCAAACACTTCCAAATCGAAGGACCTCATTCTCTTCACTACTGATTTGTTCGTTGACGCGTGAAGTAATGATCTGTTCTTCTCTTCCGTCAATCAAGGATTGAATACCTAAAACTCATTTAAATAGAATGCTTAAAGTAGGAATTAAATAAGTTAGAATATGATCAGTTATAGAAGGTAAGGTGGTCCATTAATTATCATATGTAATAAGTCAGCGAATCGTTGCTCTGTTCCTATGCTCGAGCAAGAGGTTTTCGTTGCTCGGGCAACCTTTCGAAAGAAATAGATTTTCTCGTTGATGCTCGGGCAAGCAGGTATGTCATGCTCGAGCAAGCCTCAGACAGAGGCGAAATTCAGTGTTTCATTAATGTTGCTCGAGCAGACTATATCTCTTTCTCGAGCATGGAGCTCGAGCAGGGACAAAGACCTGCTCGGGCAGACCACATATAGTGAAGAAACAAAAGGACTTCTGTAGTGCTGCTCGAGCAAGAGTTTACCTCTGCTCGGGCATGGTGCTCGAGCATGAAACAATTCATGCTCGGGCAAACACCATCCAGAGGCAAATTTGGAGGGCTGCTCGGGCAAGCTCATTCCTTCTGCTCGAGCATGGTGCTCGAGCAAGGATTTCTCAGGTGCTCGAGTAGGCCTATTTGACATGGAAAATTTCGCTTCTGCCTCTATGTTGCTCGAGCAAGGAATTCCTCCTGCTCGAGCATAAATGCTCAATTCAGTTCTTTCACATGTTGTTGCTCGGGCAAAGCCAAACTGCTGCTCGAGCAAGATTCTTTCAAGTTGGTTTTGGAGGTCTTAATCCCGATGATGCTTGGGCATGATATGTTTGCTGCTCGAGCAAACTCTGGTCTGCATGTTTTTCACTCAATCTAATAACTCATAAATTGTAATCATCAAAACACCGGGAACTAACATTCTCCCCCTTTTTGATGATGACAATTCTTAAGAATTTGTGTTTTAAGAGGAATTTCATAAGACCAAGATGATCTAAGATCACAATCTGGATATGTATTCCTTTTGAATGGTCGTGCGGTAAGCTGGAAGAGTTTTAAGTAAATCACTGTAGCTGATTTTGCAACAGTAGTTGAGTATATAGCAGTGTCAGATGTAGCTAAGGAAGCCGTTTAGATCAGAAAGTTCATTATTGAACAAGGGGTAGTTCCTACCATCTCAAATCCAATAGATTTGTTCTGTGACAATAGCAGCGCTATCGTGCAACTAACCTAGGTCACATCAAAGGACCAAGCATATACTCAGGCGATTTCATCTTATTTGAGAAATCAATGATAGAGGTGACATAAAAATATGCAAAGTACCAGGAGAAGACAACGTTGTTGATCCTCCTATTAAGCCGCTTGCACAAGTAAAACATGAGCGTCATTTTAGGAGAATGGAAATTAGGAAAATTAATGATTGCACCTAGTGAAAGTGAGAGTCTGTTGGAAATTATGCCCTAGGGGAAAATCATTGTACTTTATGTTAGATTGGTTCTCGGTGTTTTGATGATTACAAATTAAAGTTATTAAATTGAGTTAAAAAATGTGGGTTTCATAGTGTGCTCGAGCAGCACATCAGTCATGCCCGAGCACCATCGGGATTCAGGTTTGAGAAACTAAGTTGAGTGAATCTTGCCCGAGCAGCTGCTATACCTTGCCCGAGCAACATCGTATCAAAATCGTTATATTGCAAAATGAACAATCTTGCTCGAGTAGGAGGAATTCCTTGCTCGAGCAGCGACGAGGCAGAAGCAAAAAATTGCAAGTCAAAAAGCTTGCTCGAGCATCAGAGAAAGCATGCTCGAGCACCATGCTCGAGCAGATCTCTTATTTCGCCTCTGGAGGATGTCTGCCCGAGCAAGAAGTTTTCATGCTCGAGCATCATGCTCGAGCAAAGGTAAACTCTTGCTCGAGCAAGACCACTCAAGACCTTTTATTTACCCTCTGAATATCGTCTGCCCGAGCAGGTTTTATACTTGCTCGAGCACCATGCTCGAGTAGAAGAAATAAGCTGCTCAAGCAGCATCGCTGAAGTACTGATTCTCACCTCATCCTGAAGCCTGCTCGAGCTGCAGCGAGGATCCCTGTTTTCTTGAGAGATATTGCCCGAGCAACGAAATGCATCTTGCTCGAGCATCAACGATTCAAACAGAGTCTCGATTCGCTGTATCTCTGATTATCTCTAATTGATTACCTTTGATAATTATTGGATCACTTTACCATTATTACTGATTATATTCGGACTTACTTAATTGCATATTACATCTTTCTATTTAAGTGAGTTACATGTAACAATCCCTGATTGACGGAACAGAAAATTAGAACATTGATTTCACGCGTCAATAAACTGAGCAATAATCAAGAAGAGAAAGTCCTTCGTATCAAAAGCATTTGATATGGCTATTACTCAGAGTAATTTCCTGCACAGATAAGGGAAAGACACTAAATGATGCAACGGTAATAAACCTTCAATACAAAGCTAAAAGTGGAAAGTAGAGAAGACGACGAGACTCAACGGCTATCTTCGAAATCACCCATCTGCATGAATCAAAAGCATTATAAAAGCCCATCTGATTCAATTCAGTAGTAACTCAAGAGAATACGAGATATACATCTTTCTTACTACTGTGATCAACTACGCCAATTATCTTGAGTATCTTCGGATACCTATAGTACTTCAGTGTTCATTTTTTACTCACTCGTGAGGAGCTGTTAAACACCTTCATTATTTCAGTTGTTCAAACTTAAGGTTGTGGAACCTTAAGTAAGGGTGTACAATTGCAACTTGTAAGGGGTAGTGAGTCTGAGTGTGAAAGGATCATCCTAAGTTACAGAGTGGGTAATTGTACTTGTGTTTAAAGAGTTAGTGGAAATCTCAAGGTGTACTTGAGGACTAGACGTAGGTCAAAGTATTAGACCGAACCAGTATAAATCTCTTTGTGTCCATTTCTCTTCCCTTACTCTGGTAACTTATTTTCAAAGTGTATCTGCAAAAAATCTGTTAAAATCACCTATTCACCCCCCTCTAGGTGATATTCCACCGTCACTTTAAACAATGTTGTTTTTTAAAGTATTTCTCCATTTTGTTATCATATTATTTGCATGTTTATTATGATGACTGTATCCTTGGACGTATCATAAAGATTGTCCTAAATGTCCCTGGCCGGTCATCTATGCAAGAGAAAAGATGGAATAAGACTAGTATGACTTTGATGAGGTATGGAGATACAAATCAAAGTCTTAGGCACTTGTAAGAGTACAAGGTGCTGGACCGACCCACTATGAGAAAGCTGCATGGACTAAGTCATAAGCTTATCTCATGTATAATTGTGTCATAATGCCCTTTGACCTGAGATCATCATGGATTCCTACATGAGAGTCGCTGATCTTTGACCTAGTCAAAAGTCACATTTGACCGGGCGATGATAAAGGCTTCGATCGGGATTAGTGGTTTTCATGTAGAGGAATGTGAATGGTCAAAATAGAATTTGTCCTTTACATTTGTAGATAAATAATACTAGGCCGCTCGATGAGTGAGTCTGAGAAATGTATGGCCATACTACGATGCAAATCACACGAGCACAAATAAAACAAAGACAGGAAGAGCAAACAGACACAGAGCAATTTATATTGGTTCGGTCTAATACTTCGACCTACATCCAGTCCCCAGAACACCTGGGATTTTCACTATCTTTCAAAGACAATTACACTGTACTCGGATGATCCTCTCACTAGGACTCACTCCCTTTACAAGTTGTAATTGTATACCCACTTAAGGTTCCACAACCTTAATATTTTACAACACAATAATCAAATAAGTGTTTTGAAACCCCTCACAAGTAGATAAAGATAAACACTGAGGCACACGATATCCGAAGATATCAATGTTATAGATACAACAGTAGAATACAATAAGAATAGAGTGCACAGCGTTTTTCCGGTGGTTGTGGTGAATTCAACACTTCAGGTATATATAGTTGATCTCATGACCGTTGAGAAGTTTGAAGAAATATCCGTTGAGGCTCTTTAAAATGACCATTAGAGATAAAATAGAAGGGTCGAAATAATCATCGTCATTTATTCCTGCGATTGTGATTATGATCGTTGAGACCCAGCAAAGGAAATGAAATATTCTTGCCTAGAACGTTGCAGAGGTTTGTCTGTTTGTTGAGTTTCTCGAATAGGTAAGTTTAATAAATTCCGAATTGCTTTAGTCAACATTCTGTGTTGATCTTCATTCTAATCATCTGTAACTTATTAATAAATTGATTAAATGCAATTAAAGATAGTAATGAGTAATGATTTGAAGAAACAAAATCATAACCAGTTGATTTTATTTTCCGGAGATGGTGATTTGATAATTAAAAAGATATGAAGTAATGAAATCACAATCAAGAAGTTTGGATTTACGAAGACGGTGATTTTGACAAACAATGAAGTTTAACTTTCAGTTAAAGAGTTGATGCCTTGAGTTGGTGACTAGAGGCATTAACTTGATAAGCAAAAGTCAAGAACAACCCATTTCGAAATACTCAGGTTTAATTTTCAACTTGAAGTTAGAAAGTTATTGCCTTGATATTAAAGAGTCAAAGTCGATGCAAGTTTGATTCTTGACTTGAGACTAGAAAGTTATTGGCTTGATATTCAAGAGTCAAAGTCGATGCAAGTTTGATTCTTGACTTGAAACTGGAAAGTTATTGCCTTGATATTCAAGAGTCAATAAGTGATGCCTTTGAAAATCGCAAATTGTAAGGTTTAACTTGATATAAGAAGTGAATGCCTTGAGTCAATGTGAACTCCCACCACCAACAAGCATTAAAGGGATCTTATCTAGGTAACCGTCGAGGTCCATTAATTGTCTAGTTTTATTTTCAAGAGCTAGAACACATGGACTAATGATTGAAGGAACTTATTGAAGACAAAATATCACCTAAGAAAGGGGGTGATTTGGGTGATTTAAAAAAATATGATTAAAGCAGAGAACTAAAGTACATAATCAAGGCCATAATGAAGACTCTGGATTTGGCCTTCCAAAAGGAGTAGTGTTCTCCATCAAAACTAGGAGGTCTATTGATTGAAGCTCTGTTGGGTAGAATTCTATCCATTAGGATCTATCTCAGATGGTAATCCTTACAGAGAATACATTGCTCTAATACCAAATGAAGACAGAATATCACCTAAGAGGCGGGGTGAATTGGGTGAATTTAAAAAATTTTCTGATTAAGGCAAAGAACTAAATATGACAGACCAAAGGATAGAGGAATAGTGAAAATAGAATATTTATACTGGTTTGGTCCAAAATATTGACCTACGTCCAGTCCCCAGACTCTCTGAGTTTTTCACTATCACACTGTCACACGATTACAGACTCCATTTTGAAGTAATCTTCTTTCTCTAAGATTCACACCCCCTTACAAGCTGTAATCAGTAAATCCACACTCAAGGTCCCTCTACCTTGAGATTTTTATAGAAATAATGATCAGATAATAACTCTCTTATAGAGTAGATGAAGAATCAATTAAGTACAAAATATCCGAAGGTATTACAGAGTATTGAATGAAACAGTAATTACAATAAATTCGATTGAGCATAAAATGTTGTGGTAGATGCTCTTATTGAATGCTTCTCCTTATATTTGGTGGTTGCAATTAATGACTGTTGAGAAGATTCAATGAATCCGTTGTGAGTAATGAATATAGCCGTTAGGCAATTAAAGTTTATTCGTTACTCATAACTTCGATTCTGCAGACTAATCGCCATTGTTCCACTACTTTGGCATTCCTTTTGTTTTACTCGTTGTGTTGCAGCAATTAATATGGAAAGAGAATAAAAACACCTTCTGGGTTGCTCAGAGAATGATTGCCCAGTGTGGTGTCTCATTTTTTGCAACTGCGTTTAATGCTTCTGACGTAATCAATGGTTTTTGAAATTTTGAAGATAATCTACCCCATAATTATCTGAAACTCATTAATATACTAGATTAACATGGTTAGGAGAAGGAATGAGTGATGATGTGAAGTTAATGACTCGAGTTGGTTCTTTCAACACTAGAGTGAAGATTATTTTCTTTTGAAACCAAAACTTGTTTGAAGCAGAAGTTTAAACTGAGAAGATCATTTTCAAAGCATAACTTGAGTTTTAAATTACTGACTTGAGTAGTTCGCTCGAGTCAAGTCTTTTTAACTCAAGTCATTAAGTTTTTGATCTATAAACGAAGATTGAGAGTTTTGTTAAAAATACTTTAAACAAAGGACTCTCGAGTCTTAAATTCACAACTCTAACGAGTGACTCAAGTGCATAAAATCATAACTCGAGTTTTGAAGATTTGTTCATACAAATAAAGATTGAGAATTGCATTGAAAGTGAATTTGAACAAACGACACTCGAGTGCTGAAATGCTAACTCTAACAAGTAACTCGAGTGCATAAATATTAACTCGAGTTTTGAAGATTTTGATTCTTGAAAAATGGACAGTTGAGCGTGGGAGTTAAGGTTTGAAATTGAAAAGATAAGGTTTCATACTCACCACTTGAGTTTTGTGTAGGTAACTTGAGTTGTTACCTTGTCAAAAGTCACGAAAAACCTGTCACTCAAGTTATGAACAACTAACTTGTGTCTATCAAAATTGAAAACTATTTTGGCTAAGATTTTAAAGCACTGACTCAAGTTCTTGAACCAGAAATTGAGTATGTCTTTGGCAGACACATAAAAGCACTTTCTAATTAAAGATTTGATTAAAAATAAAGTTATTCACTCAAGTTCCATTAAACATACACTTAAGTGAATTGAATCATCAAGTTTATACTCTTTACAAGTGTTTGTTATCATCTAAACATATTGAATAGAGAACTAACATTCTCCCCCTTTTTGATGATGACAACACTTGTGAATTTTTGAAACACTGTTTGAGTTTGCAAATGACAAAAGTATAAATTTAGAGCTCAAAGAAGTAGATGCATTTCATTAATGGGCCTATTTGGATTCACTTTAATTTGAGCGTTAAAGGTAAAAAAATGCAGTAGCTTAAAAGCCAACGCTCACAGTGATCAAAAGAAATATTGAACTTGTTTGGATTGCCCAGAGCGTTGGCTTAACTTTAAGTCAAAAAAGCTCAAAAAGTCAGTTAAGGAAAAAGCTCCAGAATCTAGCTTTTTCCAAAAAGCTCTCAGCTTTTTGATGTGGGCCCCGCCACTTCTACCATCATCAATCCAAATACAAATCATTATCTATAACCTGACTTTTTTTCTACCAAGCTTTTTTAAAAGTTAGATAGCTTTTAAGCCACCGCTCTTACCGCCAACCCAAACAGGCCCATTAATAAGATGTTCAAAAATAGAGTACATGAAAACATTACTTTGAAATGAAATACATAGGAAGAAAAAATAAACTACATAGAGAAAACAAAAAAAGAATACCACACAGTTACTTCTCTCCCCCTTTGTCATCAGGTAAAATGGGGAAGGAGATATCAGAAGATGATGTTAAGGGAGCAATGTGAATGAAAAAATATCACCAAGAGGGGGGGGGGTGAATTGGGTGATTTAAAATTCTTTTCGAATTACCCTTGAAACATGAACTAAGAATAGAGCTTAATAGAGAGAAAGCGAAAGATTGACATGAGAGATTTATACCGGTTCGGTCTTAACTCTGTTGGAAACTATGCCCTAGGGGCAAGTCATTGTACTTTAGACGTTTATGTTATTTAAAGTATTCTCCTTTAGTTATCATTTCATTTGCATGTTTATAGTGATAATTGATCCTTGGATATATCTTATAGATTATCCTAAATGTCCCTGATCGGTCTTCTGCGCGGGAACGAAGATGAAATAAGACCAGCATGACTTTGATGAATATGAAGATACGAGTCAAAGTCATAGGCACTTGTAAGAGTACAAGGTACTGGACCGACCCACTATGAGAAAGCTGCATGGTTTAATTCATAAGCTTTTCTCATGTATAACCGCGTCACAACGCCCGTTGACCTGAGATCATCATGGATTCCTACATGACGAGTCGCTGATCTTTGACCTAGTCAAAAGTCACCTTTGGCCGGGTGATGATAAAGGCTATGATCGGGATCAGTGGTTTCCATGCAGAGGAATGTGAATGGTCAAGATGGAATTTGTCCCTCACATTTGTAGAGAGATAATAATGGGCCCCTAGATGAGTGAGTCTAAGGAATGTATGGCCATACTACGATGGAAAGGAGTTTCCATTTCAATTGTTAGACTACTCAGGAATCGAGAAAGTAATGGTCAAGAACAGGATGTTGACATTATCCATGCCTCATCCTTGACCAAATTATCGCGTGACAAAGGGGACGTGGCATGGTTGTACGATAGGTTGTATCGTATCATCGATCCCCATATGAATTGGGTAGTCGCAATGTCTTGCTAGAGACCGCTTGCGACTTGTGGGATGGTACAGTATTGGCCCACTACCAATCTCATGTGGGCCTGCAAGGTCGCACACAAGAATAGCCCAACACGAGCAAAAGTGTCCAGATTCATTGAATCTTATATATGTCTAAGATTTAATGAATATTGTATTTAATCTAGGATGAATATATATATATATATATATATATATATATTATTAAATTCAAAATAATATTATTATTATTTATAGATAATAATAATATTATATATAGTATTTAATTTATTCGATAAATTAAATAACTAAAATAAATTGAGATATTGTATCTCAGATTTAATTTTCAAATAAATGATATCATATATCTGATTTAATTTAAATTGAGATATAATATATCAGATTTAATTAAATAGATAGATATCATATCTCAGATTTAATTTATAGAGATAAATTAAATCAGAAGGCTTTTAATTCAGATTAAATAAATAGATTGATTAGATCTATAAGATAGATTTAATTAATATATTATTTTAATCCAAATTCAAATTTCAAAATTAATAAGGATTAATTTTGAATTTAATACGCATATAAGGCTTAGAAAAACCTACGCGTCAGTTAGTTTGTTGTATTAGAAAAGATGCGAGAAACCATAGAGAGAAATAGAATAGAGAGATACACAGTTCAAAGGCGCTAGCACGCTTCCGTCCGTGTTTGAAGGCTGTTCGTGTGGATACCGGTAGAGGGAGGAGACTCGCAAAGTCAGCTCCTGTTTGAACGAACGAGATGGCACCACATTTGAGATGTACGACGGTCGAGACGCACGACGTTCGAGATGCGCACCAGGCCGAGTTGAACGAAACGCTCAACCCTTCGCAAAGGGACGGTTCCTTTACTAAAATTGATTTGAACGCCGTTAATGGATTTTCCGATGGGATTCATAAGTTTTAATTTTGCTGCGTGTACGGATCCCAACAAACTCTTGACCTATGTCCAGTCCCCAAACTCTCTGGGATTTTCACTATCTCTTCATATGATGACTCACTCTGTACTTGAAGTAATCCTCTTACTAAGATTCACTCACCCTTATAAGTTGTAATCATATGACACACTCTGTACTCTAAGTAATCCTCTTACTAAGATTCATTCCCCCTTATAAGTTGTAATCAATAACCTAATCTCAAAGTCCCACTACCTTGAGATTCTTACAATGATATTTCATTAGAAATATAACTCTCTAAAAGAGCAGATTGATAAACACTGAGGATTTAAATATTTGAAGATATTACATAAATGAATGACACAGTAACTGTGTATTGTTCGTTAGCGCGTTTTTGTTTCCGGTGGTTGGAATGAATTGAATGCTTCAACTTATATTTGGTGAAGGTAATTAATGACCGTTGGAAGCCTTCAATTCACTGTTGTGAGTAATCAATATAGCCGTTAGACGTTGAAGCTCGCTCGTTACTCACAATGTTCGATTCATTCAATGATCGCCGTCATCCACCATTTGACATTCTTTCTGTTCTTCCCATTGCATGATCTATCATTTAATTAGGGAATGATTAATGCCTTCAAAATGTCTAGAGAATGATTATCCAAATTTGTGCTTCGTTTTCTGGAACCGCATTTAACGCAACTGACGTAATTAATGCTTTTTGATTAATCTGCATTTAATCATTTGAAACTCATTAACAAACTGATTAGTCATACTTGTAAAGTATCTCAAGTCAAGGGGACTTGGAGATTGGGTTATTGATTACAACTTGTAAGGGGGAGTAAGTTCTAGTGAGAGAATTACTCTTGAGTGCAGAGTGTGTAGTCAATTGAGATAGTGAGAAATCCCAGAGAGTTTGGGGACTGGACGTAGGTCAAGAGTTTGGACCGAACCAGTATAAATTCTTTGTGTCTTGCCTTTCTTCTCTATACTTTGGCTACCTCTGTTTTATTACACGAAAATAGAGCAATCCAAAAAAGTTTTAGAATCCTCAATTCACCCCCTCTTGGTGATTCAGCTCCGCTTTCATTTGCTTAGTTGCTGAAGAAGAAGAGCAACATGACAACAATGAGGTATATGATCTGAAACCATCCTATGATGAGTTATTTGCTTAATACATTGTTGTTCAATCTGAATTTGAAAAACTTGCAGAAAAATACATTTCTATGAAAAATAAAAATATCACTCTCGAAATGCAAGTTAAAAACCTTTCATCTGAAATGCCTTGTAAAAATTGTCCTGATTTGGAGAAAAAGAATTTACATCCTACTAAGGCACTTGAGAAATTCACTAGAGGTAGTGAGATGCTCAATGTCATTTTGAAACAACAGAGATTTACAAATGACAAATCAGGAATTGGTTATAAACCAAGTTTTGACAAAAGAAAAGGCAAAAAGAAGTTTGGAGAAAAATCTTACATGAATTATTTTAGAAAATTTGTCCATTCTTCAAATCCTTTTGCACATTGCAATTATTGAAATCGAAAAGGGCATACTACTTCCTGTTTTCATAAAAAGGAAAGAAAGAGTAAGCCTATAGGAAATTATCAATGGGTGCCTAAGGGATCTTACAAGGTTCCTAAGACACAAACTAACCCCAAAGGACCCAAGAAAAGATGGGTACCTAAGACCTAATTGCTTGTGTTTTGTAGGTTTGTCTAAGAGCATCAAAGTCCAACAAATGGTACATTGATAGTGGATGCTCTAGGCACATGACGGGAGATCATTCCAAATTTGCTACAATCAAGCACAAGGATGGTGACAAAATAACCTTCGGAGGAAATCAATCTGGAAAGATTGCTGGAATTGGTGAAGTTGGAAACAATGATGGACCACAAATCAAAGACGTCTACCTTGTGGAAGGACTTTGTCACAATCTCCTTAGTGTAAGTCAAAGCACTGATAAAGGTAACCTAGTTATCTTTGATTCTGAGGAATGCTTGATAGTAAGTAAGGATATTCTCTCCTTAGACAATATAAAATCAAAAGCTATTTTTAGAGCTCTTAGAGAAGACAATTGTTATACTATTAACCTTTCTAGAGATGGCTCTACATTTGAAAAATGTTTTGTTAGTAATTTGGATGATAGTTGGTTATGGCACAAGCGTTTAGCTCATGTCAATATGATTCAACTTGACAGATTACTCAAAAAGTATTTAGTGATTGGTGTTCCAAAACTTCGTTTTAAAAATGATATGATCTGTGATGCATGTCAAAAAGGAAAACAAACTAAATCTTCTTTCAAATCTAAAAATGAAATTTCAACTTCTAGACCTCTTCAACTACTTCATATGGATCTAGTTGGACCAACTAGAGTAAGAAGCCTTGGTGGCAATCTTTATACTTTGGTCATTGTTGATGATTTTTCTAGATTTGCATGGACTATATTTTTATCATCTAAAGATGAAACCTTTGATCAGTTTGTTGTTTTTGCCAAGAAGGTACAAAACGAGAAAGGTTTTGTTATTTCAGGAATTCGAACTGATCATGGAGGTGAGTTCGAAAATTATGTCTTTGCTGCGTTTTGTGACAATATGGGGATTGATCACAACTTCTCAGCCCCAAGGACTCCTCAACAAAATGGTGTTGTAGAGAGAAAGAATCGAGTCCTCACCGAGATGGCAAGACTCAAGAGCAATGCTAAACGAGAACAACACTTCACAAGTGTTTTGGGCTGATGGAATGAGTACAGCTTGCTACATCTCAAATCGGGCATACCTCCGAAAGAAGCTGAACAAGACTCCTTATGAGTTGTACAAAGGAAGAAAGTCAAATCTGAGTTATCTGCATGTGTTTGGATGTAAATGCTTCATCCACAACAATGGTAAGGATAACTTGGGAAAGTTTGATCCCAAGGCAGATGAAGGTATATTTTTGGGTTATTTCAATAGAAGTAAAGCTTATAGAGTCTTTAACATTCGTACTCGCATTGTAGAAGAGTCTATGCATGTTGCATTCTGTGAATCTAAGGCTGACAAATCCAAGGATGATGATGAGGAAAATATTTTGGAAAATCAGTTCTTTTAAAAAACCACTCCTGCTTCTATTGAAAACCCTGAAAATGTTTTCGAAGTTGATCCTCAAAATAATTTAGAAAATCCTGATCAACCTCAACCTAGAGCTTGGAGATTTATAAGGAATCATCCTTTAGACCAAGTTATAGGTGATGTTAATCAAGGTGTGAGGACAAGAAGCAGTACTTTAAATGAAGTTACCTTTTCTGCCTTCATTTCAAAAATAGAACCCTCCAAAATTGATGAAGCCCTTTCAGATAATGATTGGGTGATAGCAATGCAAGAGGAGTTACATCAATTTGATAGAAATCAAGTTTGAGATTTGGTACCTAGGCCTAAAGACCATCCGGTCATTGGCACCAAATGGGTATTCAAGAACAAATGAGATGAGTCAGCAATCAGGCTCCGTAATAAGGCAAGATTGGTTGCTAAAGGCTATAATCAAGAAGAAGGAATTGATTATGAAGAAACTTATGCTCTGGTGGCAAGATTGGAAGCTATAAGATTTCTTCTAGCCTTTGCTTGTGTCAAAGGATTCAAGCTTTATCAAATGGATGTGAAAAGTACTTTTCTAAATGGATTTATTCATGAGGAAGTTTATGTGGAACAACCTCCTGGTTTTCAAAATGAACATCATCCAGATCATGTTTATCGCCTTAAGAAAGCTCTTTACGAGCTTAAGCAAGCTCCTAGAGCTTGGTATGAGCGATTAAGCAAATTCCTTCTTAATCAAGGATTTGTTAGAGGAAAAGCAGATACGACTCTTTTCATTAAAATTAATAAAATTGGTGAAATTTTAATTGTCCAAATATATGTTGATGACATTATTTTTGGAGCTTCTAATGATGCTTTGTGTGAAGAGTTTGCCAAGAACATGCAGGGAGAGTTTGAGATGTCCATGATGGGAGAACTCAACTATTTCCTTTGTCTGCAAATCAAGCAAATATCGAATGGGATCTTCATTTCTTAGACCAAGTATCTCAATGACCTGCTGAAGAAGTTTGGAATGGACCAATGCAATGGAGCTAGCACTCCAATGAGCTCAACCACTTCTTTGGATGCTGATGAGAAGGGCACTGATTTCAATATCACAAGATATAGTAGAATGATTGGATCATTGCTCTATCTTACTGCAAGTCGCCCAGACATCCAATTCAGTGTTGGGATGTGTGCAAGGTTCCAATCCGCTCCCAAGGAGTTGCATGCTGAAAATGTGAAGAGAATATTCAGATACCTTGCTGACACAAAGACCCTTGGATTGTGGTTTCCCAAAGGTCAACCTGAACATTTGGTGGCCTACTTAGATTCAGACCATGCTGGGTACAAGACGGATAGAAAGAGCACAAGTGGCCAATGTCAATTTCTTGGTGGTTCACTTGTGTCCTTGTTCAGTAAGAAGCAAACAACTGTCTCTGTATCATCAACTGAAGCTGAGTATATTGCTGCATCAAGTTGCTGTGCTCAAGTCCTATGGCTCAAGCAACAACTTTCAGACTTGGGAATCAACTTGAAGGAGATTCCAATTTTGTGTGACAACACAAGCACAATAAGCTTGGCCAATAACCCAGTTCAACATACAAGGACCAAGCATATTGATGTAAGACATCACTTCATAAGGGATCACGTTCAAAATAAAGATGTCAAGGTCATGTTCATCCCAACTCATCTTCAACTTGCTGACATCTTCACCAAACCATTAGCTAAGGAGCAATTCAATTTCATTAGAAGAGAATTGGGAATGGTAAATCCCAATGAGCTGTAAGTATTTATTTTCTCAATGTTAGTTATGGTTTTGATGAATATTAGTTGCTAACTTAAGCTTCGGAGTACGTAGCAATGTTTTATGCAGGATGTTAAAATCCTGAAGTTTGCTGTCAAGAGACGCAAACTCGAGTTCTGTTTCAAAACTCGAGTTTGTCAGGGCCAGAAAAGAAATTGTGTTTTTAAATGAAATGGAAACTCGATTCCATTAGTACGAAACTCGAGTTTCGAGCAGGCAGAGAGCAACACATCTGCTGAAGAACATCAAAACTCGAGTTTGTTAGTTGAAAACTCGAGTTTTGGTCGCGGAAGTTCAAAAGTTCACAGTACACTTTTGAAGTCCAGGTAACTTTCGCGCTTTATTTAAAGGGTGATTGTTCATTGTGCGGCCGAACCCTTCAACTCTAAAAGCTCTGCTTTCAAAATTCTCTCTTCTTCTTGCCATTTTCAATTCTTCCCCTGAATCCCTTTTTGTTCAAAACCCTAATGGCTTCCAATTCAAATTCACAAGACATTATCGATATTGATTCGAACCAGGAAGAATATGAATACGCAATCCCAACCCTAGCGCCTCTACCTACACCACAGTCTCTCCCGAATCATTTACCTAGGGTAAGGACATTCCCTCGGCGTTTCACATATGGAATCGCAAGGGCAGTGTCTAGATTCACTGCGGAACACTCATCGGGCCAAGCTAGTTCTCAAACTCCTCTTTCTTTTTCATCACAAGAACTGTCTAGTTTTAGGAAATCTACGAACACCCCTATCCTGGTTGAAATTTACAATCATCTCTCAGCACCTAAAGATTTCCTGAATGACCCCATTCAGCACCACATGCGGTATGAAGAGTTCGGGGGTGGCTTCCTATGCTACTACGTCTATCGAAGGTCTATCGAGAACGGTCTGCACATAAAGATTTTTGCCCTATAGTCTATGTTGATCTCGCTAATTTAAAGGAGGAATCAAGTTCCTCAAAATATTGGGAACTGGATATATCAAGAAATGACCAAGTTTTGTTTTCCCCTTAAAGAGTCCTCTCAGATTCCTTTTCCCAGTCTTGTCTCAGTGATTTTGTTTCATGAGAAAATTTGGCATCTACCTATGATTGATCAGCCTGAGCACATTCCATGGTTTGGTAGACCACTTTTTACTCTATTGGGCCTCAATTTCGATGAAGACCCAAGTTCTTCACATGTTCTCCATGAAGATCCAAGTTTATCAAGTGCTCCACCTCAGTCCTCACGTTCCTCTACCCATCTCCTCATCTCCCATTCGCAATTTCTTGCCTACTACCAAAATCACTTCAACTGCCCCACCTGCCTCTCCAATCCCAATTCTATCCCCTGCATCAAATGTCAAGCTCTCTACCCCTTTAGATGAGCCTTCAATCTTTGCTCCATCCTCTTTTGTTGATGACAAAGGGGGAGAAGAACCAGAGAAACCAGAGCATTGAGTTTGAAGAGTTTAGGTGTTTTAGATGTTTCTGTGTTTTTATGCTTAGTTGTATTGTCTTTAGTTTGTTTGATTTTTTTTTTCTGTGTTCTGCTCTTTTCCTATTTCTGTTATGATGTAGACACCTTGAAATGCAATGCAATGATATCCTTAATTATGTTTCTCTTGCTTCTGCTATGCATAACTCTGTGATATTGAATCAATGTGTTAAAATTATCAAAGTGCATAACTATCATGATGCATTTCAAACTATGTTTGTGAAAATTTTCTCTAAATTCCAAATTTTTCAAAATAGGTAGTAACTCTGGTTTACAAGTGTTGTCATCATCAAAAAGGGGGAGAATGTTAGTTCCCTATTGGTTTTGATGATAACGGACAATTGTAAACACAGATGGAAGTTTGTCTTTGTAAGTTGAAAACTCACTGTCAAAGGCATACTCGAATTTTCAGTTTGGAAACTCGAGTTTTGACTTGACAGAGAAGAGCTCAAGTTTTTGCAAAGAAAGACAAACTCGAGTTTTGATATGAAAAATCGAGTTTTGATCATACAGAGAGCTTCTGAGTTTTTCACAGACAAAGCATACTCGAGTTTGATTTAACAAACTCGAGTTTTGACAAGACAGAGAACTATCAATTTTTCAAAGATACCAAAACTCCAGTTTCCATTTGGAAACTCGAGTTTAGGTTACACAGAGAGTTCTCTAAGTTTCCAAGCTTTGTTGGAAACTCGAGTTTACTCTTGGAAACTCAAGTTTTCACCTTACAGAGAACAATGGTCAATTCTGAACTTGTGAAAACTCTAGTTTGATTTTGGAAACTCTAGTTTTGACTTGGCATGAATTTTCAAATGTTTTATACTTAAAGAGAAAACTCGAGTTTGCGCCAAGCAGAAAGATTAGCGTTATTTCAATGATTTGAAAACTCCAGTTTTGTATTTGAAACACCAGTTTTGAGGATTTGGACTTAAACATGTTTTTCACCAAATAGTCCAAAACTCGAGTTTGTCATTAATCAACTCGAGTTTTGCCTCAATGTTCAAAGTATGATTTTTAGACTCAAACCCGACTTTCTTCTCTGGAAGAAGAAAACTCAAGTTTACTAAGGGAAACTCGAGTTTCCACTTTGAGCACAGTGACAAACTCCAGTTTGGATAAACAAACTCGAGTTTGTGTCGCTGGATTTGAATTTCAAGATGAACGAATTTGTGAAACCTTTATGTTTGATCCTAATACTTTGTATCATCACTCATTACTATTTCTAACTATGTTTAATCAATTAGTTAGTGAATTTCAGATAATTTCGAAAGGATTAAATGGAGAATTAGCAAAAAGCATAAAGTGGTGTTAGCACATTAAATGCAAAGTCCAGAAAACTTGCATTCTTTTGGACAATCATTCTCCACACGTTTTGAAGGAATTAATGTTTCCTTTCCTCATCCAGTAGCTGCTCTTCCAACGGATTAAAAGTCAAGAAGTCAAGCCTGAACTTGTGTGCAGCTCGATTAACCAAAGAGTAGAGAGAGAAGAAGACCAAAACCTCACTAATCTGTTAGTTCTCTATGTGTTTTGATGATTAATAACAATTGTAAACAAGTACGAATGTTTTTAAAATGACAAAAGAGTCAAAATCATTCTGTCACCTCAAAACTCGAGCCTAACTAAGCAAACTCGAGTTTTCTGCAAACAGAGAGCTCATCAGGATATTTTCAGCATAACGAACTCGAGCCTGAGTAAATAGACTCGAAACTCATGATATAATAATAAAGAGTTTACAAACGAGTAAACTCGAGCACGTATAGACAAGCTCGAGTTTTCCAATGGCGGGAAGTTTTTCTAATTAAATTGTGTCTCTTTAAACTCCAGAGTTTATTCTTTTTTAGTAGAGTTCACTTGTTTCTATGGCTATAATTTAATGAACACTCGAGCCCAAGTATATGGACTCAAGCCTAATGCTTTTGTGTAGAGTTTACTCTATGGTTTGACAAACGAAGAAGAGTTTACAAAATAGGTAAACTCGAGCCTGTTATTACAAGCTCGAGTTTTCCCTTGGCATAGAACTCCCAAGTTCTTCCTTCTTTTCAAACTCCAGAGTTTAAGCTCAAACCTCCAGTTCACTTCAATAAGTCATGGAATAAATTAAGCTGAACTCGAGCCTAAGAATAATGAACTCGAGCCCATCATCTGAAGAAAGAAAAGCAAGTGTACAAACTCCAGAGTTTGTACTCGTGCTCCAGTCCACTCTAATCGAGCAACCAAAACTCTTAGGCATGAATAATGTTAAACTCGAGCCTAATCACTAATGGACTCGAGCCTGCTTATCTTGTGAGATATTACTCCAGTGTTCATTCGACAAAAGCTTAGAGAGTATTCGAACTCGAGCCTACCTTCGTGAACTCGAGTTCACATGGTGAATCAAAATACAAACTCCGAGTTTACATCAAACTCCGAGTTTGCTCTCACGAAGATAAACCGGATACTCTAAAAGCCTTACGAACTCGAGCCCGACTTGGAGAACTCGAGTTTAAGACGGAAGCAAATATGATCGTTACGATTTCATCCCGATTCTTTTAAACCTGCAAAACTTACCATGTTTATACGAATTGATTGCATTCATTTAGTATATTCAAACGTATTTAACTACTCTATATTGAGAATGTTTCAGGTATTAAATTGGATCAAACGAATCATTGAATAAACGCGAAGAATCAGAAGGCAGAATGATTTCACGCGTCCAGGAATTGAATCGGCCGAAATTCAGGACCCAACGGCTATAATCCTCATCAAACTGAATTTCAAATGAAGAACATGCTAAGTTGAGAAGTAACGGTCACATAGCAACTCACCACTATATAAGGAGCTGATTACAAACTTCGAAAGATACGAAAGATTAGCGAAAACGAAAAGCAAGCTCAAGAGTTCTTATACATTCGAGTTTTCTTTACGTATTGTATTTTGATATACAAAGAGCCTCGGTGTTTATCATTATCTTCTCGTGAGAGAGATTTTATACAAATTATTCATTCATTGTAAAAGATCTCAAGTCAAGGGGACTTGGAGATTGGGATTTCGATTACAACTTGTAAGGGGAGTGTATCCTAGAGAGAGGATAATCCTTGAGTACGAGTGTGTATCCGAGTTAAGTGATAGTAGAAAAACCCGAGAGAGTCGGGGACTGGACGTAGGTCAAGAATTTAGACCGAACCAGGATAAACTTTCTGTGTCAAGCTCTTCTTCCCTATCTCTTTACGTTTAGCTTCAGCTTGGGTGCAAAGTTATTATAAAAGTTTTAAAATCCCCAATTCACCCCCCTCTTGGTGATTTCCTTTCGTTTTCATAATCATCCTCCAATGTTGGCAACGGTCACATTAGGATTTATAACGGTCATTTAATGATCTCTAAATATAAATAGAAATGCATTCAATTCTTCTCAACAACCAATCTGTGAGAAAACAAAAATCATTAAAGTTTCAACTACTCTTTGAGTTTTCTTGTGTAAAGTATCTTTTGATACATTTGTACTTCAGTGATTATCTTATCCACTCTTAGAGAGAGTTTGTTGATTGTAAAATCTTTCATTGTAAAGTATCTCAAGTCAAGGGGACTTGGAGATTGAGTTATTGATTACAACTTGTAAGGGGGATTAAGTTCTAGTGAGAGATTTACTCTTGAGTGCAGAGTGTGTAATCAATTGAGATAGTGAGAAATCCCAGAGAGTCTGGGGACTGGACGTAGGTCAAGAGTTTGGACTGAACCAGTATAAATTCTTTGTGTCTTGCTTCACTTCTCTATACTCTATCTACCTCTGTTTTATTACACGAAAACAGAGCAATCCGAAAAAGTTTTAGAATCCCCAATTCACCCCCCTCTTGGTGATTCAGCTCCGCTTTCACATGACTCAAGTCATACATGGCTTGCTCGAGTCAAGCATCATTTTCACAAATGATTTTCGAAATAGGTTTTTGAAAATGATTTTAACATCATGCTAACTCGAGTCATTAAGTGATGGCTCGAGGCAACAAAATATATTTTGAAAATAAGTTTCAAAACCATGCTCGAGTCAAGCAACACTGGCTTGAATCATTAGTCTTGTATTTAGAAAAATAAATTTAAGTGCACAAGACTTAACTCGAGGCATACAGGGTTAGCTCGAGTTAATGTTTTCTCATAAAACATTTCACAAGTGTCTTTAACTCAAGGCATTAAAGTGTAGCTCAAGGCAGTCAAAGTCTAAGCATATTTTGACTGAGTTTTCAAAAGATTTGACTCGAGTCTGACAACCTGAAACTTGAGTCAAGTCAATTTGACAACAAGTTACTAATTCAAGTTTGATCAAGTTAAAACATTTTTGACTTGAATCATCAACCACATTTTGTTTGTAATTGTCAATTATCATCAAAACACATAGAGAACTAACACAATGGGCTGGATAGGAATGGGTGCATGGACTAGAGATGGGTCAAGAAGGGTAGTCGTAGTGGATAGAGGTGCAGTAGTAGCAATGGATGAAGGTCATTCTGGTCTGAGTGTTGGAGACTGAGAGGGAAGACTTTCTGTAGAAGATAAGGGTAATGAAAGATGGAATATCACCAAGAGGGGGGGGTGAATTGGGGATATAAAATTTTCTTTCAAAAATGTTTTGAAACTAGGTGACTAGAACAAAGTATAATATAGGAAGGAAGAGATAGAATGAACAAAAGCAATTTATATTGGTTCGGTCTAAATCCTTGACCTACGTCCAGTCCCCAGACTTTCGGGATTTCACTAACTGAAATGATTACACAGCTCTGTAACTCTTGGAGTAATTCTATCACTAGAACTTACTGCCTCTTACAAGTTGTAATCAAATATCTCAATCCCAAAGTCCCAATACTTTGAGATTCTTACAAGAAATGAGAATCGATAATGAACTCTCTAAAAGAGCAGATTAGTAAACACTGAAGATTATATATCCGAAGATATTTGCTTTTTGAGTAGAACAGTAAATGCTTATATCACTAATTGAATGCGTAGAGTTTGAGTGGTTTGATGAATTGAATGCATATGGATTTTATAGTTGATAGCATTTAATGACCGTTGAAGTAGAACCAAAGAGCTGTTGAGAGTAATGAATATTTCTGTTGATGAGTTTGAATGTTGCTCTGTCTCTTCATGTTATTCCGATGTTTGGCGTTATTCTCCATTGACATTCTTCATTCCATTTGTCCATTGAGACTCAATTAGAATATTGACTGGAAATGGCCAGAATGCTTTACAGTTGCTCAGAAGCTTAATTTCCATTTTCATGCTTCGTCTCTGTTCAAGCATTTAATGCGTCTGACAAGATTTGCTTTATGATAATTTGATGATTAAAGCTTGTTAATGATGTCTGAAACTCATTAGTAAACTGATTAAACATGGTTAGGAATAGTAAGAATCAATAATATGCAGTACCAAAGGCTTAATCAAGGAATTTCATATTTCGAAGACGAAGTTATCAAAAACTGATATGCTGGACTCGAGTCATATTCTGATGACTGGAGTTATGTCAACTCGAGTCACAAATATATTACTGGAGTCAAAATTCAAATGTATTACACAGAGAAGAAATTCAATATGATGACCCGAGTTATGACTAGAGTCATAGTTCGAATATTTCAAACAGAGAAGAATTCCAAATGAGATGACTGGAGTCACTTATTATTGACTCGAGTCATTGGTTCAATAATTTAAAACAAAAAGGATTTTTCAATTAAGCTGACTGGAGTCACGACTGAATGACTAGAGTCATATCAGACAATAAATCAGTTGAGCTCTATGTGACTGTCATGACTCGAGTTAACTATAAATGACTCGAGTCATATCAGTTATCAGAAACTGCCATCGAGATAGTCATTTTGAAAAATTGAAGTACATAGCATGACTCGAGTTATTAAATGAGTGACTGAAGTCATGAGTCTTTTGCAAATTGATTTTCAAATTTTATGACTAGGGTCGCATATCCTCAATTGGAGTCATTTAGATCAAAATCATTTTAGCTGAAGAGTACTATGACTGGAGTCATCTTAGTTGAATCAAGTTATCTTTTAAACGAAGTTTTTTTCCTTGAAACAAAAAAAAATTTAAACTCACAATTGTCAGTCATCATCAAAACACAGAGAACTAACATTCTCCCCCTTTTTGATGATGACAACACTTGTATCTTAAAGAGAGATTGAAATTTGCAAAAGAGCACAGATATGAGAATCAGACATTAAATGTTTTGACATTCATTCATCTAACAAGTACATAACATAGAAATTGCACACAAATGATCTATAAGACAATATGAAAGTGCATCAAGAAAAAGAAATAATAACAGCACAAAAACTACTACAGAAATGTAAAACAGCTGCCAACACTTCATTGCTTCACAACTTCTTCATTCTTTGCAATTTCTCTTTCTCTCCCCCTTTGTCATCATGCAAAATGGGAGTATCAGAGGCCAGGGAAGCATGCAAGGCCTGAAGAATGGGTAAGGGTGAATAGAAGGTGAGAGAGAGAGATAAAGGGTCAAGAGGTGAAATAACATATTATGGAGAGGCTGGTCTGGGAGGAGTTATAGAAGGGTGAATGGAAGAGTCTAAGGAATGCTCATCAAAGAGATCTGCAGTGTTTCCAGAGACAGAGACTCTCACGTAGATGTCTGAGATGGGGGCACAGGGACAGTAGGAGGAGCAGAGGAAATGTAAGGAGCAGTGAAAGATGGGGTTGGCAATATAGGAGTGGTGGAAGGTGGAGGAGAAGGAAAGTGAGAAGGGGATGGCTTAGGAGAAGAAGGAGGAGGAGGAATCACCCTTGAAGTACCGGCAACATTTGAACCCTTCAACACTTTGGAAAGCTTGGAGTCCAACATCAAGTAAAGTGAATTCATGTGATCAAATCTGGCTCCAAGATCCCCAAAATGGCTTCCAATATTCTCCATTCTTTCATCCAAGGAATCCATCTTTTCTTCTTGAATCTCTTGCTTGGAAATGACCTTCTCAATCAATTTACCAACTTCTGACTCAAGTTTATCAGTTAACTCATAGTGTTGAGCTGTTAAAGTAGTCTGAAGAGTCCCAAAAGTCTCTTGCATAGACTTTGACACAATGCTTTTGATGGAAGCATGTAGACTCGAAGATTGTGGAGCATCCTGAGTCTGAGAAGGAGAAGATGCAGCTTCAGTTGGCTCAGGCACAAAAGCTCTTGATCTAGAAGGGGCTAGAGACTGCCCTGAACCTTCTTTAAAGGAGATTTTCATAAAATTCAAATGACTTTGACCAAACAATTGAGGTTTGATAGGTTTTTTAAGGACATCAAGATACCAGATTTTATTGGTGAATAACAGAAGAGACACCAAATTAGGCATAGAAACAGGAGAAAATTTGAGTTCCCCTACAGGTTCACCAAGCCTGAGAGTTTTGAAGAATATTTTTTCTTTATCATATTTAATTTTAGGCATAGGTAGAGGATTTTCAATAAATAAGAGAGAGTTTTTAATATCAGCAAAGACATTAATGGATTTGCCCCTAACAGAAGTAATACATTTATCCTTAATGATATGACCCTCATTATCTACTACATTAGCCATGGACATATTGAAATAGAAGTGCTTGACTAGAAAGGGAGAGTAAGAGGTGTTTATGGCCAACAAATTCCTAAATTAATCCAACCAAGGAGATAAGTCAATATGACATTCCTCCTTTAGCTTGACCAAATCCACATAAACTGTGGGACAAAACCACGTGCAGAATATTTTTCCTTATAATCTAAAATTTGGGCATTAGTCATAGAGGTAGGCCGATAGATGAAGTCAGAATTTGGGGGTTTCACTAAATTAGGAGGATTAAAAACATATTTTGTAGGTCCAGATACCTTAGAGCCAGAGCCTCCTAACCTAGAACCAAATTGAGCTTCAAAACCAGAACCACCAGCTTCAGAGATAGAGACTGATTTCTTCTTCTTCTTATGAGGAGCCACTACTGGTTCCTTATCTCTTCGAGTTGCAGCAGCTGGGTCTTTGGGCTTTTGTGGAGGAACCTTAGGAGGTTCTTGAATTGTCAACTTTTTCGACTTCTTTGAAGGAGTTTCTGCAAAAACTTTGCTTTGAAGCTTAGTCGAAGATTTCCTCTTTCTTTTAGGTCTTGAAGAGACAGGAGGAGAACCAGAAACATTGGCTTCAAAATTCGACGATGAACCCTTCTGGGTTTTAGAGGATTTAGGAGGCATTGCTGAAGAATTTGGATTTAGAGAAGAGAGAAGAGAGAGTTTCCGAACAATGACTCAGGTTAGGGTTTGTGAAAGTACAAAAATGAAGTGAGACAGTCGCAACAGTCATATATTTATCAGATGGCGTGACTCGAGTCATTTAATGAGTGACTCGAGTCAAACATGAAAGAGAAATTACATGTGACTCGAGTTATGACTTAATGACTCGAGTCATAAAGGGCGCTTTGCTCTCTGACTTCGCGTGACTCGAGTTGGACTTGTCTGACTCGAGTCAATTTTGTGATCCAACAACCTGGTTTCTCTCTGTGCTATTCGTGACTCGAGTTATCTAAGCATGACTTGAGTTGCCACAAAATTTCACAAACCATGTCAGTATTAAATGATCATATTGAAGGTGGAATATCACCTAGAGGGGGGGTGAATAGGTGATTACAAAAATTCTTTTTGCTAGATACTCGGTCACCCACACAACAGATATATATCAAGGTAAAGTAAAGATAGGGAAGAGGAGATTGACACAGAGAAGTTATATTTGTTCGGTCTAACTCTTGACCTACGTCCAGTCCCCAGAAACACTCCGGGATTTCACTAACTTACCCAGAAACACTCTGGGATTTCACTCTTGCCTAGAAACACTCGAGGACTTTACAAGCGCCCGAGAACCACTCCGGGACTTTACAATCTCACTTACACACTCTGGACTCAAGATGATCCTTTCCCTAGGACTCACTCCCCCTTACAAGTTGTAATTGAATAACCCACACTTAAGGTTCCACAACCTTAAGATTCTGAGATAAACAGATAATCAAATGATTACAAAACTCCTCACTGAGTAAATATGTGATAAACACTGAAGTACAGAGTATTAGAAAGTATTGCAAAGTATTGCCCGAAAGTATTGCAGAGTATTGGCCGAAAGTATTGAAAGTATTGCAGAGTATTGGCCGAAAGTATTGGCCGAAAGTATTGAAAGTATCTGACAAGAGTATAGCGGAACTAGACTCTTGCAAGTATCTTTCTGTTTCTCTTTGTGCGTTTGCTCTGCAGTGTGTTCTCTGTGTGATGAGAGCAGGTGGTGCTTCCTCTTATTTATAGTGCTTTGAAGATGACCGTTGCTGCTTCTTATTTTTGAATTCAAAAACTCATTCCATATTTACTTGCTGCATAATTGATTTTGGTCTGATTTCTTTCTGTTGGAGCTTTTGGAGGATCGGTGATGACCATAATCTCAGCCCATGATTCGGTTTTGCAGAATTAAGCTTTAGTACATTCTGAATCATGCTTTCTGGTTCGTTTGAAGATAGTCTTCCATAATTCCAGCTTGTTTCCAATTTTGCGTCGATCATAGGATATTGCGTGACCCAATTTGATTTTCAAATGATCTTGTACTATAATTCCCATATTCGAAAATCTCTGAGTTCAACGGTTAGAAACATAGCATTAAAGATCAATAATAATATCATTGAATTCCATAAGCGGAATCTGAAGTCTTCGACACAGCAGAAGTATGATTACCGAACGTACTCGAGTATCCCATACTCATACTCGAGTATCTCTGTGATTCAGATATGCCAATTGAGGCTTGGTCAGTAGTGTGACGGTGATGTCACTCTCATCTTAAACAATCCATATCTCTCTCATCTGACCTCCTTTAGACTTGAGTCTTGCGCGACTAGGATCGTTTGGAAGTCTAGTTTCCAAAACAATTTGTTTCACCTTAATCCGATCTCTGGTTAGGAAGATAGCATCGAATTACCATAGGTCGCCAGTGCTGGACGTGAAACAGAGGTGATCAGAGTGGTGTCATACTCGAGTATTGATTATCCATACTCGGGTATTGTCGTGATTTAAGCACAGAAGCAGCTGTTTATGCACCATACTTGAGTAGCCAAGTACCATACTCGAGTATTGAAGTGTCATACTGAAGCATTGAAGCATGATACTCGCGAGTACACGTTTGATACTTGAGTATTGACGAGATTCAAACGCAAGGAAGAGCTATTCATGCACAGGACTGTAGCAATTAAATTGTAGCAACTTCTATTCATTGGGAAGCTTGAATTTCCTTATTTTAACTCTGAATTTAGCCATTCCAACTTCCATCTTCTTTATATCAACATTACATCTACATTAAATATAAGAATCAGTCAAAGTATAAGATAAATGTAGTATGCAACCTTTTTGCTCTTAAGAATGACATCTATATAAGACATCATCAAAACTAATCATATCCAACATTCTCCCCCTTTTTGATGATGGCAAATACTTTGAGAAAAATATTTATGAATATGAAAAGCTAATAAACCCAGTATATTTTTCTTGTCATTCTCTCCCCCTTATTTGTCATTAGCAAAAAGTTGAAGTAAAGAAGAGATGGTTGTAGAGGCAAATGTGAAACCAAATTAGACAGAATCAAAGAACTGATTTTCTCTCCCCATTTGAAATTTTTTTATTCTTAATATGATGCAATTTAGAATGTTTTTATGAGAAAAATAATAATTTGAGAGAATTTGGAGAGGTTTTCAAGAAATCTTTTACATTTAAAGCATATAAACACCAAACATGTGCAAAATTTACTGAATATAAAAGGATAAAGTTCAGAAATGCCCATGTAGGTTCAAGAGAGAATTGTTAGTGCAATCGGATATCCAAATATTCCTTTCGTATGATATTTTCAAATTGAGATAATGAAAGGAAAATATGATATTAACTCATCATCAAAACTAATAAATCATAGGAAGTGCGGATGAGCATTATTAAAGATAATTTTCTTCAAATCAAGGAGACGAGTTTTTTAAGATAAAACACATGTTAATGTGAAACTCCCCCTTAATGAATGCATTCTCTCTAGTAGTACCAAATAATAATGTGAAGCCAATATTCAATGAAGATTAAGCACTGTGAAAGATTTCTTTGAATGCTTGAAATAGAATGAATGACACATACAATATGCACACATCTTTCTTAATTGGAATAGAATGCTGGTTGAGTTAATGATTCCCACAGAAAAGGAGTGCATTGAGTGAACAGCTTTTTGGAATGATGCAATGACACAGTAAATAGATGACGCACATGAAGCCTTTGCAAGGTCACCAATAAATGAAGATATGGATCAGCAAATGAAGTTTTTGAGTAAATGATGCCATGACTTATTTATATATGCTGCAGCAATGCTCTTTTAAGACAACTTGAAGCATCAATTAAAAAAGTCGGGCTCAAGATATGGATTAAAGGCAATGCTTTAATATAATATTGAAAGTCGATTCCAAATAGCTATATATTGATGAAGTTTGTTCCATTTGAAAAGAATGTTGGTTATTAAGTGATATTTTTTCAAATTAATGAAGATTGAATCACAGTGGTGCCAAGTCATATATGATGCTTTTCAAATATATGCTTTTCCATTCAATGAATATAAAGTGACGCACAACAAATGAATCAAACACATCAAATACGCAATAAATCATAGAGGCAACCCGACAGTACTTGAGTATTCCACTTGAATACTTGAGTATTGCCCCACTACTTGCATAACAACAATTAATACTCAAGTATGCAATACTCGAGATATTGTAATTAATTAAAATAAATCTTGAAATACCTCATTTCAAGTGTGTATTGTGAATACTTGAATTTCTTTGATGTGTAAATTTATCATTAAGCATCGGGTGGATGATTCAGGGATGTTTTTCTCAGATGATGATGCACAGTACTCGAGTATTGCACTTACCTACTCGAGTATTGTTGAGAGATCTGTCAGCAGTAGCTTCCTCAGTTCGTAAGTACTCGAGTATTGCTTGAGGGTACTTGAGTATCAGTTATCTCAACAATTGCATTTAGTCTCATTAACTGTTTTCAAAGAATAAGGATTTGATCATTTGAAATCAATGAAAACTAGTTTGGCCAAAACTTTTGTAGAAACACTGAAATTCTTGAATGAGATTTGATTCATCTGACTTATTTTTGTTTAAACCATTTAGACGAATAGAAACTTCATGACAATTCACTTGATAACTTCATTTCAATACAACAATTAGAATCAGTCATGATAATTAGATAACAGAAATCAGAATTTGAGTAGAGGTCGGAATCAGAATTTGAATTTGAATCAGAAAACAAAATCTGAACTTGCATCAGAATCAAAATCTAACATCAGAGACAGAATCTGAAATTGTAATCAGAATGGAATCAGACATTTGAAACATAATCAGATTCAGAATTTGAATCAAGTTTGAAGCAGAATTTGAATCAAGCAATAAGCACATTACAGAACTTAGATGTGAAGCATAAACCATACTGCATAGCATAACTAATGATATGAACCATGAAACATACAACAATATTACAGAACTTGACTGGAGTCATATTTTCTTGACTGGAGTCATAGTTCAACTATTTTTTTTTAAACAGAATCAATCTTTCAATAAAACTGACTGGAGTCATGACTGAATGACTAGAGTTAAGGCTACCATGACTTGACAACAACTTTGAAGGTAATTTCTGATTCAACTTTAATCAAGATAACAACATTTTTGGAGCACCATATGAATGCAATCAAAACATTTTTCAAATCTAACTGAGTTGCTTTCAAAGAATGCTTTTTCAAAATTTTTGTATGCATCTTCACAAAACAAAATGAATTGACATAGATTGTGCATTTAAGAGATATAAAATCAGAAGGTTATGCACAAATTCACTTTAGGTCTATTTAGCAATCTGGAAAAACCTTTTTGAAAATAACATAACTAATTGATTGCTAATGGAATGCAATAATGAACAATTATTCATTACCCAAATTTCATATAGACACAGTATAGGGCAAGGTTTAGATATCACTGTAATTCCTTTTTGTCCTTATAGAAGCTTGCTTGATTAAGGTGGATTGATATAGATGTCTCCCTTTTTGACGTTCATCATCAACATCAAGCATAGCCTGTTTAGCTTCCTCGAGACTTGAATTATTTCTCTATGTTGCATTCTTGAGAAGCTTTTTCTCTTCCTACAAAACCATATAAGTCTTTTTCTTTCTTGGTATCCAACCTTACTTGGATCCAATCAATGTTAGCTTGTAGGAACCAAAATTTGCATGCTCTTATGAATATGATCAATTCAACATAATTGAGCATAATGAACTAAACATGATTTTATGCATAAAAGAGATACTTTCTTTTCAAATCATCATGTATGCATAAAGAGTTAAACTATTGAATATTGCAATCCCTTTATAAACTTACTAAGTGGATTTTTAAGGGATAAAAAAATGATTTCAAAATAGTTTGCAATGCTCATTTCTAAAGCTACAAAAGTAAAACCTCAATGAATATTTCAGATGATAGGAAAGGAGATTTTATCATTGTATACCTTTTACCTTAGGTACTTAGAGGATCCACTTTGCTTACCCACTGCCTTTTATGTCTTTCGATAGGTTTCTGCAAAGTTGTCTCAAGGGGTATAGACTTCATGAGTCTTCTGCTTGGTACTTGAGAGGATCTCCTTTTTGGTTCATAAGAAGCTATTTGATTCCTCATCTTCTCTGCTCCTTTGTGTCCATTATTTTTGAAATCACCTGCACACACAAGGCAATAGATGGACATTTTGGTACCCACTTATACTTGGGTCCTTCATTGTTAGTTCGAACCATAGGGAAAACATAAGTTCCCTTTGGTACCCATTGATAGTTACCAGCAGGCTTATCTCTTCTATCCTTTTTGTGAAAACAGGAAGAGGTACTATGTCCCTTTCGGTTGCGGTAATTACAATGAGCAAAAGGATTTGAGATGTGAAGCGATTTACGAAAATAGTTCAAATAAGATTTTTCACTGTTTTCTTCTTTCCTTTCTTTTTGTCAAAAATAGGATTATATCCTATACGATCGATCATTAGTGACCCTTTGATCTTTTAGAATAACATTTAACATTTCACTACCTTTAGTAAATTTCTCAAGAGTTTTTGTAAGATACTCATTTTCTTTTCCAGAATAGGACACTTGTCACATACGACATTTTCAGGTGAAAAAAGATTTTCTACTTGCTGTTCAAGAGTTGTATTCCTCCTTTTTAAAACACAATATTTTTCCGCAAGTTCTTCAAACTCATGTTGAACAAGGTTGTATTCAGTAAACATTTCATCATAAGTAGGTTTTGCATTTTTATCAGGACAAGCAGAGTTTCCACAATTTGAAACAAGAAGTGGGTTTTTGTTTGTTGTTTAAGCAATTTGTTTTCCTTTCGGTATTAATGAGTTCCCTTGCAATCTCATTGTATTCAGAAAGTAATTCATCAAAAGTAAGTTTAGGATCAAATACCTCTTCTTCGTTTTCTGATTGTTCTTCTTCTGCAACTAAACAGATATTTGAAGTTTCTTCTTCTTCTTCTATGCCGGAGGTTCCTTCGTATGAAGTTTCTAAGGCTTTCCACATCTCCTTGGCAGTAAATAGATTGTAGATACGGGAATACTCCTTTTGACTGAGAGCACCATGAAGCATCAAGATGGCTTTGCTGTTAAGAGTCACTTTCCTTCTGTCATCTTCGTTGAATTCATCTTCAGCCTTCGGAAGGTTATTTCCTTCTACAATTTTTGTAGGAACATAATCTCCATTTTCTATTACTTGCCAAAGACCATACTCCGAGGCTAACATAAATACTCTGAATTTTACTTTCCAAAACGAATAATGTTCGCCGTTGAAACCAGGTGGTCTGTTGATTGATGCACCTTCAGGTAATATTCCTTCCATGATATTTATCTCGGGATGTTAAGCCCAACTGAGAAACCTGTGCTTTGATACCAAATGAAGGTGGAATATCACCTAGAGGGGGGTGAATAGGTGATTACAAAAATTCTTTTTGCTAGATACTCGGTCACCCACACAACAGATATATATCAAGGTAAAGTAAAGATAGGGAAGAGGAGATTGACACAGAGAAGTTATATTGGTTCGGTCTAACTCTTGAGCTACGTCCAGTCCCCAGAAACACTCCAGGATTTCACTAACTTACCCAGAAACACTCTGGGATTTCACTCTTGCCTAGAAACACTCCAGGACTTTACAACTGCCCAGAACCACTCCGGGACTTTACAATCTCAATTACACACTCTGGACTCGAGATGATCCTTTCCCTAGGACTCACTCCCCCTTACAAGTTGTAATTGAATAACCCACACTTAAGGTTCCACAACCTTAAGATTTACAGATAAACAGATAATCAAATGATTACAAAACTCCTCACTGAGTAGATATGTGATAAACACTGAAGTACATAGTATTATAAAGTATTGCAAAGTATTGCCCGAAATTATTGCAGAGTATTGGCCGAAAGTATTCAAAGTATTGCAGAGTATTGGCCGAAAGTATTGAAAGTATTGGCCGAAAGTATTGAAAGTATCTGACAAGAGTATAGCGGAACTAGACTCTTGCAAGTATCTTTCTGCTTCTCTTTGTGTGTTTGCTCTGCAGTGTGTTCTCTGTGTGTTGAGAGCAGGTGGTGCTTCCTCTTATTTATAGTGCTTTGAAGATGACCGTTGCTGCTTCTTATTTTTGAATTCAAAAACTCATTCCATATTTACTTGCTGCATAATTGATTTTGGTCTGATTTCTTTCCGTTGGAGCTTTTGGAGGATCGGTGATGACCATAATCTCAGCCCATGATTCGGTTTTGTAGAATGAAGCTTTAGTACGTTCTGAATCATGCTTTCTGGTTCGTTTGAAGATAGTCTTCCATAATTCCAGCTTGTTTCCAATTTTGCGTCGATCATAGGATATTGCGTGACCCAATCTGATTTTCAAATGATCTTGTACTATAATTCCCATATTCGAAAATCTCTGAGTTCAACGGTTAGAAACATAGCATTAAAGATCAATAATAATATCATTGAATTCCATAATCGGAATCGAAGTCTTCGACACGGCGAAGTATGATTACGAACGTACTCGAGTATCCCATACTCATACTCGAGTATCTCTGTGATTCAGATATGCCAGACGCTTCTAACTCGACCATACTCGAGTATTCAATGCTTATACTCGGGTATCTATGATGTTCAGTTATACCGGACGTCTTGATTCTACGCACATACTCTGTTGCTTTCAGTATTTCAAGTGTCTACTTTCGAAGATCATAACTTCCTGGTATGAACTCCGTTTAGATTGGTTTGAGACTTTGTGGAAAGCCCTTTGAGGCCTCTTTCAAATGGCACCAATTTCAGCTTCATCGGATTTCTAGTTTGTGAGATATACCCAAAACATTGAGGCTTGGTCAGTAGTGTGACGGTGATGTCACTCTCATCTTCAACAATCCATATCTCTCTCATCTGACCTCCTTTAGACTTGAGTCTTGTGCGAATAGGACCGTTTGGAAGTCTAGTTTCCAAAAAAATTGGTTTCACCTTAATCTGATCTCTGGTTAGGAAGATATCATCGAATTACCATAGGTCGCCAGTGCTGGACGTGAAACAGAGCTGATCAGAGTGGTGTCATACTCGAGTATTGATTATCCATACTTGGGTATTGTCGGGATTTAAGCACAGAAGCAGCTGTTTATGCACCATACTTGAGTAGCCAAGTACCATACTCGAGTATTGAAGTGTCATACTGAAGCATTGAAGCATGATACTCGCGAGTACACGTTTGATACTTGAGTATTGACGAGATTCAAACGCAAGGAAGAGCTATTCATGCACAGGACTGTAGCAATTAAATTGTAGCAACTTCTATTCATCGGGAAGCTTGAATTTCCTTATTTTAACTCTGAATTTAGCCATTCCAACTTCCATCTTCTTTATATCAACATTACATCTACATTAAATGTAAGAATCAGTCAAAGTATAAGATAAATGTAGTATGCAACCTTTTTGCTCTTAAGAATGACATCTATATAAGACATCATCAAAACTAATCATATCCAACACATATGACTCGAGTTAAGTAACAAATGACTCGAGTAACTGTTATTCTGTTACTTACTGATGTGAGTTTACACAGTCCTGCAAAATAATATGTAGACACTCCGAAGCTTAAGTTAGTGACTGTAAATCATCAAAAACATATAACTGGCATTGAATAAGGGATACTTACAGCTCATTTGGATTTACCATTCCCAATTCTCTTCTAATAATCATGAATTGCTCTTTGGCCGGAGGCTTGGTGAAAATATCAACAAGTTGCAAATGAGTTGGGATGAACATCACTTTAACATTCTTCTTCTGAACATGATCTCTTATAAAGTGATGTCTAACATCAATATGCTTGGTCTGATTGAGTTTGTTGCACTGGATTCTTTGCCAAGCTTATTTATTGTGTTTGTGTTGTCACATAAGATTGGAATTTCTTTGAGATGAATCCCCAAATCTTGAAGTTGCTGCTCAAGCCACAGAACTTGTGCACAACAACTTGATGCAGCAATATATTCAACTTCGGTTAATGATACTGAGATGGTTGTTTGCTTCTTGTTGAACCATGAGACAAATGAGCCATCAAGGAATTGGCATTTACCACTTGTACTTTTTCTATCCGTCTTGTATCCAACATGATCTGGATGATGATCACTTTCAAAACCAGGAGGTTGTTCAACATAAACTTCTTCCTAAATAAAACCATTTAAAAATGCACTTTTGACATCCATTTGATAGAGCTTGAATCCCTTGATACAAGCAAAGGCTAGAAGAACTCTTATGGCTTCCAATCTTGCCACTAGAGCATAAGTTTCTTCATAATCAATTCCTTCTTCTTGATTATAGCCCTTAGCAACCAATCTTGCCTTATTTCAGACAATGATTGTTGTTTCATCACGTTTGTTCTTAAATACCCATTTAGTTCCAATGAACGGATGGTTTGTGGGTCTAGGTACTAAGTCTCAAACTTGATTTCTATCAAATTGATGTAATTCCTCTTGCATTGCGATAACCCAATCATTATCTGAAAGGGCTTCATCAATCTTAGAGGGTTCATTCTGAGAAATGAAAGCAGAGAAGGTGACTTCATTTAAAGTTCATTTTCTTGTTTTCATTCCTTGATTTACATCTCCTATTACTTGATCCAAAGGATGATTCCTAATGAACCTCCAACTTTAGGATGAGATTGAACATTGTTTTCACAATTATTTCCACAAGAGGTTTCAAAAACATTTCTAGAATTTTCAAGAGAGGCAGGAGTAGTTTTTGAAAAGAATTGATTTCTATTAATGTTTTCCTCATCATCATCCAAAGGCTTAATAGAATTGGTTTCACTGAACACAACATGAATAGACTCTTCAACAATACGAGTACGAGTATTAAAAACTCTATAAGCCCTACTTCTATTGGAGTAACCGAGGAATATACTTTTATTAGATTTTGGGTCAAACTTCCCCAAATTTTCCTTACCATTATTGTGTACAAAGAACTTACAACTGAATATGTGTAGATGGGTAAGGTTGGGCTTTCTCCCTTTGTATAGCTCATAGGAAGTTTTCTTGAGATTCTTTCAGATGTATGCACGATATGATATGTAGCATGCAGTGCTCATTGCATCAGCCCAAAAGACTTGAGATGTTTGATTTTCATTTATCATAGCTCTTGCCATCTCAGTGAGGACTCGATTCTTTCTCTCCACAGCTCCATTTTGTTGAGGGGTCCTTGGGGCATAGAAATTGTGATCTATCCTATGAGCATCACAAAATTCTTCAAAGGCATAATTCTCGAATTCTCCAGCATGATCAGTTCTTATTCCTGAAATAGAGATACCTTTCTTGTTTTGGACCTTCTTGGCAAAAACAACAAACTGATCAAATTTTTCATCTTTCGATGACAAAAATATAGTCCAGCAAAATCTTGAAAAATCATCAACAATGACAAGAGTATAAAGATTCCCACCAAGGCTTCTTACTCTTGTAGGACCAACCAAATCCATATGAAGTAGTTGTAAGGGTCTGTTTGATGAGATTTCATTTTTTGATCTAAAAGATGATTTAGTCTGTTTACCTTTCTGACATGCATCACAAATCATGTCCTTTTTGAAATTGAGTTTAGGTAAACCAATGACTAAATCTTTTCTTAGCAACTTATCAAGTTGAAACATATTAACATGAGCTAAACTTTTGTGTCATAGCCAACTTTCATCTAAGTTACTAACAAAGCATTTTTTAGAAATATTTCCATTACTAGAGAGGCTAAGGGTATAGCAATTACCTTCTCTAGGAGCCCTGAATAAGGCTTTGGTCTTAACATGATCTAAGGATAGATCATCCTTGTTCACAATTAAGCATTCCTCTGAGTTGAAGATAACCAAGTTACCTTTGTTTGTACTTTGACTCACACTGAGCAGGTTATGACATAGACCTTCCACAAGGTAGACATCTTTGATTTGTGGTCCTTCGTTGCTTCCAACTTCACCAATCCCAGCAATCCGTCCGGATTGATTTCCACCAAAGGTCACTTTGCCACCTTCCTTAGGCTTGATTGAAGCAAACTTGGAATGATCTCCCGTCATGTGTCTAGAGCATCCACTATCAATGTACAACTTGTTGGACTTCGATGCTCTTAGACAAACTTGTAAATCACAAGAAATCAGGTTTTAGGTACCCATCTCTTCTTGGGTTCCCTTTGGTACCCACTGATAGTTGCCAACAGGTTTACTCTTTCTTTCTCTTTTGTGAAAACAGAAAGAAGTAGTATGACCATTACGATTGCAATAATTGCAATGAGAAAAGGATTTGAAGAATGAACGGTTTTTCAATAATAGTTCATATAAGATTTTTCTCCAAATTTTTTTTGCCTTTCCTTTTATCAGAATTAGGTTTATAACCAATTCCTGATCTGTCATTTGTAAACCTTTGCCGTTTTAAAATAACTTTGAGCATTTAACTACCTTTAGTGAACTTCTCAAGCGTTTTTGTGAGATACAAATTCTTTTTCTCTAAATCAAGGCATTCTTCACAAACCATGTTTTCACAATAAACATTTTTAACTTGTTGTTCAAGAACTATGTTCTTCTTTTTCAAAGATATATATGTCTCAGCAACCTTTTCAAATTCAGATTGTAAAACATTGTATTCGGCAAATAGTTCATCATATGTAGGTTGCGAGTCATATACCTCATCCTCATTATTGTTGTCATGTTGCTCTTCGTCTTCAGCCACAAGACATATGTTGGCTCTATCCTCTTCTCCAGCATCATCTTCATCAGAAGAGCTATCTCCCCATATTTCTAATACATAAGCTTTCTTCTTGAACTTATTCAATTTCTTCTTCTCTTTATCTTTGTTCTTCAGCTGGGGGCATTATGACTTGATGTGACCAAGCTTTTCAAATTCGTAGCAAATGATTGGCTTCTTTGCCTCAAAGCTGGAGCTACCCTTGTGAAACTTCTTATATCCTTGGTCCTTCTTGTAGAATTTCTTAAATCTCCGGACCATCATGCCTAGCTCTTCATCTTCGTCTTCTTCTTCTTCTTCATCTGACGCTTTGGCCTCCTTGACAGTCTTGAGAGCAATTCCCTTGCTCTTGTCATTAATTTCATCAAGTCCTTTCCTGAACTTGATTTTTCCTTCATATTCAGAAAGACTGCCGAATAGAGCTGCAACCGAAGCCATAGATTCTCCATGAGATTCTTCAAACGCAGTGACCTTGGCTTCCCATTCCTTGCTGAGGATATTTAGGATTTTCCTCACTTGGATAGGTTGATCATACTATTTGCCCAAAGCAGCAAGTTGGTTGATCAGATGAGTGAATCTCAGTTGGAACTCACCAATGGATTCCCCAAACTTCATACGAAGTAAATCATACTCAATCATGAGGGTATTTACATGATTCTCCTTGATTCCAGTTGTTCCTTCATGAGCAATCCCCAAAGCATCCCATATAGCTTTTGTAGATGTCAAAGTGCATATGCAAAAATATTCACTTTGACTTAGTGCACTTTGAAGCATAAGAATAGCTTTGCTGTTGAGTGTGACCAATCTTTTGTCATTCTCATCATATTCTTCCTCAAGCTTTGGAGTTCTAACACCATCTTGAACTCAGGATTGTTCATAGTATCCTCTCTCGACACCCTCCATAGGCCATATTTAGTGGCCAAAACGAAGACTCTAAACTTAGCCTTCCAGAAGGAGTAATGTTTGCCGCTGAAACCCGGTGGTCTGTTGATTGAAGCTCCATCAGGTAGAATACCATCCATAATGATCCTTATCAAGATGTTAAGCTCTTCAGATAAGACCTTGCTCTGATACCAAATGAAAGATGGAATATCACCAAGAGGGGGTGAATTGGGGATATAAAATTTTCTTTCGAGAATGCTCTGAAACTAGGTGACTAGAACAGAGTATAACAGAGGAGGGAAGAGATAGAATGCAAACAAGCAATTTATACTAGTTCGGTCTAAATCCTCGACCTACGTCCAGTCCCCAGACTTTCCGGGATTTCACTAACTCAAATGATTACACTCTCTATAACTCTTGGAGTAATTCTCTCATTAGAACTTACTCCCCATTACAAGTTGTAATCAAATATTCCAATACCTTGAGATTCTTACAAGAAATGAGAATTGATAATGAACTCTCTAAAAGAAAAGATTAGTAAACACTGAACATTATATATCCGAAGATATTTTCTTTTTAAGTAGAAACAGTAAATGCTTATATCACTAATTGAATGCGCAGAGTTTCGGTGGTTTGATGAATTGAATGCATCTGGCTTTTATAGTTGATAGCATTTAATGACCATTGAAGTAGAACCAAAGAGCCGTTGAGTTTGAACGTTGCTCCGTCTCTTCGTGTTATTCCGATGTTAGCCGTTATTCTCCGTTGACATTCTTCATTTCGTTTGTCTGTTGAGACTCAATTAGAATGTTGACTGGAAATGGCCGGAATGCTTTACAATTGCTCAGAAGATTAATTTCCATTTTCATGCTTCGTCTTTGTTCAAATGTATTACACAGAGGAAAAATTCAATATGATGACTTGAGTTATGACTGGAGTCATAGTTCGAATATTTCAAACAGAGAAGAATTCCAAATGAGATGACTGGAGTCACTTATTATTGACTCGAGTCATTGGTTCAATAATTTAAAACAGAAAGGATTTTTCAATTAAGCTGACTGGAGTCACAACTGAATGACTAGAGTCATATCAGAGAATAAATCAGCTGAGCTCTATGTGACTGTCATGACTTGAGTTAACTATAAATGACTCGAGTCATATCAGTTATCAGAAACTTCCATCGAGATAGTCATTTTGAAAAATTGAAGTACATACCATGACTCGAGTTATTAAATGAGTGACTCGAGTCATGAGTCTTTTGCAAATTGATCTTCACATTTTATGACTAGAGTCTCATATCCTTAACTGGAGTCATTTAGATCAAAATCATTTTAGCTGAAGAGTACTATGATTGGAGTCAAAAGTACTATGACTGGAGTCACCTTAGTTGAATCAAGTTATCTTTTAAACGAAGTCTTTTTGGCTTGAAACAAAAAAAAAAAAACAATTTTTTGAACTCCCAATTGTCAGTCATCCTGAAAACACAAAGAGAACTAACAGGTAAGAGTCTGTTTGTAGATGGTTGGGAAGTGGGAACAGGAATGGTAGCAGGGGTAGGAGATAAAATGGGGGTAGTGAAACTGGGAATGGGAGAGGAGAGGAAGGTTTAGGAGGTGAAGGTGAGGTGCTTGAAGGGCCAGGTTGTTTAACAACAGAAGAGCTCAATAGCTTGGCAAGTTTGGAGTCAATGATGTTAAGTATGCTCAAAATGTTGTTGAACTTCTCAGTATAGTTTTCCAATGTACCCTCCATGTTCTCAAGTTTCTCATCTTGCTCTTCCTGAACCTCAACCAATTTATTGTGACTGTTGGTGACCTCAGATACAAATTTCGCAATCTCGGTCTCAATTTTATCGGTTAACTCATGATATTGGGCTATCATAGAGGTTTGTAAGGAGCTGATACCATCAATCACAACCTTTTCAACAATTGTCTGTAGGGAGGCACCAAAAATAGAAGGAGGAGGCTGAGAGAAAGCACCAGCAGGAGAGGATTGAACCTCATTGACTCTAGAAGTGGTAGCCTTGGTTTTGGTGGGAGCCCTGGAGTGTCTTAAGCCCTCTCTAAAGGAGATCCTTTTATGATTGAGGTGGAACTATCCAAACAGTTGTGGTTTCACTTGTTTCTCATTTAACTCAAGATACCATATCTTGTGTTTAAAAAAGAATAAGAGAAACCAAATTGGCAAAAGGGAAAGTGGTTGACTTCTTATACTCAAACCTAAATCTCTTGATCTCATTATACACCCACTGACCTATTGTGTGGGGAATTTTGGCAGTTATAGAGGCAAAAAGAAAATAGTCTCTTTTTGCAAAGTGAGTGAAATTTTTCCATAGGAGTAAAGGTCAGTGAGCTTAATGGTTCACCTGGCCTGAGGATTTTAAGGATTTCCTTATCAGTCAAAGTATTTCCAAGCAGAGAGGGATGATCATTGATCCTTAAGAAAGAGTTTAAGAATTCTGCAGTTATAATTACTCTATTGCCCTTCACAATAGTAGCCAGTTTCTCTTCCAATAGCTCACAATTATCAACAAGGCTATTGGTGATTTTCATATTAAAGTAGAATGATTTGACAACAAAGGAACAGTAAGAAGTGCGAATGTCTAATAAATTTTCAAAATTTTTAAGCCACGGGGATAAATCAAGATTACATTCATCCCTGAGCTTAGGAAAATCAACGTATATTATGGGACAGAAGCCACGATTTTCATAATGTCCTCTATATTTATTTAGGTTAGACTTTGGATAAGAAATTGGATTGCAAATAAATCCAGAGGGTGGAACATGAGATCTAGAGATTACTAGGAGAGAGGGAGTCTCAGATACCTTAGATGATTGACCCTTAGCGAAGGAGGAAACCACAGGAGTTGGTCTGACTTCTTTTACAATTGGATGCACAGGCTCTTTATCCTTGCGTTTTCTAAAAGTAGCTCCAGACTTAGATTGAGTATGAGGGGATTGCTTCGAGGATTCCTTTATCACAACCCCACGAGCTTTAGGTCTCAAAGGCACCACTTTAGCCACAACCTTTGGTCGATAACGCTTTGGAGGTTGCTTGTCACGTCTAGGTCGTTTTGATAAAGGAGGAGATGATGAAGGTGTCTTTTCAAGATTAGAGGAAGAGGAAAGTTGAGATGCAAGAGTTTTACTTCCATTGATACCCTTAAAAGTGAACATGAGTTCAATAATTAGTTAAGTACTTTTTATTATATAAATGTGATCGATCCTTCTAAATTTATTCTTAATAATAATTTTTGGCAGAGTATAATTATATTTAATGGGGTTAAAATACAAAGATCAATTTAAAATTTCAGAAAAAAGAATTTGTTCCTTATATTAACTCAGGACCAACCCTATGAGAGTGATTGTTCCTTATAGAAAGGATCATAATAAAAACAGGAGGAAATGCGTGACTACATATCAGGCAATTTAAAATCTACATATACGAGTTAAAACAAGAGTTGGAAAAAATGAATGGACAAGAGGGTACGTCTTGGTCATTAATTGTAAAAAAGGTAGGTTTCATTTCAGTGCTTGAACATTTCAAGTTCCACGTACGACTTCTTAATTTTAAAGTCTTATATAAATGATTACTTGCCCTCCATCTCCATAGCGTCATTATTTGTTCGTTAAGTTAATGAGTACAATTAAGAGATTGGGAAATTTGTTGAAGAATCCTCCTTGCAAAATTTGTTATTCAGAAATAAAAACTCAAATCCTTAAATAGGTGCAACTCTCTTCAATTATGTGCAATATATCTTTAAAGGGTTAAATACCTAATTTTCCATGGAAGTATTGATAAGGGGGCACTCAGCACCCAGAAGTATTTTGGGTACCAAATTTGCCCAAAACTAACGGAAGGTCAAACAGACGTTTGCCACATCAGATTTTTTTGGGTTAAATACCTAATTTGCCATGGAAGTATTGATAAGGGGGCACCCAGCACCTGGAAGTTTGCTTTGGTACCAAATTTACCCCGGAAGTATAAAAAAGGTAGCAAATTTGCCCAAAACAGACGGAAGGTCCACGTAGGTCGTTAAAATGCCACATGGCTAGGAAAGAAACACAGTGGAGACAGTTCCGGTGGGACCATTGTGAACACCATGGCTCTCCGATGTAGGCCTGAGGACCTGCCAAGCGGTGTGGAAAATTCATACCAAATAATTTTATCCCTTAGACCCTTACAATTTCTCGATTCTCAAATCTTCAAGTACTGCCTCCTCACTCCCCCAAATTCCCTTATCTTGCTTCTCTGAAATTTTACAATTTGGTGAAATTTTGACAATCCATATGACCATCTCTAACTGGGTTTATTGGCGGTTTTTTATTTATCTTGATTCGGAGAACTATTAGGTTTCTTGGTAGAACATTTTTTAGAGTACAATGGGAATACAAAATTGTTCTAGGAATTATCTCTAACTGATGGCTTTTGCAGATCCAGAGCTAATTCAAACATCCGTTTGAAATTTTCTAGGGATCGAAACCAATCGGATCTGAAGCAGAGGAATGTCGCAAACAGAGTTGGCAGGCATTGTTGTGGAAGCTGGCATACCTGTTAGTGAAGGAGTGAGTGAAGGAGTGGAAGAAAATTTAGAAGCACGAACTGCCGAAAGCGAGAGGGAAGAGAGAGATATGAATGAGGTGTTGATGTGGTTACATGATCTAACATATGACTCACCCTCCACTGTGTTTCTTTTCTAGCCATGTGGCATTTTAACGACCTACGTGGACCTTCCGTCAGTTTTGGGCAAATTTGCTATCTTTTTATACTTCCGGGGCAAATTTGGTACCAAAAAAAACTTTCGGATGCTGAGTGCCCTCTTATCAATACTTCCGTGGCAAATTAGGTATTTAACCCCAAAAAATCTGACGTGGCAAACGTCTGTTTGACCTTCTGTTAGTTTTGGCCAAATTTGGTACCTTTTTCATATTTCCGAGGCAAATTTGGTTCCCAAAAAACTTCCGGGTGCTGAGTGCCCCCTTATCAATACTTCCATGGCAAATTAGGTCTTTAACTCTATCTTTAAATATGTATGAATATCTTTTGTTTTGCACATAGTTAAATACATGTTACAAACAAGTGAAATATGTAACACCCATTGAAGTATATTTGACATGGATCTCGAAACAAATTTTAGGTACATCCGACCAATAAATTTTATAGTGTGGGTTTTTTTTTTAAACAATTTTCCCTAAAAGATTTTAATAGTTAAACTAAATAATTACAAATGGTAGAAATTATTACAATACAAGACGTTAAAAGGTAGTTTTAAATTAAACATTGTTAAGAATTTATTTATTTTTTATAGAATTTTAAAATTACAACCCACAATGGCATCACAAAATCGAAAAATAGTTACAAAAATTTATGGTTGCAAAATTCAGTTTCTGAGTGTAATGCAATTTACTGTGTGTGCGCGCATGGGGTACAAGCTAAGGATAAGTAAGATTACATATCATGTTGAGGGGGCAAGTCATCATTATATTCTGAATCCGATGATCGAATCTCCGACGATGACGGCTTCATGTTCCCAGATTCTAAACAATTATAACAGATTCAAACAATTGATCACATTCAGATATATCTATATATATAATACACACACACACACACAAATTTACTCAGAAATGAGACAGGAAAGTTGCAAAGATATATAGTATCAAATTTCATAGCCGTTACTTGGAAATTAAAGAGACTAGAAGCTAAAAATAAATGAATAAATAACCAATTAGGTTTACGGAAAAATATAGAAATCAATCACTACTCCAATTTCAATACCTCTTCAAGTTAGACCTCAACAGAAAACTGAAGAGTAACGGTATCAAGTAATTGAGTTTAGCAGTTCTTCATATAAAATTATTGACTCTAGAGATATAATAATATGGAGAAGACAAAACTGATTTAAGCTCTAACAAAATCATAAGCGTACCTTGTTTCAAAGAGGGGAGAATGGGTTATTGAAATTTCATTTGATGGTTAGATGCGAATTTAAAGTTAAGCAGTGATAAAATAGAAGCAGCTTTAACAGAAGAATTAATGGAGAAAATAGAGAAAGAGAGGGAATAGTATGAATTAAATTACCAAGAAAATGGAGAAAATGCTTCGCACTATCACCGCGACGAAGTTAATCTTCAAGATCTGAAGTCTTCAGTGAAATGCAGAGCAAGGACTACGCTATATATATGTGTGTGTCTATATGTTTTTTTGATATAGTCAAGGGTTTCTACTTTTGAGGCTTAAAGCACAAAGGGTTTTTACCTATTCCAACAAATGTACTATCATAATTCAAACTTGTGTTCTCCTCTTTTCGGGTTGAGGCCGCTTACCACCTCAACCAATAGCTTGTTAGTTATATGTGTGTATACACATATATGCGTGCGCGCGCGCGGGCGTGCGCCCAAAGGAATCAAATTATTAAATTAGTACCGCCACTGATCATCATCAAATTCTGCTGCATATGCAATGTTATATAGTTTAAAAAAATTAATTATTAGATTATTACCACCACTAGTCTTATAGTTTTTGCTGCATTCATTTAATAATCGATCAATCACTTTTGTTTTTCTAAAATATATACAGTATATATTTTTTTCAGTATATTCATCTCTCTATCCCTGGCGGCCGGATATATATGTATAAATACCAAATTAAATATGAATTCAACACATATTACACTTTAATTTGATATATTATACAGTCTATATTTTGTATTGTATTTATTGATTATTAAAGGGAATTGATATGTCAAGGTAAGTGGAGATGATAATGTCTATAATATTTATATGAAAGAAGATTTGAAATGATTAAAAGGAGGAAGGGTATGTGTGGCACTGAGAGAAAATGGTATATATAATGTAACATCCTCCTTTTCCAAAAGCAGTATAAATTTTTTTTTTTCAAAACATCATTTCAAATCATCAGAGTAGAGCAACAGAGCGATTGAGTAACTGATATGTATATATAAAACGCCGTAAGTCTGGCTGGTTACAACAGCGGTACAGAAACCGCGTGGTTCTAAAGTATATAACAAAAGAAAGGCTTCCTACTGAACAACAAAAGGAAGTCTTCACCAGACAATCATAACAACAATAGTATATGTGCACTCATCGCCCAAGAGCATGCATACATATATCGCCCAATAGCATGTATACATATATCGCCCAATAGCATGCAGATATATCACCCATGGCAAACGTAAACATATCAACAGTATACAAACATATCACAGAGCTATCAACTACCACATACAATACACCTAGCACATACATGCATACCATAAACATCAGATTAGTGTTACAGTACGCGGACGTACCTTCATTGACGACTTTAGGTACTACTGGCGGAAAACGTACTTTTACGGGAAAACGTGAAACAGCGGGCACGTCGGGCAGCGTAACGGCAGCAAATTAGGATTTCTGACGTCCTATAAGAGTAATATCACTTTTATTAGTGATTTGATACTATATCTGGCATTTTAGGTAAAAATTACCATTTTGCCCTTCTACCCCTAATTGGCGGAATTTCGCCGGCACTTCGCTATTTTAACTTTCACTTTTCAGGAACTCAATCCCTACCAAGTTTTTACCTCTTCAGGCATATTTTTCAATGCAATGAGGCCTAAAACAATAGTAGAAATCTCACTCCCTACTTACTAAATCTAACTACGGAAGTAAAGACTAGTACTTAAAAACTAAAAGCTCGGTACCGAAAAACTTACCCAGAGCTTCGCTACAGATTTTTCAGAGCTTCTCTCTCTAAAATCCTCTCTCTAGATTTCGGCTAGGAGGCTTCAAATGTGAGAAAAATGAAGAGGAAACTTGGCTATTTATAGAAGAAAATGTGACACTATTCACTACTTTTTCATATCGGATATCGGCCGCCGGATCGCACTTTGCCACATGTCACGATCCTCACCGGGCCACTTGGCAGCTGACATCATCATTTAAAGCCATGATGTCATGGTGGTGATGTCATCTACTGGTTTGAGAAGTTTCCTACCGATAAGTTCCCGATCGGTGCTCGAATCGCGTAATCTCGGAGGAATCTAAAAATTCTGGATTTACAACTTTGAAGACAAGTTCTCACTTACTAGAAATGTCCAAGTTAACCTAAATTTTGGTTCCATATAGGGCTCCAACTGTCAGTCTGAAGTTCCTCGAAAAACGTATCCGTACGGTCGGTCCTGCAAAACTCGTTTTCGAATCATCAATCTCTAGAAAAATTCACTGATTCCAAATATGTCCATGAAAATTCCCAATTCTTTTCCAAATGTCACAACATAACATTTTCGTCCTCTTGGCTATCTGGCATTTTCTCAGAATTTCCCTATTTCGTCTTATTAGGAAAAAGAACAAACGGCTTCAGAATTAACTTAGTAAGAGTCTAACGGAAGATAAAATTCCACTGATCAATATTTTACCCTGACTTTGGAAATCTCATTCCTAGATCTCTAGATAGGGTCCGTTTCCTATTTATTCCATTACTATTCACTACAATTAATTATATTATAAAATAATATAACTTTAATTAATTATATAATATAATAATAATACAAACTTACCAACTAAGTTATTCTTTTTTATTCTTTTTTTTCTGCCCAATTTTTTTTAATTTCGTTTTTTTTTTTAATTTTGATTAATTATTTAATTAATTAAATAATTATTTTTAATAATTTTTACAGAATTTTCCCATTGGTCCATTCTTGCATTTAGGCTTAAAAATACCTAAACTCAACTATTTTTCTCAAAAATTTCCAATTAATTAGTAAATATACTTTTACTAATTTTCAACCACTTTCCACTAATTTTTGAGTTTTACATAATTATTCATGAATTTCCTCTGCTTAAACTTAAGGGGGGTATTACGGTCATTTCCTTACTTTTTGAGTATTCTTCTACAATTTCTCCAAGTTTGTAACTTAATAAATTACCTAAATTAGGGACAATATCCTTCCCTATTTCAAATAGATTTTTACTTGCTTCTTTTATGGCTTTCACAGGTATTTATAACCCATAATGTGTTTAGGGACCTATTTGCAAATTTTCAACTGTTTTAGGGACCTATTTGCAAATTATCCAATTTCAAGAGAAATTACCCTAACAACAAGGTAAATTCAATACAAGGTGTTTGAGACCTCATATTCACCTATTTTCAATAGGTACATTTCCCAATTTTTGATATCTACCCTAAGTGTGATTTTTAAGGTATTACATATAAAAAAAAATTGAGCTAATTCATCCATGTATAAGGAAGGTCGTTGGAGGCACCAATGAAGAGTTGTAGATCAGACAATATGGAGTCATTTGAAGGAGCTAGAGGAAAATTGAAAAGAATGCTCAACGAAATCATTGAATGAGACTTTCTATGTTAAAAGTCTATCCAAAAATTTGTTTGTTGATAGAGCACAATGGCATCGTGTAATTCATGCAGCCGACCTCATCAAGTGAGATAAGATTTATTGTTGCTAATTGGCACTAAATATGGGCACCTCTTTCATTAAGGATTGGAACTATGTTGTGAGAAACGTACTAGCTCCTCCTACTAGACACAGACCTTATTGGTAATTATATTTATCCTTAGAGTAACCAACTTATATTTTGAGCTAGTACTTTTTACTATGCCTTATTAGGATGGCATGATAATCACTTTTTAATCACTTTTGCACTTTTTTCTCCGAGTTTGTACTTTGGATTTAAAAATAATCTATGCATCTGATGATAAATAAAAGGTCTAGTTGAATTTTTTTTAAGAGATTAAGGAAGCTAACTATGTTACTTAATCATATCATATGTTATGGATCATTAAATTATATATCATTTTACAAGTAAAAAAATAGTGAAAATATTATAAATGTGAATATTTTAAAGTAATTTAATTAGTTTTCTTAATCTCCCCAAAACAAGTCAATTGGATTTTATATTTTGGACAGGAGGTCATCAACTTATTATTACTTTTATATTATATTTTGATTTTTAAAATTTTTCTTTGAATTCTAGGTTTTATAACATTTATATGTTCTAACGTTGTCTAAAATCTCATGCAAAAAAAACTGTCTGAAATAAAAAAAAAAAAAAAAAGTTAATTGATATAACCTATACTATTAGGTAAGTGATTATCTATTCGTTGTCTCCAACTTTAAAATAAGGGGAATGTCAGTACAGTTTCAACTTTTGAACAATTCTATCCGCAAAGCGAAGTCAATTATTATCCGTGAGTTTTCTTGGCGAAAAAGTGACTAACAAGGAAAACAATAGTGGCTTGTAGACATCAAATAATATATAATCAATATATGCAATATATCCTTAAAAACTTATGTGTTTGTAGTTACATCTATATTGATATAGTTACATAAAATTTCAAATAACCTTAACGTTCACAATCCACACACACACACACACATATATATATATATATATATATAATCTCATTATTATTAGGAAGGGTACAACAGACGTTAAATATTTTTATAATTTGCAAAAGTATATGACAAGACAAATAAATAAATATATGGTTTTTTTTTTTTTTTGCTCAAGAATAAATATATGGTTAAAGATATAAGAGTTATTGACGTGAAAAACCCATCATTTAAGAAAAAAAACCATCAGCCGTCCAAACCAATAAAAATGTAATCTATTATAATCAAAATAAAGTAGAATGAAACCTCCTACGCACACGCACGGATGTGGCTTCAGTCCTATTCTCTTCCTATCCTCTTCCGTCCTCTTCTTTATTTGAGCCGTCGGATGAAGATTTAGACGGTGTAAATTTTTTTTGAAATTAAATTTTTACCGCATGCGGTATTGTGTACCGCATACGATAATTTATTAAAAAAAATTTACACCATCTAGATCTTCATCTGACAGCTCAGATAAAAAAGAGGATGGGAAGAAAAGAGGACTGAAGTCAGATCAATTTGAGTTGATGTTTAACTATACTTTTATATATGGTACGCATGATATATCGAGCAGTGTGTAATTTCATAGAATATTGCAGAGGGCATTTTTTCCTTTATTAGTCTGACAACATCATTCCCTAGTCCCGCTTCTCATTATTTATAATTTCGCAGAATATTCCCTGGTTGTTATGAAATACTTCCTCTGGTCCTTATTATAAGGCACCAACTAACTTTTCTCACAAACCAATAAAAGTAGTTAAAGTCAATAAAGTTGTCATAGAATCTAAGTAATTTTCAATATCACCCCTACTAATTATACTAAACACTAATATTATATTAATTGTTACTCTCACCCATTACCTTTATTAGTTAGGGCATACATGGAAAAAATAATCAATGCTCATTGGGAATAAGCAAGCGCCTTATAAAAAGGACCAAATAAACTTGTTAGTTGGTGCCTTATAATAAGGACTAGAGGGAGTATGGGGGAAAAAATCCTTTATTAGTCTGACAAGATTATTCCCTAGTCCCGCTTCTCATTCTCTATACGGACGATGGATACCTCCATATGGGTTGATATACTATTCTCATTTGTGCTTCTTATAGCCTTCTTAGAATATGTCAAAACCAATTTTTTTTACTGTTTATGTTTAATATACATATACCACTCCAACTCATCATCTAACATGTTTAATGCGAATATATATATTTTTTATATATAGTCACATATCCATCTTAACATATAAGTATATATATAAACTCTACATATAATTATAATTTATTTGTTAATTTTGATATATCAATATATAAATATATCAACACATATAATTAGATTTAATGCATGAAATATTCTATTGAGTTCATGCATGGTGTGACTAAAATGAACTTTGTATAACGTAACCGTATGAAGTTAAAATAAAGCGCATTATTCACATAATGTTCATTAATTATTAGTGGTTCTTCCTACATACTTTTTATATATTTGTGATGAAAAAATTGGTACAACATTGGTAATTAATCTCAAATTAGCTAGCAACTTAGAAAATTTGTTAAGTCGTATAAAGATGCTTCGATATCAAAAGAAGAGATTTTCTTAAAGAGTATCCACTACAAAAACAAAAAAGCCTTGTTTTGCAGCGGAACTTTTCCGTCACAAAACGGACATTTTCTGTTGCAAAAATGGTTTGCAGCGGAATTTGCGACGGAAAGCAGTCATTCGCAAAAAATGGCCTCGCAAACCATTTTTGCAACGGAAAAATCATTTTTTCCCTCGCAAAATTCAGGATTTTGCGAGGGAACTTTTTTTTCCTTGCAAAATTCGAAGTTTGCGAGGGAACAGGTTTTCCCTCGCAAATTCAGGATTTTGCGAGGGACTTGTTTTCCCTCGCAAAATCCTGAATTTTGCGAGGGAAAAGCCTTTCCCTCGCAAATTCCATTTTTAAAAAATATATATATAAAATTAGAAAAATACATAAAAAAATATAAAAATTTAGAAAATAAAAAGACTTGTATATCATAAAAATATATTGTAATTATCATAAGAGTTTACATACCAAAAACAAAGTATTACAAATTAGAATGTCCCAAAATGAACTAAAAAAGTCTAAACAACAGCAGTTTGATCATCATTATCACCACTATCGTCATCACCACCAGGAGTTCCCGTACCCTTGTCCTTCAATAGGGATTGGATAAGTGTCCGCATCTCATTAAGCATCTCTCCTTGCAACCTCAGAGATGATACAACTCCCTGTACCTATAATCTTATTAAGAAGATTAATCTTTGTTTCTTAATATATTTTTACACTTGTTAAGGAAGTAATGTTTTTTTGGGCTAAATGTAGATATCTTCCTCTTAAATGTGGACAATTCTCCCAATGTTCTAAGGAACTAATGTTAAATGGCCAATCTTGAAGACACTTGTTTTTTTTGCACTTAGTGACCTATTAATATATGATTATTTGGATGGCAATTACGGAATGTGTAACTAACATACAAAAATATTATTTATGACTATATATATATATATATATATATATATATTAACGTCCCTGATATTTCTCCATGCATGCTTACTTGTTTTTCTATATTATCAAGGCTTAGGGTCACTCGAAAATATTGCTAGATATTTCTTGATTTTTTCGACTTTGTTTTTTCTTTTTTCCTTCTTACCATTTTTTTTATCCTGCACATCCTCAACAACATGATATATACAATATCAATCACAACTAAAATTTGAAAATACCGGGATTGCACCTTATGGGAAGATAATGCAGATCAAACACAACTAGATAATGGGAACGAAAAAAGAAAAATATGAATTATGATTATCCAATTTGTTAATTAGAAGTATATATAAAAACCTGTGATCCGTATAAGCTAGATGATTTTGCTCTTATTTCCCCAATAGATCTGATGAATTTCCTAGCCAACAAAACCATAAAATAAAAGAAAACATATTGTATTATATATATATTTGATCGTATAGCCCAAAAATAAAGGTAGAATTGAAGACTCAAATGAAGCTGCAATGTGCAATTAGGAAAGTACTTGTGTCTTATTATGGACAAGAATGTTATGACTTTTGATTGGAAAGTACACGCAGTGGAGTTAAAACTTTTTACGAATCCCATCGGAGGATCGCTCAACAGCGTTTAAATCAAGGTTTAGGGTTTCCGAATCATACCTATGCGGAGGGTTTAGCGTATCATTCGACTCAGCCTGGTGCGCATCTCGAACATTGTGCGTCTCGACCGTCGTACGTCTCGAACGTGGTCCCATCTCGTTCGATCAAACAGGAGCTGACTGGTGGGCTACTGGCTGGTGGGCTACCTTCTCGATCAGCAGAAGTCACTCTTCGAATCGCCTTCCTCCACCGGTATCCACACGAACAACCTTCAGAAACACGAACGGAAGTGTGCTAGCGCCTCTGAACTGTGCGTCTCTCTATTTTCTCTCTAGGGTTTCTTGTCTATTTTCTCTCTAGGGTTTCTTGCGGCTTTTCTAATACGCTCGACAAAAAGTCTCGTAGGTTTTTCTAAACCTAGCAAGCGTATTATATTTCAAATTTTGAATCTGGATTAAAAAATATATTAATTACATCTATCTGATAGATCTAATCTAATCTATTTATTTAATCCAAATTAAAAGCCTTCTGATTTAATTTATCTCTATAAATTAAATCCGAGAAATGATATCTTTATTCGAAAATTAAATCTGAGATACAATATCTCTATTTGTTTTAGATATTTAATTTAACAAATAAATTAAATACAAACAAATACTATATAATAATATTATAATCTTTATTAAATAATATTATTATATTAATTTCAAATTTTATATATGTAACACCCTAAAAATCTCACTTAGGATAAGTATCATTATTTATTAAATAATACCTATTGGAAATAGGTAAATATATGGTCCCAAAACTTGTGGTATTTATCTTATGATTTTAGGGTAATTTCCCCTTGAAATTAAAAGGAATAAAGGTGCCAAAAATCCCTAAATGCATATATGGGTCATAAAACACCCTGAGAATATTATGATAAATCCGAAGAGGCAACTAAATATTTATTAAAAATAGGAAAGTATGTTGTCTCTAATTTAGATAATTTATGAGATTATTTTCCTTGGAAAATAATGAGGCAAAATAGAACATTATTTTGAGGACCATAATTGACCCCGTGATTTTTAATATAATGCATGGGACATAAATTACCAATGTCAGTGTAATAGTTGTGAGAAAATGATTAATCTTAATTAAGAAAATTGTCAACAATTAGTAAGTAATTAAATAGGTAATTAATTGCAAATTGTTTAAACATGAACAGAGGTGATATCCAAAGTTAATAAAACTCATAATTTGAGATTAATGACCAATGGAGGGTCAAGATTAGTATAAAAATAATTGCTAATTATTTAAGCATGATTAAAAGAAATACAAGAGAAGTTATATAGTATCCCTAAAGCCTAATTAACCATAAGTTAATCCATGTGAAACCCTAAACAACCAATGAGAGAATTTCTTCCTAAACTAATATAAGATATTATTAAAGCATATTGGAAATTAAATAACAAAATAAGAAGATGATAAAGGGGGAGGGGGAAGCCGAAATTATTGAAAAGAGGAGAGAGGAAATGTTGAATTTTGTCAAGTATGAACACAAATGCAAGTGGTAGGAAAATAGTATAATAAAAGAAGATATTTTGTGAAAAAGCGAATAGGATAAATGAGAACCGATAGAAATTAAATCCTATCTTGAAATCCTTGAACTAATAGTAAACATATGGGCATATTATGAATCAGTGAATTTTTGTCCCGAAGTTGGTGTTACTCGTTGTCATTTCCGTAACCGACGGGGTTTATCCTAAAATGATCAGCAGGCTAGGAAATACCCTTAATGGGATCATAAATTTTGTTAACCCAAATATTTCTCAAGAGGAAGAATAGACCTCCAAGACTACGTTAATGAATTTTTGAGATGATGTAAGATTACGCGATTAGAACACCGAACAGGAGGACTTATCAGTAGAAACTCATAAAGTGAATGGTTGACATCATGGGGATGACATCACTTTGAAGAAAAAGAGAGGGGGGAGGTCGGCACCTAGAGGTGCATGGTGGAGATTTAGTTTCAAAAATTCTATGGTTTAGATTGAAGGAGAGAAGTTGGAAATATTTACAAGGTATGCCACAAGCTTTTTCTATAAATAGGCTTCCATCCCTTTTGAATTTCTCACACCAAATCTGTAACATCCCAAATTTTGGGATAAAGGATTTAGTAGTAAGTCTGAGATAAGAAGACTGTTAAGTTAGTAGGAGCCAAAAGTCTAAAGCTTATTATGAGGAACAATATAATATTATATTTGGACCTTGAAAATTAGGGGAAAGTATGAAATATTATTTTGAGGATCTAGAACTATTATTAGGGGTTTAATTATTGGAAGTTAAGGCCTATTTTCCTAGAATTTTTGGGAAAAGAATTATTGAAGTTTAATGCCCAATGTTAGAAAGAAAAAGAGATTTATTAGTAGAATAAAGCGAAGATTGGAGATCAAACGCCACTCAAGCATTATGTTGGTCAGATTATTGGCTCCATAAATGACGTGGAGTTTGGAATGGGTATGAAGCATTATGCTTTTATGTCCATTAGTTTAATATTCATTTGTTAAATGGAACAGTCAAAGACGCAACGCCCTTGTCCATAACACTTCAGCTTTTTATGCAATTCCCGTCCCTTATTATTCACTCTCCATTTGATTAATTCCTCTTCGGCCCAACACCAAAACGCAGAGAACGAGATTAATTATTGAACACACACCTGTTGCATGCGTTTTAGGACAGCTCATCCCTTCATGCAATACCCATAGGCCATACTCCACTAAGTCCCTTGAAACTCAGCATGTCTGCAGCACCCATTCTTCACTATGTCTCGTATCTGGAGAGTTCCAAAAGCCATGCTCCACTCCATCGTGTTGCAGCAGCCATACGCACAAACTTTCAGAATCCCATTCATTCCTCATTCTCTAATCCATTCTCCATTTCCTTCGGCCATCACAGAAGACAGAACAGAAGTGAGAACGTGGAGGAGAGACCGAGAGCACCAAGAGAAGGCTGAGAGTATTTGTGGGTGTGAAGGTCGTCGGAAAAAGAAGGAAACAGAGTGTGAGACCGAGAAGGGAGACGTGAAGGCGTTGTGATCAAACACGGAGGACGTGAAGGTGCTGTATTTAGAGACAGAACACCGAAACGCTGAAAGAGGAGAGGACCGAGCACTCCTCCATTTCTGGTTCATACATTCGGCCATTCAGTAGACGCAGAGAAACGAAGTCAGAGTCACATGCAAGCTTGAAGTTTCGAACAAGGTAAGCCTCCCATCTGGTTTCCTACGTTTGAAGCTTAAATGATATGGTTTTGGATCTGCATGTGATACTCTGCTGCAAGAAAGCTGAAACAGAGAAAGTTTGGTATGACTAAGCATGTTTCTTTCGTCCAAATAGCCACTCGAACCATTAGAAGGTAAATGAGATTTCTTAAATGGTTAAGAATATGACATAGAGAAGTGTATTGTTTCGGTTCTGCATGTTGCTCTGTACATGGAGTTGAAACAGAGTCAAAGGCGTTTGCTACAGTAAAATCGTAAATGAACGGTACCCGTGTCACAACGTTGCTGGAAAACTGAACTTGAAGCTGAAACAGTAAACTTTAAGTAAGGAAAAACTATGGTAAACGAACTCCTTTGACCCTGAAATTTTGTGGAGATTTAGTACACATCATAATCTTTAAAATGAGCTTTGGATCACCTTAAAGGGAGGTCTATAGCTCGAGATATGAATTTCTAAAGTTAGAGGCTAAAAACTGGAGAATGGTATTTTCCAGAAGTGAACAGATATTTTTGGGCTCTATTTTGAAATGGTAAATGATTGAGTTTTGCCATGAAATTTTCCAGAATTAAAGTAGACAAAACAAGGTTTATTTTGATAGGTCACTAGCCTCATTTGGAGCTGTATCCAAAGAGATACAAATTTTTGAAGTTGACTTTAGAAGAATTGAGGTTTAGGTGTGATTAAAGGATGCATTTTGGGTACTTACGGATTTTTTTTTAAGAGAGTAATTCCTTAGAGGTTGATATGAATGTGAATTTCTAAATTTATAGGAAATGACAATTGCTTGGTCTCAAGAGAAAAGTGAACCCAAAGGATTTTGGTAAAGGTGTAGTTTCGGAAGGAGCACCAGGTGAGTGAATAGCGTCCCTAATTTTTATAAATGATGTTTTTATTGTTGAAATTTTATGTTAATTTTCACATTTAAAAGTATGATTTGTGAAGGAATATTTGCTGATAGTATATGAGTAATGAATGATGATTTTATTCGTTATTTTGGATTTTCTTCCAATTGTTTCAAAGTATAATTTATGATTATACACTTGAATGGAAATGAAGTGTTTTGATATATTTTCATAAATCTTATATTGAAATGATCTTGGATTTTGAAAAGTTTATGAGCTAGAATTTATTATTTGAAATGAAATATTTTTACACGAGTTCTTGATGTTTTAAAAAGAATTTTATCGATAGATTGAATTTGAGGGAAAGTTCCGAAATATTAATTGTGAAACTTCATCTGGGGATTGATTATGAAGTATGAGATGTTATTATCTTAAAAGAAGAATTTTTTTATGGCTTTGAGAAATTGACCCCATGCATGCTTGAAAAATGTTTTAAGAGAACCGAATACAGAACGATGGTTACTAACAGCAGTACTGTTAGTCGTTGGTGCACCATGGTTAACTTCGAGCTCACTTGATTCATGGGATTTGTTCTCATGTCTGTTTCATGGACTGTGTGTCCTTGTCTGTTTCATGGACTGTGTGTCCATGTCTATTTTATGGACTGTGTGTCCATATCTGTTTCATGACTTCGAGTCATGTCTGGTTAGTTACCCTCATGGACTATGTGTCCATGTCTGTTTTATGGACTATGTCCATATCTGTTTTCATGGTCTTGAGCCATGTCTGGTTAGTTACCCTCGTGGACTGTGTGGCCACGCTTGTTATTCGTTCTGTAAGAAGTTCTACGGAAAGATGCAGTTTGAGAATTATGTTTTAAATTGATTACGTTAATTCAAAGGTTTTAATACGTACTTGAAATTATTTGATTAATGATATCTTGTATAGAATTCTATTTTATTTATGATCTTATGATTTTAGAAATGGAAGTTATTGCCAAATTGATATTATTAGAAGATGAAAATGTCCAAATTATTTACTTCTGTATTTTATTAAATTATAAGAATGAGACGTTATTCACCGGAAAATTTTCTTTGGTCAGATGATCTCAGCAGCCGAATCATTCCTATGGAGCAGTGAGGAGTCTTTTAAAGGATTTAAAGTTTAGTGGCTCATTTTGTAATACTTAAAGATAGATGCTCCATGTAATTTATAGGTAAGATCCTTGTATTTTTGAATCATATGTTTTTAAGTTTAAGGCTTACGGAATGTGAATTATCTCATATTCCGTGCCGGTCACCCCTATTGGATTCGGGGTGTGACAAAATCTCAAGCAACATTTCGAAACATAGAGAGGAAGTGAGAGGGAAGGAGCTCTGGGGAAAGAAAGCAAAGTTCTGGGTAAGTTCTTCGGTCCCTAGTTCTTGAAGTTCTAGGTTAAGTTCATAGCTTATGTTGTTTTGATCTTTAGTCTTCCAATATATTGTTGATATCATGTTTTATGATTAAATATGGTATTTATTTTGAAAATATGTTGGGAATGGAGATATGGCAAAATTTTGGAAGATTAGAGTCAAAGTAGTGAAGCTCTGGCGAAATTTCGTCAGTTAGCAAAGTCGGGTAAAATAGTCATTTGTGGCCAAGATATCTGTTAGGATATTGTTTATGAATTAATGGATACGGTATTACCCTTTAGGATATCCGGGAGGTCCGGAGTCGGGTTCAAAAGGCTGGACGATTGGCCAAATACACGGTAGAAGGTACGTTCGCGACGTACTGTAACACTAATTCTAATGCATATGTTATGCTTGTATATGTTGTGGATACTTTCATAAAGCCATGAACGGGACTCTGTCCTGGACATGCACTGTGACTAGGGAACCGTATCTAGATCACTAAATACAGCTTTACACGGGTTATAGTCATGATAATGCCGTTATGTTTTCCTAGCGCTGAGGACACGACCGTACATCGTGGCACAGGGTAAAAGTGCAGACCAGGGATAACTTTACATGTTATTGTAGTTGTCATCAAATGATCATACGACGTACTTGCTTGATAATTGTTGTAATGTTAGAAATATCTGTTATGCATATTCTAACATCCTAACTTTTCAAAAGCAGTATAAAATTTTTTATGAAACATCATTTCCATAATCATCAGAGTAGAGCACCGAAGCGATTGAGTAACTGATATGTATATATAAAACGCCGTAAGTCTGGCTGGTTACAACAGCGGTACAGTAACCGCGTGGTTCAAAAGTGAAGTACAATAACAAAAGGCTTCCGCCGGAACAACAAAAGAAGTCTTCAGCTAGATCTTCTATGCAGGCTGCTTGCCTCTCTCCTCGGCACTCGGTCCTCCTGACCCTGACGCTATATTAAGAGCTGAGGTCCACTGCAATCGGACCTCAGGTAACGGTTAACCTCATGTTTACATATACATCATATGGATTCCAGTTATTCATAACATAGACAGGACATATGCACCTAACAAATGTACAACAAACAAACGTATCCCCGCAGCACTTAGGCACCCCGACAACATATGTAGCAGCACATAGGCATCCCAGCAGAACATATAGCAGCACATAGGCAGTGTAGCAGCACGTAGGCAACGTATACATATCAATAGTACAAGAACATATCACAGAGTTATCAGCTACCTCATATAAGCATACCCTAAGCATACAACACACCTAGCATTGAACAGAATAGCCAGGTAAGTGTCTATCATGGGAGCCTCACCGACTTTACGGCGACTTAATGGCTTACCCACATAGACTAGCCTTGCCTTCAGCACCAAACTGTTCTCACAACATATCATCACATATATGCATTCAATAATCATCAGAGCTAGTGTTACAGTACGCGAACGTACATTCATTGATGTTATTCTAGCACGTTTTACGGAAAACCGTACTTCTGACGGAAAACGGAAACCAGCACGTCGGACAGCGGTTCGACAGTAGGTCAAAACGTATTCAGGGATATCCTATCAACATAAAAATGTGCTTGTTAAGGATCTATCATTACGACGGACATTTTTAGTCAAAATGACCATTTTACCCCTGACCCCCTAATCGGCGGAATTTCGCCAGCACTTCGTTACTTTGACTTTAATCTTCCAAAATTTCAACATAACTCCTACTCCAACATAGTTTTCAAAATATAAATCATATTAATTAATGATTTACATCATAACAGGATTTTTAGGTAAAATTACCATTTTGCCCCTGATGCCCCTAATCGGCGGAATTTCGCCAGAGCTTCGCTATTTTAACTCTAATCTTCAAAAATTTTGCCAGAACTTCAACCCCACCATGATTTTCGAAATTCATGACTAAAATACCCCTAACATATGATATCTAATCATACTTGGAAGATTAAAGATTAATCTAGCATTTCTACTCTAACTACCGAAAGAACTACGAAAGCTTAAGACTCGGTACCGAAAAACTTACCCAGAGCTTTGCTGCAGAATTCCCCAAAGCTTCTCTCTCTAAAAACCTCTCTCTATTTTCGTCCAAGGCTTGTGAAAATGGTGTGAAGAAATGCCAAGGGTTAAAGTCCTATTTATAGGCAATTTCAAGGACATAATGGTCTTTTTCAAATTCATCCTACACCATTGGATTGCACTTGGAGAAAATGTCTTGATCTTGGCCATTCACTCCCTTGGTCGACATAAACAAGCAAGGTGGCAGCCAATGACATCATCTTTGATGATGTCATGGTTTGCTTTGTGCACCCGATCCGACAGAATTTCCCCGATCGGTGCCTGATTTGCGTAATCTCGGAAAATCTCAAAGTTCTGGATTCAAAAATTTGAAGACCTTTTCTTCCTCATCAAAAGTATCTAGTTTAACTAAATTTTTGGTTCTATACAGGGTTTCAACGGTCAGTCTAAAGCTTTACGGAAAAACGTGTCGGTTTCGGAACGAACTTCCGGAATCATCAACTTCTGGACAAAAATTCACTGATTCCAAATATGTCCATAAAATTATAAACTCATCTCCAAATGTTGAGTTACAATTTATTTTGTTCAAATTCTAATTTTATGACTATCTTCCTTTTTATCAGATTTTCCCTATTTCGTCTTATTACCTAAATCTTCTACCGATCTCGGAATTAACTTCCGGAAAAGACCACTTCAAGATAAAAATCCACTGATCAATATTATATCCTGACTTTAGAAATCCTGTTCCTGGTTCTCTAGATAGGATCCGATTCCTAAAGGTATTTATTTACTTTTTACTATTTAACTTTAATTAATTTTAAATGAAGAGTTTTAAGATTACACTCCTCCTATTTTTCATTTCTATTTTCTTCTCCTTTTTCCTTTATTCATGTCGGCCCTCACACCAAAAAAAAAATATTTTTATTTTATTTTCTAATTAATTATTTAATTATTTTTACATAATTTTTCACAAAATTTTCCCATTGGTCTATACTTGTTTTTAAGCTCAAAAATACTTAATCTCAAATATTTCTCTCAATATTTTCCAATTAACTAAAAATATATTCATGCTAATTTTCTAGCCATAAATCATTAATTATGGAGTTCTATATGATTATCTTTGGATTTTCCTTTGTTTATGCTTAAGTAATTTGCCAATAATTACTTAATTAATCCCCCACCAATTGTTGATAATTTTCTTATTTACAAATAATTACTTCCTCTCAAAATCTGAACTAACATTGCTATTTTATCTCCCTTGTAAAATATCAATAATTATGGAGTTAGTTATAATCTCCAAATACTTTATAATTATTATTTTACAATTCTTCCAAGCTTATAATTTATTAAATTACAAAAATTAGAGACAACATATTCTCTCAATTTTAATAATTATTTTACTACCTCTCAGGATTTTTCATAATTTTCCTAAGTTATTTATGTCCTACAAGGGCATTTTCGTCATTTTGGCACTCTAATTTTCAAGAGATTTCCCCCCTATAAATTTGATATCACATATTCACCTATTTAATAGGTATTATGATATTTTCCCTAAGTCAAATTTTACGGTATTACACATATATTGTTACATAAGCATGAGGTTAACCGTTACCTGAGGTCCAATGTGCATTGGACCTCAGTCTTAAATGATAGTACAGGTAAGGACCAGGAACAGAGAAGGCACCGGTAGACGGCCTCTTAAAAAGGAGCTAAGGGGAAAAGTCATAATAATGCACCGAGGGTCGAGACAAGAACCAGAAGAAGTTGTCAGAGCCTATTGTCAGGCATGGACCTAATAAAGTTACTTCGAATAGTTTGGTGCCGAAGGCAAGGCTAGTCTATGTGGGTCAACCAATCAGTCACCGTGAACTCGGTGAGGCCCCCATGATAGAACTTACCTGGCCATTCTGTTCGATTACGGAGTTAGGTTCATTGCCCCAAGTCCAGTTAAGGCTTGGTCTAGATTGTATAGTTACTTTTTGAGAAATGTAATTGTACAAAGCTCTGTATATTGTATCACATGAATATTCCTTCGGGAAATTTTTAATATACCAACATATGCCTGGCATCATCATATGTCGGGGTATTTTTATACTAGCTACTCGTCATTGTCCATTTGTTAGTACATTGCTCTCCGTTTCCGCAATACTCTGATGTAGCACCTCAAATTCTGTTGAATTTTTCTAAAACCAAGTGTCAGCCGACACAATTTGTATATGGAATTTGGGATGTTACTATATATATATATATATATATATATATATATATATATTCATCCTAGATTAAATACAGTATTCATTAAATCTTAGACATCTATAAGATTCAATGAATTTGGACACTTTTGCTCGTGTTGGGCTATTCTTGTGTGCGACCCTGCAGGCCCACATGAGATTGGCAGTGGGCCAATACTATACCAGCCCACAAGTCGCAAGCGGCCTCTAGCAAGATATTGCGACTACCCAATTCATATGGGGATTGATGATATGATACAACCTATTGTACAACCATGTCATGTCCCCTTTGTCACGCGATAATTTGGTCAAGGATGAGGCATGGATAATGTCAACTTCCTGTTCTTGACCAGTACTTTCTCGATTCTTGAGTACTCTAACAATTGAAATGAAAACTCCTTTCCATCGTAATATGGCCATACATTTCTTAGACTCACTCATCGAGGGGCCCAATATTAGCTCTCTACAAATGTGAGGGATAAATTCCATCTTGACCATTCACATTCCTCTGCATGAAAACCACTGATCCCGATCATAGCCTTTTTCATCACCCGGTCAAAGGTGACTTTTGACTAGGTCAAAGATCAGCGACTCATCATGTAGGAATCCATGATGATCTCAGGTTAACGGGCGTTGTGACGCGGTTATAGACGAGAAAAACTTATGACTTAATCCATGCAGCTTTCTCACGGTGGATCGGTCCAGCACCTTGTACTCTTACAAGTGCCTATGACTTTGACTCGTATCTCCATACTCATCAAAGTCATACTGGTCTTATTTCATCTTCTCTCCCGCAGAGATGACCGACCAGGGACATTTAGGATAATCTATAAGATATATCTAAGGATCAGCTATCAGTATAAACATGCAAATATAAATGATAACAAAAGGAGAATACTTTAAATAATAAAATCGTCTAAAGTACAATGACTTGCCCTAGGGCATAATTTCCAACACTCTTGGAAACAAAATTTATTAGGAATCATTCAGTGATTTGGATTCTCAAAGAGACTAACTTAGTCACTAATGAGCTAGTGAAGGCTACTCTCAAGTAGTTATGTCCTTAGAATTGTTCATCTTTACAGTACGTTTTATCAAATTTTGGTGCAGTCCCGGTATTTTCAAATTGAGAATGAGATGAAAGGAAATAGTACAAGCACCTTATGATCAAGAAACCAAGTCAAAGGAAACAATCTATGTGCAATTAGAGTTTTCCACTAAAAGTAATGAAATAATGAGACAGTTCACAAAACATGTGCCGGAAAAAAAAAAAAAACACTAACGTACAGGGAGGCCGCTGGACGTTGAGAGGAGGGGAGGGGAGGACCGGAGCTGCGAAACCGTGGAATAACGAGGAGGGGAGGACTGGTAGTGTGTCGAAAGGAGGAGGAAAGGGCTGGTGGTTCGCGACGCTGGAGTAGGGGACAGATCTAAAGGAAGAGCGGCGGATCGAAGGGGAGGACTAGAGGAGGTCGACGACGGTTGTTCAGGAACAGACTCGCGGTGGCCTGAGGGAGAAGAAGCGACGGATCTGAGGTCGATTAAAGGAGAGAGATGTGGTGCTGAAGAGTTGAAGCAAATGGCAGAATGGCGGACGTTAAGGAAATTGGGGAGATAATTTAGGGTTTTTGCGGCGAACAAACTTATCCCTCGCAAAATTACGTCAAGGATGAAGCATGAATAATGTCATCCTCCTGTTCTTGACCATTACTTTCTCAATTCTTGAGTAGTATAATAACTGAAATGGAAACTCCTTTCCATCGTAGTATGGCCATACATTTCTCAGACTCACTCATCGAAGGGCCCAGTATTATCTCTCTACAAATGTAAGGGACAAATTCCATCTTGACCATTCATATTCCTCTGCATGAAAATCAATGATCCTGATCAAAGACTTTATCATCACCCGGTCAAAGGTAACTTTTGACTAGGTCAAAGATCAACGACTCTCATGTAGGAATCCATGATGATCTCAGGTCAAAAGGCATTGTGACGCGGTTATACATGAGATAAGCTTATGACTAAATCCATGCAGCTTTCTCATAGTGGGTCGGTCCAGCACCTTGTACTCTTATAAGTGCCTATGACTTTGATTCGTATCTCCATGCTCATCAAAGTCATATTGGTCTTATTTCATCTTCGCTCGCGAGTAGATGATATGATAACTAAACGGAGAAATACTTTAAATAACATAAACGTTTAAAGTACAATGACTTGCCCCTAGGGCATAATTTCCAACATTGTCCTTGTCGAATTTAAATTACAGGGAGAAAACGACCAGTGCAGAGAAATAGAGCCAATATGAAGTGAGCGCTGGATGATCCTGGCCTCCTCAAATCCTCTAATAAAATTTCGTTGTCCAGTTTTTAGGTTCTGCACTAATCGACATTTCCTTTTGATAAAGTGAAGAGGAGGGTTTCTGTTGGATATGATTAGTTTTGATGATGTCTTATATAGATGTCATTCTTAAGAGCAAAAAGTTTGTGTAATATATTTATCTCCTACATTGACTAATTACTATAATTAATATAGATTAGTCCAAGTTGAATTATAGAACAAGAAGGAGATAAGAGATTTCAGAAAGAAGAAATTGGAGAAAATGTTAAGTTCAAGAAGAAGAGGAAATATTGAAGAAGGTAGAACTTGCAGAGAATGATGAGCCCATGTTGAATGACGAAGAATGATCAAGATGGGAGATGGAAGATGGAAGAACTTGATGAATGGAATGAGAATATCATTATACAAGTTCCAAGATTGATTCTAGAATTCTCCATGATCAAGTGGAAGTTGAAATGGCTCAATTCGAGGTTTAAATAAGCTACAATTGCATTCCTGAAGTCATGCTCGAGCATGGTACATATCCAGATCCTATTCTCACAAAAATCCGCTCATGCTCGAGCATGGTGCTCGAGCAGAGGAAATTCCATGCTCGAGCAACAACGTTTTTCAGCACTCTGTTCACCTCTGTTTCGCGTTTCAACTGGCGACCTCTGGTAATTCGACGATATCTCTCAAAATAGAGGTATGATTGAGGTGAAACCAATTTTGTATGAAACTAGGCTCCCAATGTGTAATTTTGACATAAAATTCAGGAAAAAAGGAGTTCCGATGAGAGAGATATGAATATGTGAAGATCACAGTGAAATGAACGTCACATAGCAGACCAAGCTTCGATATTTTGAGTGTATCTCACAAACGACAAATCCAAATGAGCTGAAACCGGTGCCATTTGAAACTAGACTCACTTACCTTTCCAAAAACATACAAATCATGAAGAAAAATATCAATGGAGGGAGATATGATATTTTGAAGTTGACAGTCAGTTTAGAATGTTGCAAAAAACGTTGATTAAGAACAACCTCCATTCATCTGATGATAATGGACGAAATACAATGAGTTTGAAGCTAATTTTTTCTTGCATTGGAAAGAAGACTTGAAGAGCTTTATGAGAATGGGTGTTTTACCAAAATTGAAGTTATATCGAAGACGTTACGCTCACAGGAAATTGACTATTGTGCTGTCAATCTTTTTTATTTCTTGAAAGTCTGGAAGTTAAGCTTTGTACTGAAGAGTATCATGGTTATTCACTCTTGATAAGAGAAGCTTGATCGAGCAAGGCACTCTCAGTGCCTGAGCATCATCGGGCTTAGAACGAAAGAATTGCAAGTTGGAGAGTCATGCCCAAGCAGAGTGAAAGGCATGCTTGAGCACCATGCTCGAGCAGAGGAAAAAGGATGCTCGAGCAGCATCAATCGACTCTTCATTCTTCGTCTCTGGATGACGCTTGCCCGAGCATGAAAATGTCATGCTCAAGCACCATGCTCGAGCAGAGGAGAAAGCATGCTTGAGCAGCATCACTGAATCTGTAAGTCTTCGCCTTTGTTTATCTCTTGCCCGAGCATACTCTCTGGTTTGCTCAAACATCGACGACATGTTGCCCGAGCACGAAGTTTTTCTTGCTCAAGCATCAACGATAGAAACTGTTTTCAAAAGACACCAGGAGGAGCTTGCCCGAGCAAACTTAGTTGGTTGCTTGAGCATAGGGTGATTTTCTGCACTTATCACTTGCTTTCTTCTGTGATGCCCGAGCATACAAATAGTCATGCTCGAGCATGATCACCTCTACTTTCAAAATCACCGTCTTCGTAAATCCTAAATCATCATGTGTGATTTCATTTCTACATATCATTACTTCTTGCTATTCCTAATTGCTTTTAATCAGTTTACTAATGAGTTTCAGATGATTATATCATGGATTGACATCAAATTGAGATAAAGCAATTTGTGTGTCAGACAACATTAAATGCTACGTCAGAAAACAGAGGAAACCTTCTGAGTCTAACGGATAGTTTGAACATTCTAACGAAAAGCTTGAATCTTTTACAACGGCCATTAATAAAACACTCAAGACGGAGCATTAACGAAGTCAATGTTAATCATTTTATGATTACAGTTGGATTAGAGCTCAATGGGAAAAAAGCAACAAAAGCTTCAACGGCTACTTCCAACTGATCTCCAACGGTCGAAACACGAATACCTATAAATTGCGAAGTCTTCAAACTGGAAGAGGTGACGATTGATGATTGAATCGACGAAGCCAACGAAATGATTTTACTACTTCACCGTTGATAGTTCATACACTCTGTTTCTCAATTTTATATAGTATTCAGTAGAGAGTGTGATGATCGATTTAGTACTTTAGTGATTATTATTCATCTACTCTGTGAGAGAGTCTAAACACTTATTTGATTATCTGTTTAGTGATCAAATCTCAAGGTTATGGAACCTTTGAGTGTGGGTGTACAGTTACAACTTGTAAGGGGGAGTGAGTCCTAGTGTGAAAGGATTATCCTGAGTACAGAGTGTGTATAATTGTATCCTTACAGTGTGTAAGGGGGAGTATCTCGGTAAGAGATTGTAAAGGCTGCACAAGTGCCCGACTAAACTTGTGAGGTTGTAAAGACTTTTCTCTTGTGCCCGGTTAAACAAGGAGATAGTGGATTGAAAATCTCAAGTGGAGCTTGGGGACAGGACGTAGGTCAAGGATTGGGCCAAACCAGTATAAATCACAGTTTGCATATTCTCTTCCCTTATCTCTCATATTTCCAGTATATGAATATCAAACTGTTGAATTAGAAAACGCGAAAAGATTTTCAAAGTATCAAGTTTTTAATCTTCACCAAATTCACCCCCCTCTTGGGTTTAGCCGGTCCTTCAGTTTCCACTTTGAGATAGGGAAGGAGAGAGAGAGAGAGGCTACGATGATAACACGATCAAATTTGGTTGAACAGCTGTGAGAGTGTCAGATTCGATCCAAGTACGAATGGGATTCTACATCCTTCTTCTCATCCACCTCTTGTAATATTACAACCTCGAGGTGCATGTAGCATTTAATCTATTTCAAGTTAAATTTTGTGTAATTTCTTTTCGACCTCAAATTAGGTTAGGTCGGTTGTGTTCTTGGTTATTTTGGATCTTTTTGTTCCCAATATTTGATTTAGTCATTCTCCTTTCACTTCATTTTTTTCATAATTTAGAATAGAGAAACTTCTCTTGCCCACAATCATTATCAGCCACCATCTTTGTCGAATCTACCATCGCCAAGTTTCCAAAGCTCGTATTGCTCAAAATCACGTCCAGGTTGAAATTGGCCACCTCAGGATCTAGCCTGAATAGAAATCCAATCTCGTCCACAAATCTTCTTCCACCATCATCAAACACACTAAGTAAGTCACCGTCAGACAGATCTAGAACTTGAAATAGAGATAATTCATCGTCATCCATGAAGATCCATGGAAACTCCTATTCCCTAGCTTGTCGTAGTAGGGTCCACATGAGCAATTAGAGAGAATTCTTCGTTTAGTGGAGATATCTGATTTTTTCTTACATAAAATTTCAAATAACCTTAACATTCACAATCTATAGTTACATATATATATAATTAAATCTCATTATTATTAAGAAGGGTACAACGTAACGAATATTAAATATTTTTATAATTTGCAAAAGTACATGTGGAGGCAAATAAAATAAATATATGGTAAGAATTAAATGGCATCAGAGTCACAAGAGTTATTGACATGAAAAACCCATCATTTAAGGGAAAAAACCATAAGTCGTCCAAATCAATAAAAACATATTCTATTATGTTCAAAATATATAGTAGAATGAAACCTCTTCCCCTACTCCTCATACTAATTTGAGTTGATGTTTATCCATACTTTTATATATGGGACGCATGATATATCTACTACTCCCTCCAGTACAAAATATAAGACAGGAGGTAGTATCACTCTTATCGAGCAATGTGTAATGTCGCAGAATATTGCAGCGGGCACTTTGGTTGTTATGATATATGAAAAAAAATAAAAAAGATTCCTTTATTAGTCTGACAAGCACCATCCCCTAGTCCCGCTTCTCATTATTTATAATTTCGCAGAATATTGCAGAGGCCCCTTTGGTTGTTATGAAATATGGGGGAAAAATGATCCTTTATTAATCTGAACTGCATTATTCCCTAGTTCCGCTTCTCATTCTCTATACGGACGATGGATACCTCCATATGGGTTGATATAATATTCTCATTTGTGCATCTTATAGCCTTCTTAGAACATGTCAAAACCAATTTCTTTTTTACTGTTTATGTTTAATATATATATGCCACTCCAACTCATCATTAACATGTTTAATACGAATATGTTTTTTTTTTTGTATAATCACATATCCATCTTAACATATAAGTATATATATGAACTCTACATATAATTATAATTTATTTGTTAATTTTCATATATCAATACATAAGTATATCAACACATATAATTAGATTTAATGCATGAAATATTCGTATTGAGTTCATGCATAGTGTGACTAAACTGAACTTTGTATAAGCGTATGATGTTAAAATAAATCGCATTATTCACATAATGTTAATTATTAGTGGTTCTACCTACATACTTTTTATATATTTGTGATTAAAAAATTGGCACAATAATGGTAATTAATCTCAAATTATCTAGCAACTTAAAAAATTTGTTAAGTCGAATAAAGATGCTTCAATATCAAAAAGAAGAGATTTTCTTAAAGAGTATCAAGCAGGATAAATAAATTGACTTTATTAAAGTTACTTTATTATTTAAAAGAAGTAGTTATTTTTTTTATAAAAAAAATTATTTTTTATATCATTACTAATAATACTATTGTATTCCTCCTCGAAGTTTCCTAGGCCTGATAGGGACATGACCGTAAATTCCAAAAAAGGGCATAACACCATATCATCATCATCATCATCGATCAGGACCTTGATACAGATTAGGTTATATTATATATAATCTTCCCCGGACAACTTGAAGATCCGGAAGAGATGCAATAAGAGATATGTAATTTCAGAAAAGGCATGGCAACAAAGACAAATGGGTGGCGAGTGACCGTTTTCAGTCATTAAAATGTGATAGTGCTTCCCCTCCCAATAAGAGACACGGAGTTTCAGAAAAGACATGGCAACAAAGACAAATTCTTATGTATTCCAAAGATATTTTTATATATTCTCCCGTGATAAACAATATGGTTTGCAATGAAAAAGCACACATAAATTAACAGTGATATCAGACATATGATAATGTGGAAATATGCGCCATAATAAGTTTTATTATTCAGTGAACATGTTAACTGCAGAACATCCTCATAGATACATACTTGATTGTCTCATAATAATCAAGTTAGTGTGTGTGTTTCTACCCATTACTATTAGCTGGAGGAAATTGGTTGTTGGCCTGCATTCCAAAAAACTCCTCTAAAGATCAAGAAAATCCAACTAATGAATCGCAAGGGCATTGACAGTGATAGCAACCCTAATACAGCCCCCCTTGCTTCACTTTCCTCACACACATCTGCATACAATAAAATACAATATTAAACATGCATACAATCCATCTTATCATAATTAATATCACATTGTTTTTATAATTTTGTTTACATGGTGGCTATCTATTTAGGTCAGATTTGAGCATACATACCCAATTTGGGGTAACTGTTCTAGAGACGTTTTCTACATTCACATTTACTCAAACTCAAGACATGTGCTCAAACATTTTATTTTATTTTAGACAGTAAGAGTACGCTCTGCCAACAACGAAGTCTAATATCTCCTTTGGCTTCGAGGATAAAAGGTAGAAGCGGAAATTCGAACTTAGGCTTCCTAAACCTTCAATTATCACAGTTGTTATGAAATATTGATTAAACTGTCTTTTATTTGTCGGACAACAATCATGTCCATAGTCACGCTTCCCATTATTTACTATGTCTAGAAGTGACATAATTGGAAGTTTTATAAAAAAAGGCATGATGACATATTATAACTTGAATGTATAGATATTCACAATTGATACATATAGTATAACTTTTTGCTGGGAGATTACTATGAGATCTCAAATAATTAATGTAATAAACAAAAAGATCTTAAAATAAGTGATGAAAAACATGAAATGATATGACAAGTAGATGCTTTCTTACTTTTTATTGGAACTTTTTGATAATTAAATTCATTTTTTTAGAATTTCTTCCTTTCTTTCTTAGAATAAGGAGTAACATTTGCCACAACTAGATCCGAGTCTTTTTATTGGATACTAAAAATAAAGAGAATATTTTTCCCAAATAAGGTGTAATCAAACTCTCAACCCCTTACTTATGTAATCAAACCTCCTACTCCTCACAACTAGTTTATATATCTTTTTATTAAATTTTTGCATCTTGTGGTACTTTTCCAAGGAAACACCATAGGAAGTATTTTTTTTTTAAATAATTAATAATTTTTTTTCATATCACTACTACAAGAAATATATTTTATTTCTTTAAAAAAACGTCCACTTTTTAAAAAGGGAAGTAAAAAATAAAAGCGGTGGTATTTTTGTAATTCTGCAAAGAAATTTTGACATATTGGACGTCCTTTTAACAAAAATAGATGCGGTCCTAATTAGAAAAGGGACGCCAAAAGTCTAATTTTAGCATCACATTTTATAAAAGGGACGCCAAAAATATAGCTTTTGGCACTACACTAGTGCGAAAAAGGTTTTTAAGACTGCCTCATTTAGACCGGATTATAGAGGATCGGGTCTAAAAAGTATGACCGGTGACAATTTCATAAATATAATGAACTTTTTGGATCTTATAGAGGATCAAGTCTAAAAAGTATGACCGATGACAGTTTCATAAATATAAAGAACACTTTTAAGACTAGATTATAGAGGATCCGGTCTAAAAAATATGACCGGTGACAATTTGGTAAATATAAAAGACTTTTAAAACTGAATTATAGAGGATCCGGTCTAAAAAATATGACCGGTGGCAGTTTCATAAATATAAAAGACCCTTTTAAGACCGGATTATAAAGGGTCCGGTCTAAGAAGTGACAAGTTTATTACTTTTAGGGCCGGATGTTATAAACAACTGGTCCTAAAAGTTAAAAAAACTAAACAAAAGAAAAGAACATAGCGCGAGCAGTCCGGACCAGAATCATATGCCAATGGTTCTTACCATAAAAAAGCGCAATCAGTTAGTTTTAGGAACAAAACTGCGCCATTAGCCAAATCAAAATCAAAGGAACCCTAAAGGTGAGCTGGTAGCTTGAAATTTTCAAAGAAAAAATTTAGGAATGTGATTGTAATCCATACTCTATACTATTCCCTCAAAGAGACGAACAGATGAGGAGAGATGGAGCTTGCGACTACAAGAATTCCAAGAGCCATAAGGTCAAATCCTCAGCAACGTTGGCGGTGAGATGCTTCCCAGATCTACGGCTCCTTCGCACAGATCTGGTTTAAAATCAAACCCAGATCTTCCTTTTCGCACATATCCAGCTCCTTCCTCTTCCTTTTCGCTCAAATCTGGCTCCTTCCTCTTCGATCTATGGCTCCTTCGCACAGATCCGGCTCCTTCCTCTTCCTCTTCGCACAGATCCAGCTCCTTCCTCTTTGATCTACGGCTCCTTCACACAGATCCGGCTTAAAATCAAACCCAGATCTTTTCCTCTAAAGCTTGTGATTTTTTTTTTTACATCTAGACTTCGATTTCATCTCTGATTTTATATTCATTCAAATTTGATTTTTGTAATACCCCGAAATTTGAATTAGGGAATTTAAGGGCCAAAGTACCAAAATGACCAAAATGCCCCTAGAAAGGGTAAATGACTTAGAAAAATTATGGAAAATACCCTTGTAAATTATAAAATAATGCATGAGGCATGGAAATTCTAATGTTAAGGCAAAAGATTGAAGATAAAGGAGTGTCTTAATTAAGAAAATTATCAACAAGTGATAATAAAGTAATTAAGTAATATTGAGCTAATTACTTAAGCTCCGAGCAAAGAAAATTATGAAATAATTATGTAAAGCTCAAAAATTTGTGGAAAAGGTTTAAAATTAGTAAAAATATGTTTACTAATTAATTGGAAATTTTGGAGAAAAAGGATGAGTTTAGGTATTTTTAAGCCTAAATGCAAGAATGGACCAATAGGAAAATTTTGTAAAAATTATGTGAAAATAATTATTTAATTAATTAAATAATTAATTAAATAATTAATAAAAAATATAATAAATAAAAAAAAAAAAACGAAAATAAAAATGGGCAGAAAAAAAAAAAAAAAAAATGGATAACTTAGTTGGTAAGTTTGTATTATTATTATATTATATAATTAATTAGAGTTATATTATTTTATAATATAATTAATTGTAGTGAATAGTAATGGAATAAATAGGAAACGGATCCTATCTAGAGATCTAGGAATGGGAATTCCAAAGTCAAGGTAAAATATTGATCAGTGAGTTTTTACCTTTAAGTGACCTCTTCCGAAGTTAATTCGAGGCCGTTTGTGCATTTTCCTAATAAAACAAAATAGGAAAAATGCATATAGGCATATTTTTGAAATGAAGAAAATAAATTCTAACTCAATATCTAGGAATGAGTTTGAATTTATATGGACATATTTGGAATCAGTGAATTATTTCCAAGAGATTGGTGATTTCAGAAATGCGTTCTGAAACCGGACGTGTTCGGACACGTTTTTCGAGAAACTTCAGCCGGACAGTTGGAACCCTGTCTAAAGTCAAAATTCAAGTTTAAATACCGGGCATAAAGTAAGGTGATCACCATTTTGGACCACTCCCTTGCTGCCACATCAGCTGCTGCATGTCGAACAAGAGAGGGAAAGGAGAGAGAAAACTTGTTCAAGAAGTTTTCTAAAATGAAAAGGGAAAATTACAACTTTGGACCCAAAATTTGAGAAGGGAAAATTACACCTTAGGACCCACTTTTTGCCTATATAAAGGCATGAGTTCCTCTTCATTTTCTCACCCCATTCTCAAGTGCAAAACCAATTCTTGAGAGAGAAAGAAGAGAGAGAAGCTCACGGGAAGTTCTCGCCAAGTCTTCAACTGTAAGTCTTTCGGTCTTTAGTTTTTAGTCTTTAGTTTAATAGTTAGTAAGGCTAGAATAGTCTTTATTTTTATGATTTGGGTATCATATGGGAGGGCTATTTTAGTCTTTATTTTCAAGAATCATAAATGCGTCGAAGTTCGCGAAATTTTGGGAAGAAAATAGCCTATGTAGCGGAGCGCCGGCGAAATTCCGCCAAGTAGGGTTATAGGGGCAAAATGGTAATTTTTACCTAAAATGCCGTTATAATGTCAAATTACTAATGGAAGTGACATTATTCTCATAGGATATCTGAAACGTTGATTCTGCGCCGTTACGCCGCCCGACGTGCGTGCATTGTTTCACGATTTTCCGTAAAAGTACGCTTTCCGTAAACGTGCTAGAAATACCGTAATCCGTCAACGAAGGTACGTTCGCGTACTGGTAACCTTAACACTGATGTTTATCGTATGCATATGTGTATATTGTCCGTCATGCCCGTACTCTGATTGTACTGTTGTTACACATGCCAATTGTCCGTCATGCCTGTACTCCGATTGTACCGTTGTTTCGTCATGCCTATTGTCTCGTACATCTCGATTGTACTATTGTCTCGTACATCCGATTGTACTATTGTTCGTACATCCGACTGTACTATTGTGTCCGTACATCCGACCAGTACTATTGTCTCGTACATCCGACCGTACCGTTGTCTATCATCCGATTAGATGATTGTCTGTCATCCGATCAGATGATTGTCTATCATCCGATCAGTATTGTTATTGTTATACATATACGTTATGTATATCCTATGTCCGACCATAGTAAATGTTGCCAAGAGTCTATGAATGTACATTGTACATATATGATGTATGTAATCATGAGGTTAACCGTTACTGGGTTCGATGCATGGACCTCAGCTCTTAACTTAGCTTCAGGGTCGGGTGGACCGAGAATCGAGGAGAAGGACAAGCAGCACGCTTAGGAGTCCCAGCTGAAGACTCCTTTCTGTCATTTCTTTTGAAACACTTCTGTATCGCTGTTTAAACAGCAAAACATGTTACCATGGGTATTTTAATATATATATCAGTTACTCAATCGCTCCGGTGCACTACTCTGATCATTTTGAAATGATATTTGAAAAAAAAAAAATTTATACTGCTTTAGAAAAGTCGGGTTGTTACATTTGGTATCAGAGCAGTAGTCCTGGCATGAATTTAACTATGTTATTACGGACAGTTTGGTGCCGAAGGCAAGGCTAGTCTACGTGGGTGTGCCAATCAGTCGCCGTGAACTCGGTGAGGCCCCCATGGTAGACACTTACACGGCCATTCTGTCGGTTAACGGAGTTAGGTTCTACGCCTTTTCAAAAATTTTGGAGCATATTTTGAAAATGAGTACTTGATATAGCTCCGAGTCGGTGTACCATTTTACCTCGGTGTACCAATGCAGACCGGTATACCATCCCGAACCTGTGCCACCCTCTCGTCGGTACATCAATTCGATAATCCCGATATCGGTTTCGATAACCCCGATATCGATCTCCGATAATTCGATAATCCCGATATCGGTTTACGATAACCCCGATATCGGTATCCGATAATTCGATAATCCCGATATCGGTTTCGATAACCCCGATATCGCCTCCGATAGCTCGATAGCTCGATATCGGTCTTCGATAGCTTTGATAGCTCGATATCGCCTCCGATAGCTCGATATCGCCTCGATGACTCGATAACTCGAACTCGATATTTCGATAACTCTAATATCGGGCTGTCTACGGGTCATTCTGATAATCACCAATTTGTGCTGGACGGTGATTATTTCCTAGCATCGAGCTTATATGCGAAGATAGGCCACGCCGGATGAGACTCCGAGACCAATAAAGATAAGTACATGTAGTATTTGACTCATGTATAGGAACTTCCGATACGTATTTACGTACCCGTTTCTGAGAAGAACGAACCAACGAAATTCTTAACGAGAGACATGTTGCGGGTATCTATTCGTTAGTAGTAGAAATATGAAGTGAGATATGATCATCGTTATACTCCTTGTATAACTAACGTTTTCCCTAATAAAGGAAAAAGAACAAGACATGACGAATCTGAGAGGAGCCAGAGTTACCAGAGGCCGAGGCAGAGGCCGCGGTGGAGGACGAGGTAGACAACCTCAAGTAAGAGCGATACTTGAACTCGAGCACAACCAAGTTCCGAACCAACCGGATGCAACGAGATGCGGGAGATGCGGAGAACTCGATTTCGAATGCGTTAACCCACAGTCCCGTGGATCGAACCTCGCTCTGCCGGATTTTAGATAGCTTTACCAAACCTCCTTAACGTTTTCTACGTTTCTTAGTAATTCGACCGTGATCGTGTCATTGAGTAGGAGGTATCTTGTGTTGCCATGGTGTATGGGCGCCATGGTGACATGTATGATATCTTGTGTTGTCATGGTGTATGGGCGCCATGGAGACATTTTGGTATTTGTGGTGTTGACCGCGGTGTATGGGCGCCTCGGGAGACACTATATATCAAAGTACAATATGACAATATCTTTATGGTCAAACCAAAGCGAATTCTCGATCACCAGGAGGAGCAGCTGACAGACAAATTGAAGATCCGACGCATATAGCTCAGATTCCGAGAAGGACGGAGTCTAGTTAGTACAAAGTATAGTGGGATGGGTACAAATTTCGAGGGCGAAATTTTGTTTAACGGGGGGAGAAATGTAATACCCCGAAATTTGAATTAGGGAATTTAAGGGCCAAAGTACCAAAATGACCAAAATGCCCCTAGAAAGGGTAAATGACTTAGAAAAATTATGGAAAATAACCTTGTAAATTATAAAATAATGCATGAGGCATGGAAATTCTAATGTTAAGGCAAAAGATTGAAGATAAAGGAGTGTCTTAATTAAGAAAATTATCAACAAGTGATAATAAAGTAATTAAGTAATATTGAGCTAATTACTTAAGCTCGAGCAAAGAAAATTATGAAATAATTATGTAAAGCTCAAAAATTTGTGGAAAAAGGTTTAAAATTAGTAAAAATATGTTTACTAATTAATTGGAAATTTTGGAGAAAAATAGTTGAGTTTAGGTATTTTTAAGCCTAAATGCAAGAATGGACCAATAGGAAAATTTTGTAAAAATTATGTGAAAATAATTATTTAATTAATTAAATAATTAATTAAATAATTAATAAAAAATATAATAAATAAAAAAAAAAAAAGAAAAATGGGCAGAAAAAAAGAAAAAAAAATGGATAACTTAGTTGGTAAGTTTGTATTATTATTATATTATATAATTAATTAGAGTTATATTATTTTATAATATAATTAATTGTAGTGAATAGTAATGGAATAAATAGGAAACGGATCCTATCTAGAGATCTAGGAATGGGAATTCCAAAGTCAAGGTAAAATATTGATCAGTGAGTTTTTACCTTTAAGTGACCTCTTCCGGAAGTTAATTCCGAGGCCGTTTGTGCATTTTCCTAATAAAACAAAATAGGGAAAAATGCATATAGGCATATTTTTGAAAATGAAGAAAATAAATTCTAACTCAATATCTAGGAATGAGTTTGAATTTATATGGACATATTTGGAATCGGTGAATTATTTCCAAGAGATTGGTGATTTCGAAATGCGTTCGAAACCGGACGAGTTCGGACACGTTTTCGAGAAACTTCAAGGACGGTTGGAACCCTGTCTAAAGTCAAAATTCAAGTTTAAATAGATATTATTGATGAGGAAGAGAAGGTCTTCAAAGTTGTAAATCCATAATTTTGAGATTTTTCCGAAATTACGCGAATCGGTACCGATCGGGAAATCCACCTGAAACCTTCCATAAAGTAAGGTGATCACCATTTTTGGACCAATCCTTGCTGCCACATCAGCTGCTGCATGTCGACCAAGAGAGGGAAAGGAGAGAAAAACTTGTTCAAGAAGTTTTCTAAAATGAAAAGGGAAAATTACAACTTTGGACCCAAAATTTGAGAAGGAAAATTACACCTTAGGACCCACTTTTGCCTATATAAAGGCATGAGTTCCTCTTCATTTTCTCACCCCATTCTCAAGTGCAAAACCAATTCTTGAGAGAGAAAGAAGAGAGAGAAGCTCTGGGGGAGTTACTCGAAGTCTTCAACGGGTAAGTCTTTCGGTCTTTAGTTTTTAGTCTTTAGTTTAATAGTTAGTAAGGCTAGAATAGTCTTTATTTTTATGATTTGGGTATCATATGGGAGGGCTATTTTAGTCTTTATTTTCAAGAATCATAAATGCGTCGAAGTTCTGGCGAAATTTTGGGAAGAAAATAGCCTATGTAGCGGAAGCGCCGCGAAATTCCGCCAAGTAGGGTTATAGGGCAAAATGGTAATTTTTACCTAAAATGCCGATTATAATGTCAAATTACTAATGGAAGTGACATTATTCTCATAGGATATCTGAAACGTTGATTCTGCTGCCGCCTGTTGCCCGACGTGCCATTTGTTTCACGATTTTCCGTAAAAGTACGCTTTTAGTAAACGTGCTAGAAATACCGTAATCCGTCAACGAAGGTACGTTCGCGTACTGGTAACCTTAACTCTGATGTTTATTGTATGCATATGTGTATATTGTCTGTCATGCCTGTACTCTGACTGTACTGTTGTTCTGTCATGCCAATTGTCTGTCATGCCTGTACTCTGACTGTACTACTGTTCGAAAATGAGTGCGATATAGCTCGAGTCGGTGTACCATTTTACCTCGGTGTACCGATGCATTACCGGTATACCATCCCGAACCGGTGTGCCACCCTCGTCGGTACATCAATTCGATAATCCCGATATCGGTTTCGATAACCACGATATCGATCTCGATAATTCGATAATCCCGATATCGGTTTCGATAACCACGATATCGGTATCGATACCGATAATCCCGATATCGGTTTCGATAACCACGATATCGGTCCGATAGCTCGATAGCTCGATATCGGTTTCGATAGCTTTGATAGCTCGATATCGCCTCAGATAGCTCGATATCGGTCTCGATGACTCGATAACTCGATGTCTCAGATAACTCGAACTCGATATTTCGATAACTCTAATATCGGTCTCTGGTCATTCCGATAATCACCAATTTGTCTTGGACGGTGATTATTTCCTAGCATCGAGCTTATATGCGAAGATAGGCCACGCCTGGATGAGACTCGAGACCAATAAAGATAAGTACATGTAGTATTTGACTCATGTATAGGAACTTCCGATACGTATTTACGTACCCGTTTCTGAGAAGAACGAACCAACGAAATTCTTAACGAGAGACATGTTGCGGGTATCTATTCGTTAGTAGTAGAAATATGAAGTGAGATATGATCATCGTTATACTCCTTGTATAACTAACGTTTTCCCTAATAAAGGAAAAAGAACAAGACATGACGAATCTGAGAGGAGCCAGAGTTACCAGAGGCCGCGGTGGAGGACGAGGTAGACAACCTCAAGTAAGAGCGATACTTGAACTCGAGCACAACCAAGTTCCGAACCAACCGGAACAGAACGAGATGCAGGAGATGCGGAGAACTCTGATTTCTGAATGCGTTAACCCACGGGTCCCGGATCAGAACCTGGCTCTGTCGGATTTTAGATAGCTTTACCAAACCTCCTTAACGTTTTCTACGTTTCTTAGTAATTCGACCGTGATCGTGTCATTGAGTAGGAGGTATCTTGTGTTGCCATGGTGTATGGGCGCCATGGTGACATGTATGATATCTTGTGTTGTCATGGTGTATGGGCGCCATGGAGACATTTTGGTATTTGTGGTGTTGACCGCGGTGTATGGGCACCTCGGGAGACACTATATATCAAAGTACAATATGACAATATCTTTATGGTCAAACCAAAGCGAATTCTCGATCACCAGGAGGAGCAGTGACAGACAAATTGAAGATCCGACGCATATAGCTCAGATTCTGAGAAGGACGGAGTCTAGTTAGTACAAAGTATAGTGGGATGGGTACAAATTTCGAGGGCGAAATTTTGTTTAACGGGGGGAGAAATGTAATACCCCGAAATTTGAATTAGGGAATTTAAGGGCCAAAGTACCAAAATGACCAAAATGCCCCTAGAAAGGGTAAATGACTTAGAAAAATTATGGAAAATACCCTTGTAAATTATAAAATAATGCATGAGGCATGGAAATTCTAATGTTAAGGCAAAAGATTGAAGATAAAGGAGTGTCTTAATTAAGAAAATTATCAACAAGTGATAATAAAGTAATTAAGTAATATTGAGCTAATTACTTAAGCCTGAGCAAAGAAAATTATGAAATAATTATGTAAAGCTCAAAAATTTGTGGAAAAAGGTTTAAAATTAGTAAAAATATGTTTACTAATTAATTGGAAATTTTGGAGAAAAAGGATGAGTTTAGGTATTTTTAAGCCTAAATGCAAGAATGGACCAATAGGAAAATTTTGTAAAAATTATGTGAAAATAATTATTTAATTAATTAAATAATTAATTAAATAATTAATAAAAAATATAATAAATAAAAAAAAAACGAAAATAAAAATGGGCAGAAAAAAAAAAAAAAAATGGATAACTTAGTTGGTAAGTTTGTATTATTATTATATTATATAATTAATTAGAGTTATATTATTTTATAATATAATTAATTGTAGTGAATAGTAATGGAATAAATAGGAAACGGATCCTATCTAGAGATCTAGGAATGGGAATTCCAAAGTCAAGGTAAAATATTGATCAGTGAGTTTTTACCTTTAAGTGACCTCTTCCTAAGTTAATTAGAAGTAGTTTGTGCATTTTCCTAATAAAACAAAATAGGGAAAAATGCATATAGGCATATTTTTGGAAATGAAGAAAATAAATTCTAACTCAATATCTAGGAATGAGTTTGAATTTATATGGACATATTTGGAATCAGTGAATTATTTCCAAGAGATTGGTGATTTCAGAAATGCGTTCTGAAACCGGACGAGTTCGGACACGTTTTTCGAGAAACTTCAGCCGGACAGTTGGAACCCTGTCTAAAGTCAAAATTCAAGTTTAAATAGATATTATTGATGAGGAAGAGAAGGTCTTCAAAGTTGTAAATCCATAATTTTGAGATTTTTCTGAAATTACGCGAATCGGAGTGCCGATCGGGAAATCCACCCGAGCTAGGGCATAAAGTAAGGTGATCACCATTTTGGACCACTCCCTTGCTGCCACATCAGCTGCTGCATGTCGACCAAGAGAGGGAAAGGAGAGAGAAAAACTTGTTCAAGAAGTTTTCTAAAATGAAAAGGGAAAATTACAACTTTGGACCCAAAATTTGAGAAGGGAAAATTACACCTTAGGACCCACTTTTTGCCTATATAAAGGCATGAGTTCCTCTTCATTTTCTCACCCCATTCTCAAGTGCAAAACCAATTCTTGAGAGAGAAAGAAGAGAGAGAAGCTCTGGGGGAAGTTCTGCCGAAGTCTTCAACGGGTAAGTCTTTCGGTCTTTAGTTTTTAGTCTTTAGTTTAATAGTTAGTAAGGCTAGAATAGTCTTTATTTTTATGATTTGGGTATCATATGGGAGGGCTATTTTAGTCTTTATTTTCAAGAATCATAAATGCGTCGAAGTTAAGCGAAATTTTGGGAAGAAAATAGCCTATGTAGCGGAAGCGTTGGCGAAATTCCGCCAAGTAGGGTTATAGGGGCAAAATGGTAATTTTTACCTAAAATGCCAGTTATAATGTCAAATTACTAATGGAAGTGACATTATTCTCATAGGATATCTGAAACGTTGATTCTGCTGCCGTTACGCTGCCCGACGTGCCACTGTTTCACGATTTTATACATATCTGTTATGTATATCCTATGTCTGACCATAGTAAATGTTGCCAAGAGTCTATGAATGTCTGTTGTACATATATGATGTATGTAATCATGAGGTTAACCGTTACAATGGGTTCGATGCATGGACCTCGGCTCTTAACTTAGCTTCGGGGTCGGGTGGACCGAGAACCGAGGAGAGGGACAAGCGGCACGCCTAGGAGTCCCGGTGAAGACTCCTTTCTGTCATTTCTTTTGAAACACTTCGTATCGCTGTTTAAACAGCAAAACATGTTACCATGGGTATTTTAATATACATATCAGTTACTCAATCGCTCCGGTGCACTACTCTGGTCATTTTGAAATGATATTTGAAAAAAAAAAAATTTATACTGCTTTAGAAAAGTCGGGTTGTTACAATTTTCATGGTGAATGATTTTTGTTTCTTGTTATTGTCTCTGATTTATTGGGTTTGTATTTATCTTTTTTGTTTTTCTTGTTGGTGTTGCTTCCTCTCTGCTCTTCATTCTCTGTCGCCAGATCTGCTTCAAAAACTTTCCTGCCAAATTCCTGATTTTGGGACCGGTTGTTTCATTTGGATTCTTTTTATTTATTTATTTTGACACTTTTAAGACCAGATGTTTCAAAAGTCCAATCCTAATAGTCTTTTAAGACCGCCTGGATCCAGATCGGTTCCAGATCCGGTCTTAAGAGGCGTTTTTCGTCCGATCTTAAAAGCTCTTTTTGCATTTGTGCTACTTTTGGCGTTCCTTTTAAAAATGAGACACCAAAAGTGGTCTTTAGGGGTCCCAAATGCAAAATTGGGATGCCTGAAGTCCACTTTAGGCATCCAAATTTATAAGTGTCCATTCTCCATCCTGGTCAAATTGAAATTACGGGGAGGAAATGACCAGTGTAAAGAAATAGAGCCAATAGGAAGCAAGCATTGGATGACCCCGACCTCCTCAAATCCTTTGATCAAATTTCGTCGTCTAGTTTTTAGGTTTTGCACTAATCGACGTTTCCTTATGAGAAAGTGCAGAGGAGGGTTTCCACTTTGAGATGGGGAAGGAGAGAGGAAGAGAGGCTACGATGATAACATGATCAAATCTGGCCAAACAACTGCAGAGTATCAGATTCGATCCAAGCACGACTGGGCTTCTACTACCAAAAAAAAACCGACATTTTGTAGCGATTAAAATTATATATTTGTAGCGGTTTTTAACTGCTACAAATGACAGTAGTAGGGTTCAAAGAACCGCTACAAAATACACAGTTGCAAAATGTTTTGTAGCGATTTTCTAAAATCGCTACTCATGTAATAAAACCGCTACTATATTAATAGCGGTTTTGAGTCACCACTACAAGATGTGATCAAGATGACGAATTTCAAAAAAAAAAAAATGGTGCCAAAATTTTACAAATATTGGATAAAATTTCATAAATTGCGCCAAATATTTAAGCCGAATTTGAATTAAAATTTGTAGTAGTTTTGCAACCGCTACAAAATATTGTAAAATTGAATTTAAAAAAAAATCATAATTTGAGTCCATTGTTACAATATTATGTTGAATATTTTTATTATTTAAGTGGAAAATTAAATGATAATAGTTAATATTTTAAAAAAATGATTAACTTAAGTTAGAAAGTATAAATATTATGTAGGTATAATACTGAGAATGTGTAGGTAATAAGAACTTATTGTGTTATCCACCTCTAAGGAAAAAAATTATGTTGTCCATTAGATGATATTTGATTATGGAAAGAATGTTGACGATGATAGAAGGAATATTGAGAAAATATCCTTAAAGTTCTGGATAAGAAAAAAAAATTAGTATCAATATTATAAGAAGGGAAAAAAATAAAACATTGAAATCATAGATTTTGTAAGAGGTGGGAAGAAATGAGAGAAAATGAGAGAGAAGGGGGTGGGAAGAAATGAATGAGTGTGTGAAATGAGGTGTGGTGGGGGTATTTATAGGGATATGCGTAACATTTGTAGCACTTGATGTGATGGATTTTGTAGCGGTTTTTGTTCGTTTTATAGCGGTTACGAAACTGCTAAACAAAATTCATTAGTATTTAAAAAAAAAAAGTCAAACTTTCATATTTTGTAGCGGTTATACTAAAAATCACTACAAATTAATGAATGTTGGCAGGATTCGAAATATTCAAATTTAAATATTACAAACTTTGTAGCAATTTATGTGATAGTTTTTGTAGCAACTTCATGTTTGTAGCGGTTACAAAACCGCTACAATAATTTATTGGTATTTTTCTAAAAAAATTCAAAATATCACATTTTTTAGCGATTATACAAAAAAAGGCTACAAATATGAACGTATTTTTTTATTTTTTTATAACTTCTATTTGCGATGTGTTTAAGGACTTCACATTTGTAGCGTTTTAACTAAAAAAATCGCTACAAATTGGTCACCACTACCCAAACCGCTACAAATGAAGAAACCCTACCTCGTGTGTCGTGAAAATTTGTAGCGGTTTTCTATAACTGCTACAAAAATTTAGATTCTTAGCATTTTGTAGCAGGTTTTTGATATACACCGCTACAAATAAACTGTTACTAATGGCGCGCCATAAGGTGCCAAACTGACGCCATATTTGTGGCAGTTTGTACAAATAAACCGCTACAAAATAACTGCCACAAATTTGGCACCAACTTGGCGCCATATTTTGTAGCGGTTAGTTTATGATAACTGCTACAAATGTCATTCACGAACTAGCGCGCCACTTGGCGCGAGTCATACTGTTACAAATTTGTAGCGGTTTCAAAATAAACCGCTACAAATTCACATATTTGTAGCGGTTTATTTTGACCGCTACAAATTGACATTTTTTTTGGTAGTGTTCTACCTCCTTCAATTCTTCTCATCCACCTCTTCTAATATTACGACCTTGAGGTGCATCTAGCATTTAATTTGTTTCAAGTTAAATTTTGTGTTGTTTCTTTTCAACCTTAAATTGGGCTAGGTCGGCTGTGGTCTTGGTTGTTTTGGATCTTTTTTGTCCCAATATTTGATTTAGTTGTTCTCCTTTCATTTCATTTTTTCATAATTGCATAACAAAACAACTTCTCTTGCCCACAATCATCATCAACCACCATCCTCATCGAATCTACCATCGCCAAGTCTCCATAACTCAGACTGCTCAAAGTCGCGTCTTGGTTGAAATTGACCTCCTTGGGATCTGGCATGAACAGGAGTTCAATATCGTCTTCGAATCTTCGTGCGCCATAATCGAACACACTCAGCAAGTCAATTTCAGACAAATCTAGAACTTGAAACTAAGAAAATTTGTCATCGTCCATGAAGATTCATGGAAGCTCTTGTTCATCGGCGTCGCCATAGTAGGGTCTACATGAGCAATCAAAGAGGATTCTTCTTTCAGTGGAGAGATCTGATTAGGTTTAATTTGAGGATTTTCAGGTTCAATTTCTCTTACACCTTTTGTTTCTCTCGCTCTTGGAACCCTAATCCTTGATTTTTTGTACACCTTGTAGAAAACAATACTGATTGAAACGTGACCTGAGGCCTAAAGATGAAAAAGAATCTCTTCGACTTGCGTTGGACTCACAGGAAATCTTGATCTAGATGCTCACGCAATTCAGATGAATAATGCCCTACGGCATTACGACTAGAGCTAGGAATTAGGGCCATCCCTTTTAGGCTCGGGTTAAGAAAAACACATGTTTTTCTAGGCCCGACCCGAGAACATGCAAGCTAGGGCTAGAAGCTATTTTTCTAAATTTTAACTATTTTTCCTGTGTTTTTTTAAAGAAAAATATTTAGTAAATTACTACAATTAAAATTCTAATTTATCAAATAAAAGTTGTCAACATTAAGGTCTAATTAAACAACACTCATCATGCAACAAACAAACGTGGTCACTAATTCATAATCAAAAGCAAACTATTATCCACCAATAACTCACACAAAGTATAAGAAGCTTACCACTAAACAACATGAGTATGATGACTATCATTTTCATCTCTTCCCACTACTATCAATTTCAAAGAAATCTATAATACAACTATAATCTTTATCTACAAAAAATAACAAACCAAACCATAAAATCAGAGTATAGTTATTATGTATTTGTAATTAAATGGATAAATAACTCTATAACAAAAATAAAATACATATAAATTAGTAACATATGTGAATCCATGCATCCAATTTCAAATTCAAATAAGAGCTTGAACTTTACATGGAAGAATGGAATTTCTATATTTTGTTAGAACATGTAAACCAATATTGAAAGCTAATTCACTAGCTACTGTAGTAATTGGAATGCTTAGAATATTAGTTGCATCTTTGAAAGAATCAGAAATCTTTGTTAATTGTTCCACCAGTTCAAGACATCCAGTTCTTTCCAATTATTAGACTTCAGTATTACTTCTTCCAAATAAGTTTCCAATTCATACTTGTTCATGAAAAAATGATCCATACTTGCATAAATATCCTAATAATCTTGCATCATTGCAAAACATTCAAGTTAAAAAAAAATTAATGGGCCTAACAAGCCAGCCCTTTTAAGCCCTCAGCCTTTTTAAACGACAAATTGATCAAATGTTTCATCTTTTGAGGATAAAAAGATTGTCCATGAAAATCTTAAAAAATCATCAACAATGACCAGAGTATATAAATTGCCACCAAGGCTCTTTACTCTAGTAGGCCCAACTAAATCCATATGAAGTAGTTGGAGAGGTTGATTAGATGATAAAGAGGTCGATTTGAAAGATGACTTAGTTTGTTTACCTCTTTGATAAACTTCACAAATCATATCATTTTTAAAATGAAGCTTTGGTAAACCAAGAACTAAATCTTTTCTCAGCAACTTGTCCAGTTGAAACATGTTGACATGAGCTAAGCGCTTATGCCATAGTCAACTTTAATCCAGATTGCCAATAAAACATTTTTTAAAAACTATATTATTTTTAGGGAGGATTAAAGGTATAACAATTGTCAGTTCTCGGTTTATGAGTTTTGATGATAACAAGACTTGAAAATGTATAAGGTTTTGAATAAGTGAAAATTGCCTTATGTCAGAATGTACTCGAGTATGCCTTTAACTTTACTCGAGCAAACTCATTCTAATGCATTTGCTTAAGTGTTCTCAGGTCCATACTCGAGTACAGGTTTAGTGTTACTCAAGCATGATTTCAGAAGTAGCTCTCTGCATTGATATCTGAGGATGTATACTTGAGTATAAAATAGTTACTACTCGAGCCTAAGTTTAGAAACAACAAAGTTTAGATAATACTCAAGCAAGCTTCTTTTCCTACTCGAGTATTGATGTGTGTCTACTTGAGTATAAGATGCTTCAGTCAAATTAATGCAATATCAAAGACTATACTAGAGCGTGAGGTAAGTGTTACTCGAGCATGATTGTTTCTTCTCTAACATTTACTCATTGTTAAAGCTTACTCAAGCACTATTTTACTTTTACTTGAGCATAAGGAAAACTGTACTCGAGTATAGGTTGGCTAATATTTTTTATTTAGTGTATTTTTTTCAGTGAAGCTCATATGATACTAGAGAACTGCAGACATTGTACTCGAGTATGTTACTTGAGCATGATTATTGTGATACTTGAGTTTATGCAATCAATGTTGTCTTGCAGTGAAATAACTTGAATTGAAACTACTTACCTTCGGATAAGCCCACTTCGGTTGACCCTGCTCTCGTGCTCCAGAAAGCATTCTAAACTTCTTGAGACCACTATCATTAAAATGGAAATTAACAGACATGAAAACAATTCATTTAAATGAAGAATCAATGATTTAGACAAAAATCATTGCACGCAACTTGAAGGACTCTTTCTTATATGCATCAAACACATCTACGCCTTCCTCCCACAACTTCTTCAAATCCTCAACCAAAGGTGCCAAGTGCACATCGTTATTGTTCCCGGGCTGTATTGGTCCAGAAATCATCATAGAAAGCATCACGTACTTGCGTTTCATAGATAGCCAGGGAGGTATGTTGTATATTACAAGGAGAACCGGTCATGCACTATGGTTGCTACTAAGAGTTCGATACGGATTGAAGTCATTTGTACAAAGCCCGAGCCGAAGATTTCTTGGCTCACTACCAAATTGAGGGAACATTTCGTCTATTTTTTTTTCATTGCGGAGAGTTAGCTGGGTGCCAAAGATATTTTTCATCAGATATTCTCTCATTAGAATGTCATCTCAACTTCTTCGCCGTTGCTTCACTAGTAAACAGACGCTTAAACCACAGTATTATTAGAAGATACCATAATGCCTTCAAATGTTGCCTTTTTGTTGTTTGATCTCTAGAACCACCGCCTTTCTTCACTTTGTATCGTGAAGTTTTACACTTCGGACAATTACTAAGGCCTTCATACTCATTTCTGTACAATATGCAGTCATTAGGGCAACTGTGTATTTTTTTATATTCCATACCCATCATAGACAAGATTGTTTTGGCCTCATACATACTATTTGGAAGTACATTATCATTTGGCAACATATCACACAACAATTCAAGCAGCGACATGAAACTACTATTGGTCCACCCATAAGTTGCCTTTAAGTTGACCAAATGTAAGGTCCCAGTCAAGTCAACCGTGTATACTTAGTACACCCAGGGAGCAAAGGTGTCTCTGCATCACTCCGGACGCTATCATATTCATGCAATTGTGCAAAAGACTCTACCTCAACATCATGAATCATTCTCTCCATTCCATCATCATCTACCTCAACTTCATTTTTGTCGGACGCACTGGTACTTACTTCTTCACTATGCCATATCCACGTTGTGTATTGAAGGTTTATTCCATCACAAAGTAGGTGATCCCTTATATCAGCAACATCCCTTCGACTCCCATTTAAACAATTAACACATGGACAATAATACATCCCATTTTTTGTAGCCACATTCCTTCTAGCAAATTCAATGAACTCTTCCACCCTATTCTCATATTCTTTACTAGTTCTCAACGCATTCATCCAACTATGGCCCATTTTCTTACCACCTAAGACATTTCCAACAACAGTCAATTTCATAACAATTTCAAGAACGACATGTTTTTTTTTCTCAATCTTGTAAAAAAAATTCGGCAGCATTTCCCCTCAAAAGTAAGACACCCCAAAATTTCAACTACAAACAATTTCAGCTTAATTCAACAAAACTTACTAACTAAGGAAATTTTGAAAATATAAGCTATTATATCCAATAATTTCATCAATACAAAATATAAAAATATATCTAAGTTGTCTAAGTCATAAACTATAAATTATGGACTTCTAAGCATCATTATTCATACTACAAAGTTTACCTAGTTCAATGCACATCAACAAAAAAATAATATTTAACTATAATTACCTCAACTTTAAATTCCGGTACTTGAAATTTATTTGCTCTATTCAACCTAAAGACAACAACAATAAAGACAACATTAGAATTATTCAAACTAAAATATGAGAGGAAATAATTGTATGACAAAAGGAACATGATTAAAAATACCTACCCTAGGACCCCTCAAGCTCTTGTGGGTTGTTGTCGTGGCTAAGTCACAATAGTCAAAAGGGTTATTAGCTTCCAGTAGTCGAAAAAGAAGTAATCACTGAGAACTTAAAACTACAAATTTCTAGATAGTAAACTTCTATTATATATCCCAACAACCATAAAGTTTCACAGGAAATGGAAAAATCAAGAAGGAAAATGATATAGAATGACATCAAGAGGTAGGGAGAACTCTTAAAAGGCAAATCACAGTTTAGGAAAAATAAATGGCTCAAAATACATATACACACACTCTTGGCACTAGCATATAGTTTCAACAATAAACTAAAAGCAAAGTGGTGTGTTTTGAAACTAAAAGCAACATGAACACAATAAAAACTAAATGCTATGTAGACTTACCCTAAATTTTCAAGACTCATAGACCCTTTTTATTTTTAAGAAAAATTGGTGTGTTTTGAAAAAGGAGGAAGATTTAATGTAATTTAAAATCAACTCAAGTGTAATTCTGCATAATTTACACTTGGTTTTCAAAGGAAGTTCATGTAAATTTTTAAATAAAAGAGAGTTCTATGTATTAGTTTTGAAGTGATATTCAGAGGAGGTTTGTATTAGTTTTAAAGTGTATCAAACATCACTAGTCCTTTGACAAAACTACTCAGCTCTGAAGTCTACACACTAGAATTTGTAAATGGAGCTTGAATCACCAAGAGGGGGGGTGAATTGGGGATTCTTAAAAAAATTTCAGTATGCTCTGTTTATCGGGTAGGAAATGAAGGTAAGACAGAGTTTAGAGAAGAGAAGCAAGACACAAGAATTTATCCTGGTTCGGTCCAACAACTTGACCTACATCAAGTCCCCAGACTCTTTGGGATTTCTCACTATATCACTTGATTACATACTCTGCACTCAAGAGTAATTCTCTCTCTAGAACTTACTCCCCCTTACAAGTTGTAATCAATAACCCAATCTCCAAGTCCCCTTGACTTGAGATAACTCACAATAAATGATTTACAATCAATGAACTCTCCTTTTAGAGTAGATAAGATATACACTGAAGTATGAATGTATCAGAATATACTTTACACAGAAAAATTCAAAGAATGAATAACTCTTGGATGATTTTCGTTTTCTGTTGGATTGGTTGTTGAGAAGAATTGAATGCATCTCTATTTATAGGTAGAGATCATTAATTGACCGTTGTAATCCCAATTATAACCGTTGGAGGTGTTGGGAGCTGATTGCATTAAGTTTGGGTCTTCTTCTCTCTCTAATCTTCACTTAATCCAGCTGTATAGATTTTCAGAGTTGACTCTCTGCGAATTAATCCGTTGGAGTAGTTAATGCTGGAAGTGGAAAACATCCTTTCTGTTTCTCCAAACGTGTGCAGGTGAATTAACCAGAAATATGCAACTTTTCTGGGTTCTGCATTAAATGTTCTGACTTGCTTTTTGCTTTTGCTCAAATCTTCATTTAATCCTGTCTAAATCATCTGAAACTCACTAACAAACTGATTAAACATAGTTAGGAGTAGTAATGAATGATGATATAAGGTATTGAGATAAAACATGAAGGTTTTGCTAAATCATTCTTTTCGAAATTCAAACTTCGCGATGGAAACTCGAGTTAGTTCTTCGAAACTCGAGTTTTCATGTTTCAGAGATCTTTTAGCAAAAGACCGAAACTCGAGTTTTTAATCCAAACTCGAGTTTTCTCTTTTCAGAGACAAACATCGCGATTTAGCATTTTGGACATGCTTAGTGAATAGTTCAAAACTTGAGTCATTAAGTGACTAACTCGAGTTTTGGACTTTTATCGAGAAATCATATTTTAGTCCAAAATCTCAAAACTGGAGTTTTCAAGCAAAACTTGAGTTTTAAAACGTTCTAAATTGTAGTGCTCTCAGCCTGGTCAAAACTCGAGTTTCCATATCTTAACTCGAGTTTTCATGTTCTTTGAAAACTTTGGAAACTTTCTCTGTTAGAGCCAAACTCGAGTTTTCAACCGAAACTCGAGTTTTCTCATTTTATGAGAAAATGTTAAAGTTCTTGATTTATTTCACAAATGAGTTTATGCAAGATCAGAGATGAGTATTGTTCTTGGGCGATGGAAACTCGAGTTTTAATACTGAACTCGAGTTTTCATGAACTCTTGAAAATCTTAGAAAATACTCAGAGAAGCCTAAACTCGAGTTTCCCATGAAAACTGGAGTTTTGGTTTTATCGAAAAACTTGATTGCTCTCTATCTTGTCAAGACTCGAGTTTTCAAACGAAACTCGAGTTTGCTTTGTTTAGCGAAAATCTTGAATGCTCTTTGTATGGCCAAAACTCGAGTTTTAGAACAACAACTCGAGTTTGTCTTTCTTTATAAAAACTTGAGCATTTCACTGTCAGGCCAAAACTCGAGTTTTCAACCAAAACTCGAGTTTGCCTTTGACAGTAAGTTTTCAACTTACAAAGACAAACTTCTCTTGTGTTTACAATTGTCCGTTATCATCAAAACCAATTTGAGAACTAACAGAATTGCTTAGCTAGCTTCTAAAATCTTCAAAGTTATCAACTAATGGAGACATAAAATTAAATCTCACTCACAGGAATCATATTGGGGAAAGCATTCTCAGTTTAATTAAGCAAAGTAATTTCCTTAATCATGTCTCATCTTCATAAATTTAGTGCCACTGATAAGTGACAATTCCAAATGCACCAGATAATGGCATATACATAACAAGGTAGATTTTAGGAATGATTGCCCAAATACTCGCAGCAAAATTGAAGTTAGGCCCATTCATGCAATTTTAATGAGCATACCTTATGTATAGATTAAGTTTAATAAGTCAAATCATCAATCGATACACAATAAACAGAGGCATTTTGATAAAAATTTATCTATATGAGTGATTCTAATAAACTTATATAAAAATTGTATAAGATACCCACAACATTAATTAACCATGTCAATTGATGGCTACACGACCTATTGCAATGTTGCATACAGGAGAATTCAATCAATTGATTGCATTAGAATGATAAATCCAAGGACCAAGCATCATTTGCTATTCATCATAGTCCTCCACTAGTTAATGGTTATTGCACATCCCCTAATTTAATTGTGACATTAATTTGATTTATGACACATATATAATTACTCATAATAATCACTTTCTCATGCAACTTCAACTACAATTAGTATCATATACAGTCAATTAAATTAGGACCAATCTAGCTTCCATATGTCCAGGTCATTGAATGCTAAACTGGAAGCATATTAGGACATGCTATATCTTCTAGAATGAATAATACGTAGAGAAGTCATAGCCTCTCAGTCAGACATGTTTACAATTATTTTGATCCTAGATAAATTTATAATGAAAAGAAATAGCAATGGCAATATATTTAGGCCCCAATTGCAAGTAGCAACCAATTTTTTAAAAGCACGAATAGAGATCAGTAGAGAGGAAGTCAAATTTCTTCTCCCGTAATATTGCCAATAAGCAAGGATAGTAGATACCTCAGCAATTTGTTAAGGGATGCTTTACATATGATTTACAGATCATGAAAGGTTTGCTCTCTACGCCACCTCACTCAGAGCTTCAAATTACAGGGAGTAAATACCCTTTTTGGTCCCTGAAATAACACGCGCTACCCATTTTGGTCCCTGAGTAAAAAAAATGTCATTTTCAGTCCTTAAACAGTAAAACAAAGGTCCCTTTTAATCATTTTAGTCATTTTTTGTGGGCATTTTAATCCCTCACAAATTCCCAAAAAATCATTTTTAGTCCCTAAAAAGGACCGAAATGACATTTTTTTTACTCAGGGACCAAAATGGGTAGAGCGTGTTTTTCCAGGGACCTAAAAGGGTATTTACTCAATTACAGGAAGCTAGAGAACCTCATATAAAAATAGAAATCCTAATCAGAAGCAAAAATCTGGCAATTAAGGTGAAATGGAAATCAAAAAACAAGAAGAACAAGCATTACCTAACAATGGAAGCGATTAATCACCGTTTGAGAGAAAAATAGCTAAGGAACGAGTCGCGACGAACCTGTGAAAGGGCTTGGCTGGCTTACTTGGGTTTGGGTTTCGGGAAGGAGGCGAAGTGAAAGACAGCTAGGAGTGTGAGAGATGAAGAAGATGGAGGCACGGCGCGGCGGAGACGGAGGAGATGCCGACGAAAATGGAAACAACAGGGCTGGATTTGGGGAAGGAGGCGGCGAGTGTGAGTGTGAGAGGATTTTGTTAGTTCTCAGTGTTTTGATGATTACAATTTATAAGTTATTAAATTGAGTTAAAAATGTGATTTTCATGGTATGCTCGAGCAGCCCATTTATCTTGCTCGAGCATCATCGGGATTCAGGACTTAGGAATTAAGTTTAGTGAATCTTGCTCGAGCAGCACTTATAGCTTGCCCGAGCAACATCGAGTCAGAAGAAACTTAAATGTATTGAGCAATCATGCTCGAGCAGGATAATTTCCTTGCTCGAGCAGCATCGAGGCAGAAGCAAAAATAATGCAAGTCAAAGAGGCTTGCTCGAGCATCAGAGAAAACATGCTCGAGCACCATGCTCGAGCAGAAGGAAAATGCATGCTCGAGCAGCTCTTCTATTTCGCCTCTGAATGATGTCTGCCTGAGCATGAAAGTTTCATGCTCGAGCACCATGCTCGAGCAGAGGTAAACGCATGCTCGAGCAACATCTCTCAAGCTCTCATTTTCACCCACTGAACAACGCTTGCCCGAGCATGAATATTTCATGATGCTCGAGCGGAGGAAAAGGCTGCTCGAGCAGCATCGCTGAAGTAACACAATTTCGCCTCTGCCTGAGGCTTGCTCGAGCAAGCATAATGGCATGCTCGAGCATCAGCGAATAAACTTTTTTTTTAGAGACCTTGCCCGAGCATGAAAAGCTTCATGCTCGAGCACCATGCTCGAGCAAGCATAATGGTTGCTCGAGCATTAGCAATACGCTATCCTGAGAATGTTAATTATCTCTGATAATTATTGGGTCACCTTACCATTTATTGCTGATCATATTCAAACTCGTTTAATTCATATTTAATCATTCTGTTTAAATGAGTTTCAGGTAATCAACACTTGATTGACGACAAAACAAATCAGAGCATTAATCTCATGCGTCAAAGAACAGAGCAACAATCAAGAAACAAATGAAGCTCTTCCATTTAGGAAACATTTGATAAAGCTATCACTCAAAGAAATTATCTGCACAGACGAAGCAAAGTCACTAAATGACATAACGGTCATAAACTTTCAATGCCGAGCAAAAATGGAAAACAGAAGAAGCAACGAGTCTCAACGGCTAGTTTCAAAGTCATTCAATGACATGAAATGAGTGAAGCTATAAAATCCCATCTGATTCAATTCAACAACGACTAAGAATACGAGACATACAATTCTGTACTACTGTGATCAATTATCTCATCAATTGTCTTTAGTATCTACGGATACCAATAGTACTTCTGTGTTCATATTTCATCTACTCGCGAGGAGCTGTTAAACACCTTCGTCATTTCAGTTGTTAAAACTTAAGGTTGTGGAACCTTAAGTAAGGGTGTACGATTACAACTTGTAAGGGGGAGTGAGTCCGAGTGTGAAAGGATCACCCTAAGTTACAGAGTGTGTAATTGTACGTGTGTTTAAAGAGTCAGTGAAAATCTCAAGGTGTACTTGGGGAGTAGACGTAGGTCAAAGTATTAGACTGAACCAGTATAAATCTCTTTGTGTCCATTTCTCTTCTCTACCTCTGGTTATTTGTTTTGAAGTGTGTCTTGCGAAAAGTTTGTTAAGATCACCTATTCACCCCCTCTAGGTGATATTCCACCTTCAGATTTCACTATCGTCGGGACTGAGGAGTGTTTGTGAGAAGAGTGTCGATCCGAGTCTCTAATTAATTAACGTAAAAAAGAAATATTGGCGCCCTGAAAGCTTATTCAGGATGCCACTTTTCCACGTCTGGCGTTCTGACGCTTCTTTAGGACGCCAATTTATGAATTTTGGCGTCCTGAATTTTATTCAGGACACCAATATTAAAATTTTGGCGTCTTGAATCTTATTCAAGATGCCAATTTTTAAATTTTCCAAATATCAATGAAAAAAAAAACATCCACGGCGCCAAATTAAAAAATCCCATATATTTCTCATGGCGCGAAGCAATTTTTTCCCAGATTTTAGGCGTCCTGAAACAATTATAGGACGCCAAAAATGTATTTTATTCCAAAAAAATTAAATCTCATGGCGCCAAACAAAAAATTCTCATATTTCCTATGGCGCGAAACAATAATTCCCAGATTTTAGGCGTCCTGAAACAATATTGGGACGCCATAAATCAATTTTCGGAGTCCTAAACGCCAATTTAGGACGTTGAAGGCTCAACTTCCTTGCAAATAATTACAAGAATGCCACCGCCTTCATTTTTTACTTCTTATTTCTTAATAAGGATGTCTTTTAGGGTAGTAATATCCAGTTTTTGTAGTAGTGCTAAACTTTATTTTTCAAACCTAAACTCCCACGCTCAACTGTCTTTTTCAAGATTTAAAAAATTAAAAACTCGAGCCAATATTTATGCACTCAAGGCACTCATTAGAGTATCATTTGTTCAAACTCATTTTCAATGTATTTTTCAATCTTTATTTCTGTGAACAAATCTTCAAACTTGAGTTATGATTTTGTGCACTCGAGTCTCTCGTTAGAGTTGTGATTTTAAGACTCGTGATTTATTTGTTCAAAGTATTTTTAACATAACTCTCAATCTTCATTTATAGAGCAAAAACTTCACAACTCGAGTTAGAGAATACTCGACTCGAGTGAACAACTCAAGTCATCTTTTTCAGACTCGAGTTATGCTTTGAAAATAATCTTCTCAATTTAAACTTCTCTTCCAAACAAGTTCTGTTTTCAGAAGAAAATCATTTTCACTCGAGTGATGAAAAGGATGAACTCGAATCATTAACTCGACTCAGTTAATGATAACTTGAGTGTTGCATTTATGCCTCAGTAAATCACCATGTCTATAAATGCTTAAATCATTGATTATGACTTCATTACTTATTATCATCACTCATTATTGTTCTTGACTATATTTAATCAGTCTATTAATGAGTTTCACATGATTATGCGGGTGATTAACTTCAAAATCTCAAAAAGCATTAATTATGTCAGAAGCATTAAATGCAGTTTTAGAAAATGAAACAACAACAAGGCAATCATTCTCTGAGCAAACCAAAAGGCATTTCTGTCCTCTTTCCATATTAATTGCTGAGACACAACAGGAAAAACAAAAGGAATGTCAAAGCGACAAAATGACGACGATTATTCTGCAGAATCAAAGTTATGAGTAACAAACGAACTTCAACTGTCTAATGGCTATATTCATTACTTACAATGGATTCATTGAAGCTTCTCAACGATCATTAATTGCAACCACCAAATATAAGCCAAAGCATTCAATATGAATCAACCACCAAAACATTTACACTTAATCGAATTTATTGTCAATTACTGTTTCATTCAATACTCTGTAATATCTTCAGATATTTTGTACTTCATTGATTCTTTATATACTCTGTAAGAGAATTATTATTTGATCATTATTTCTGTAAGAATCTCAAGGTAGAAGGGCCTTGAGTGTGGGTGTATCGATTACAACTTGTAAGGGGAAGTTAATACTATAGAGAGGATTACTCAAGTTGCAGAGTGTGTAATCGTGTGAAAGTGTTAGTGAAAACCCAGAGTGTCTGGTGACTAGATGTAGGTCAAGAGTTTGGACCTAACCAGTATAAATCCTCTTTGTTCATATCTTCTCTAACTTTTGCTCTATTATTTTGTTCATGTCTTAATCAAAAAAGTTTTTGAAATCATCTAATTCACCCCCCTCTTAGGTGATATTCCGTCTTTAAAGATAACTCAGTTATCCTTGTCTGTAGTTTGACTAACGCTAGGGAGGTTGTGGCAAAGTCCTTCTACGAGGTAGACATTTTTTATTTGGGGTCATCTTTGTTTCCAACTTCACCAATTCCAACAATTGTTCCAGATTGGTTTCCCCAAAGGTCACATTGCCACTGTCTTTTGGTTTCATTGTAGCTAACTTAGATTGATCTCTCTTCATATGCCTAGAGCATCCACTGTCAATATACCACTTGTTGGACTTTGATGCTCTTAGGCAAACTTGCAAATCAGTAAGGATCAAGTCTTAGGTACTGATAAGTGTATATTTTATAATTAAATAAGTATAGATTCTGAGGTATATTGGATTGAATTTATTAATATTATACCTATTTAATTATATTTTATATATTTATCTATCTTTTAATTAAATGAGTAAATACCCTTTTAGGTCCCTGGAAAAACACGCTCTACCCATTTTGGTCCCTGAGTAAAAAAAAAAGTCATGTCGGTCCTTTTTAGGGACTAAAAATGATTTTTTGGGAATTTGTGAGGGATTAAAATGCCCACAAAATGACTAAAAGGACTAAAATGGACCTTTTTTTTACTGTTTAAGGACTAAAAATGACATTTTTTTTACTCAGGGACCAAAATGGGTAGCGTGTGTTATTTCAGGGACCAAAAAGGGTATTTACTCTAATTAAATCTAGGATAATTTTGAGACAAGTGTGTCCAAAGTATATTTTGAGGCTGGCAGACTACTCAAATTGTATCAGGCTATAGGTAAGTTGATGACACAAGGTTGATTCCCTAAGTAGTAAAGCTGAACATCCAACACTGTGGAAATAGAATAAGCTGAAAGGCAGAGTGAACCAAGCAGTGGAAGCCTGCCAGATTATTGAGCGCAACCTACAAGAACTACATGCTTCTCGGAGCAATAACAATACAGCTTGTGGCTAGTTTAACCGTGGGAGTGCTTCACAGAAGAGGAAAGCACCATGGTTCAAGTCCCAAGGTGGGAGTAAAAGGCCATTCCAATCAGGATAGTGGGCTATCCAAGATTGTTGAATTCCCGAAGTTGCCCTAAATGAAAGAATCATTCAGGAAACAGCTGCTATGGAAAACAAGTTTGTTTCACTTGCCATAAGACGAGGCATTATAGCAGAGAGTGTCCACAAAATGCTGTGGAAAGAATGCCACATAACCTAGGCAAGATTTATGCTTTGACAAATAAAGAGGCTATAAAATCTTCTAAAATGGTTCAAGAAGATCTTAGTAGACTACCTTCGGTCAGGGAAGTTGAATTTACTATTGAGCTAATGCCTGGCACGGGACCCATATCTAAAGCACCCTACAGAATGGCACCTAGTAAGATGGCAGAATTGAAAAAGCAAATCGAAGAGTTATTGGAGAAAGAATTCATCCGACCCAGTGTGTCATCCTGGGGAGCTCTGGTACTGTTTGTGAAGAAGAAGGATGGGAGTCTTCGACTCTGCATTGATTATAAGGAGTTGAACAAGGTGACAATCAAAAACAAATACCCACTCCCTAGAATTGATGATCTGTTAGACCAATTATCTGGTTCCTGCGTTTTCTCGAAGATTGATCTGCGCTCAAGATACCATCAATTACGTGTAAGAGCTGAGGATGTTTTGAAGACAGCCTTCAGGACCAGATATGGGCACTATGAGTTTATGGTGATGCCATTTGGTTTGACTAATGCACCTGCAGTGTTCATGGACTATATGAATCGAATCTTTCGTGAGTATCTGGATCGGTTTGTAGTAGTCTTCATTGATGACATTCTGATCTACTCCAAGAATAAGGAGGAACATGAGCACTATTTGCGGCAAGTACTTAAGGTATTGAAAGGGAAGCAACTCTACGCCAAGCTAAGCAAGTGTGACTTTTGGCTTTCAGAAGTTAAATTTCTGGGTCATGTGATATCACGAGAAGGGGTTGTTGTTGATCCTAGTAAAGTGGAAGCAGTACTAGACTGGAAGAGACCAGAGACGGTGGCGAAATACGAGTTTCTTGGGTGCGCAGATATTACCGCAGATTCATAGAGGATTTCTTCAGACTTACCTTGCCATTAACGAAGCTGACGCGAAAAAACCAATCATTTGTTTGGGATGAGCGTTGTGAGGGTAGCTTCAAAGAACTGAGGGAGAGGTTGACTACAACACCAGTGTTGATTATCCCAAGTTCGGATGAGACATATGTTGTCTATAGTGATGCTAGTAAGCATGGATTGGGTTGTGTCCTGATGCAACAGGGCAGAGTGGTGGCTTATGCCTCTCGACAGTTGAAGCCTCACGAGTCAAACTATCCAACTCATGATTTGGAGCTCGTGGCTGTTGTCTTTGCATTGAAGATTTGGTGGCATTATTTGTATGGTACCACCGTAGAGATGTACTGTGACCACAAGAGTCTCAAATACCTCTTTAACCAGAGAGAGTTGAATATGAGACAGCGTAGATGGATGGAGTTGCTGAAGGATTACGACCTGGAAATTAAATATCACCCAGGGAAAGCTAATGTTGTTGTAGATGCTCTGAGCAGAAAAGTAGTACAAACAGCATTCATGATGATCTACGAACAGAAATTACTAGAAGATTTTAGGGATTTGAATTTGTCCAATCAAATTGCTGTAAAACCGAAAGAGCCCCATGAGGCTTATCTTGCGAGTCTTCTTGTTAGCCAAGGAGAGTATGATTTGAGGGATGAAGTTGAAGAAACTCAGAACCAAGATGAACATGCAAATACTATACGAGAGATGATCTCTCGAAACGAGACTCAAGATCACGATCTATCACCCAGTGGATTAGTGAGGTATAAGAAGAGAATTTATATATCGCCAAATGATGAGTTGAGGCAGAAAATATTGGATGAAGCTCACAAGAGCAAATACACCTTACATCCAGGCATGGTCAAAATGTACCAGAATATGAAATCTGAGGTCTGGTGGTCAGGGTTGAAGAAAGATGTAACCCAATATGTGGCTAAATGCTTAACTTGTCAGAAAGTGAAACTTGAACATCAACGGCCGCCAGGACCACTGCAGAGAATTGAAATTCCAAAATGGAAGTGGGAGGATGTTACCATGGACCTAGTAGTGGGATTGCCCAAGATCAGGCATATTGATGCAGTCTGGGTAATTGTTGATCGCTTTAGTAAGTCGGCACATTTTATTCCCATCAATGCTAGTTATTCTCCTGAGAGATTGGCTGAGGTCTACATCAAGGAGATAGTGAGACTCCATGGTATACCGAAGAGTATTATCTCTGATAGAGATCCTCAATTCATGTCCCGATTCTGGCAAGCTTTACATGAAACTTTGGGGACAAAGTTAAAGTTCAGTACGACTTATCACCCCCAGACCGACGATCAATCCGAACGAACCATACAAACACTAGAAGACATGTTGAGAGCGTGACTTCAAAGGAAATTGGGATCAATATCTCCCATTTGCAGAGTTTGTATATAATAACAGTTATCATTCGAGCATACAGATGGCTCCATTTGAAGCACTATACGGCAGGAAATGTCAATCACCCATTTCTTTGGACAGAGTTGTCCGAGAGATGGCTAATCGGGCCAGATATAGTTGACAAAATCTCCGAAGGTATTGAGCTAATCAAAAAGAGGCTCCTAGCAGCGCAAAGTAGACAGAAAATCTATGCAGATAAAAGGAGAAGACCTTTGAAGTTTGAAGTGGGAGACCATGTTTTTCTGAAGATATCTCCGGTTCCAGGGGTTGGTAGAACATTAAAGAGGAAAAAGTTAAGTCCTCGATATGTTGGTCCATTTGAAGTATTGGCGAAACGTGGACCAGTAGCCTACCAGCTAGCCCTACCCCCAAACATGGGTAAACTTCATGACGTATTCCATGTTTCTCAGCTGAAAAAGTATCAACCGGACCCTAGGCATGTCATAGAGTATGAAGATGTTGAACTCCGATATGATAATACTTTCGTGGTTGAGCCAGTACGGATCATTGACCATCTGGAAAAGCAGCTCCAACGCAAGAGTATCCCATTTGTAAAAGTGGTTTGGAAGGGTTTATCTCCTAAAGAAGCGACATGGGAAACAGTGGAAAGCATGAAGGAGAAGTACCCGGAATTTTATGGCTCAGAGTTTGCAAAACGTGTAGCAAATTTCGGGGTCGAAATTTAAATTAATGGGGGGAGAAATGTAACATCCCAAATTTTGGGATTTGAGATTTGGATATTTTATGGAAATTAATTATGTAATTTTTGGTTTAAAAAGAATTATGAGAATAATTATTGGAAAGTTAGGCTTATTCTTCCCTTAATTTATTTTGGGAAAAAGAATAAATTAAGGAATAATATAGGCCTAGAAATTTTAGAATTTAATGGTTTAGAGGAATTAATTGGGAAAAGAAAAATCCTTATATGAGATTAAAGATTTATTTATTTTCCAATAATTACAATTATATAAGCCATGGTGGTCCTAATCTATAAATAAGAATACTTCAACCAATTAAATCACCAAACCCAGCTCATTTTTATTTAGCCCAACAGCAATACAAAGCCCAAATATTTGCCCAAACCCAATAGCCCATTATACATGACTTAACCTAATCTATTGTCTTCCATATTAAAAAAGAACAAAAACAAAAACAAAAAGAGCAACCCCAGCGTCTTTGTGCAGAGAAAGAGATCATATGTCATCTTGGTCAAAGGCCTGCAAAGAGAATTTCATATTGGAGGAAAATGAACCCATACAAAGCGTTAATTACGGAAAGAGGCAGGTAACACCATCCCCTCTCAATTTGCTGATCTCATTTGGCCATCCACTGTGCACACAAACAGCAAAGTCACACCTCTTATATCAGCAAGCACAGACCCCCATGCGTCTCAATCTCATGCTTTGAACCTTGTGTAATATTTTTCAAAACTGGACCCTCAGTTTATTATATAACCATGCTCCTTGCTTGTTAATCATCCACAAGGCCAAAACGAAAAATCAGAAGCAAGTGAGAGTGAGAGCCAAGAGTTGCTGCAAGACCGAGTCTGAGAGAGAGAGAGAACGTGAGAGAGGAATTAACCATATAGCTTGCTCTGTTTTGATTCCTGAAAAACAGAGGTAAGATAAGTTTTTTTTTCCTTCTTGTATCCATAATACGCTGCTATTGTGTATGTTGCTAAGGTGTGTATACATTTATATAAGCTTATATATATATATATATATATATTATATATATACATGTTGCTGTGACGATAGTAGGAGAGAAAAGCTTTTACTGTTTATATATATATATATATATATATATATATATATATATATATATATATATATATATATATATATATATATATATATGGGAAAAGTATTTCTCCATCCTTGGAGATAGAGTTATCTCTACTGACCCCAAAACTACGTCGTTTTGAATTAATGACGGGTGTGTTAGTAATTTTAGATGAATTAATGAAGAGTGTTTCGGTAAAATTTATATGATTAAAAAATAAACAAAATTACAGAAACACCCTTCATTAATTCAAAACGACGTAGTTTTGGGGTCACTGGAGATAACTCTATCTCCAGTGACTGGAGAAATCCTTTACCCATATATGGCGTCGCTGGACTTGGAAGGAGAATGGAAAAAAAAAAAAAAAGTGGTCTTAGATATTAATACCTATATGATTGCTGCACATAAGGAACTAAAGAGAAGCTTGATAATATATATACATGCCATCGTTGCTTTATTGTGGTGTTTGTGATTGCACATGTAAAGGAACTTAGCTTACTGTCATAGTCTAAAAGCTGCCATATATTTGGAAAGGAATAAGAAACAGAAGGGAAATAATGTATATATATATGCATTATGTTGAATAAAACCTTGCTGGAAAGTGTATATATGAGAGGCATAGGATTAAGCCAAGGCTTAATATATATATAGATGTGTGTGTATCACGTGGTTTTCTGGCTCTGTTGATTCCAGGAAAATTTATTGGAGCTTACTGTGTAAATAAGGATATATACATCAGCAAAGCATAAATATGAAGTTTTGAGTAGTAACCCTTTAGTTGTTGTCATAAGAATGTTTATAAATAAATATATAGATTATATGTATCATTACTACTTGTGAAAGAGAAAAGGAAGCTGATATATGTATTTACTTGCTGCATAATACACACACACGTTGCCTTTGGAGAAGAGAGAAAATGCTTCCAGTGTCTACTTACTGAACCAAATAGATTATGGGTAAAGGATTTCTCCGGTCACAGGAGATAGAGTTATCTCCAGTGACCCCAAAACTACGTCGTTTTGGATTAATGAAAGGTGTTTCTATAATTTTGTTTATTTTTTGATCATATAAATTTTACTGAAACAGCCTTCATTAATTTACCTAAAATTACTAACACACCCTTCATTAATTCAAAACGACGTAGTTTTGGGGTCACTGGAGATAACTCTATCTACAGTGACTGGAGAAATACTTTTCCCATAGATTAAATATATATATATATATAATGTTAGTTGGAGAACCAAGAGTAAACCGATGATATACACACACTACTGTTATATCTATATATATATATATGTTGCTGTCAAGTTATAGAATATAGTATATATAAGAAAGATATGTTGCTGTCAAGTTATAGAATATAGTATATATATGAAAGAGAGGAAAGGAACATGATCTTATTGATTGAATCTACAACTATTTAAACATACATAGTTGCATAAAACGTGGCTTTATTAAATAAGTATATATGTATCGATGTCTATGGAGAAAGATTCACGGTGTGGTCTTGGAAGTATGGGTGTATATATATATATATATATATATTTGTCGTTGGTTTAAAAAAAATGTATAATGGTAATAATAGGATCTAGGGAATTCAAAATTCAAAAAGACAGAATCTAATCCAACTTACTCCTATATAATAGGATCTAATCTAATTTAATTCCTGTATTATTTTATTTATAATATTAATTACAAAATAATATATTCGTAGTGAAGCATATTTTGTGCGGTGTGAGTATTTATTAAATTCCTAATTTAAAGAGTTAGGATAGCACCTGAGAGTTTAAATAATTATAGAGAAATAAATAATAAATAGTAAAATAAAAATAAAAATAATAAAAATAATAATATTTGTTTGTTATATTATTATTATTGGGAAAGCAGAATAAATAATAAAGGAAATTATTAATTAATAATAAAGAGAAAAGTAGATTATTATTAATTAATAAATAAAAAGGGGTATTTTATTAAGGGACTTTTTAGGGGTTAATCCATTTTTAATCCTCTAAAAATTAATTCGCGTAGTTTGTTACTTTGTGGCTCAAGAAGTGACTAATGACAATGATAAACGTTTTTAGGCATACCTTGTCACCTCTACTGATCCCAACATCTTCGGACAAAGTAAGGATTCAAGTTTGAGGTGGGTAACTGTAATCTTGTTAGCATGTATGTATGTGTTCATGTATTAGCTGATCATGTTTGATAGATGATTTACATGTTATGTTTTTCCTAGCTATGGATTGAGGCTGCGTGTCTCATAGGGCTGAGTGTCCTAATAAGGTCTGCGGTCCTTGTGTAATACCCGGATAAATAAAATGGATATTTGTGAGAAGTAAATATTTGGTCTTAATTTATTTATCATAATTATCTAATTTTATAAAGGAAAATCTCTTGGAAATTAGGGAATAATAATAATGTGTCAAAATTACTAAAATGCCCCTGTAGAGTATATAATGACCTAAGGGAATTATAAAAAATCCTAGGAGGCAGTAAAATAATTATTAAAATTAAGAGAGTATATTGTCTCTAATTTTGGTAATTTAATAAAATATAACCTTGGAAAAGTAAAGGGGAAAATCAAAAAGTATTATAATGACCAAAATGTCCCCGTAAATTGTAAGAAAATGCATGAGACATTAAAGACTAATGTCAGTGCAAAAGTTATGAGATAATGAGTTATTCCAATTAAGAAAATTATCAATAATTAGTGGGTAATTAATTAAATAATTATTGGCTAATTATTAGAGCTGAAACAAAGGAAAATCCAAAGATAATTATGTAAAACCCTATAATTAGTGGTTTATGACTAAAAATTGCATAAAATATATTTGATAATTAATTGGAAAATATGAAGAAAAATATATGAGGAAAAGTAATTTTAAGCCTAAAAACATGTATGACCAATAGGAAAATTTGGCAAAAACATTATATAAAAAAATTATTAAATAATTATTTTATATAATATTAATTAATTAAATAATTAATTAAAACGAAAATAAATAAAAAATAATAAAAAGGACCGAAAATCCTTAATGGATAAGGAGATAGGATTTTGTAGATTTTGATTAAGACATGTGGTATTATAATAGTATTATAATTGTAAAAAGCAAATAGAATAAACGAGAACCGATAGAAATTAAATCCTATCTAGAAAACCATGAATCAAGTTTCTAAAGTCGGAGTATATTATTAATGAGTGAATTTTTAACTCGGACTGGACTGTTTCAGAAGTCATTTTCGAGATCGGTGGAATATTTAGAGAATAAGACGAAAGAGGGTAATCTGTGAAAAAGCGGATAGTCACAAATTGGAATTTGAAGAAAATAAATTATAACTCAATATCTGGGATGAGTTGGTAATCAATGGACAAATTATGAATCGGTGAATTTTTGTCCGAAGTTGATGATTAGAAATGATTTCAAGTGGCAGACCGCGTCTTGAGAATCTTCAAGAGCCGGAGAAGACCTGAAAGAGATCAAAAATTTAGTTAACCCAGACATTTCTAATGAGTAAGAAAATATCTTCAAAGTTACTATTCCGGATTTTTGAGATTTTGCAAGATTACACGATTCGGACACTGATCGGGAAATTTTATCGGGTCGGAGGCAAAAAGTAAAAGTTGGTGAACTTGCTTTAATGACCTTGGGAGAGGGGGAGGCCGGTTCATGGTGTGTGTGTGGAGGAGAATGGAGCTTGAGCAAAAAGATGTGTTGTGTGGTTGGAATTGAAGGAAAGTTTTGGAGAAAAGTACCTAAGTTAACCCAACCTTTGCCTATAAATAGAAGGCAAACCCCATGCATATTCTTCACACCAAATCACAAGAGTGATTTCTAAAACTAGAGAGAAGTTAGAGAGAAGCTCTGGAGGAGGTAGCAGGGAAGTTCTTCAACGGGTAAGTTCTTCGGTCCTTAGTCTTTAGTTCGTTCGGTAGTTTTAGTAGAAATGTTGTTAGATCTAGAAAGTAGGAGATGAAATTCCTATTGTTGTTTTTAGGCCTCATTGCATTGAAAGATGCCTGACGAGGTAAAAGCATAGTAGGGATTGAGTCTCTGAAAGTTGTGAGTTAAAAATAGCGAAGCTCTGGCGAAATTCCGCCGATTAGTAAGGGTAGGGGTAAAATGGTAATTTGTACCTAAAATGGCTGTTATAATGTCAAAAATTGACAAATGTGATATTTATCCTTATAGGATATCTTTGATCACGAATCGCTATCGTACCGCCGTCGAACCGCTGTTTTACCGCTGTTGTGCCACTGTCAGACGTTCCGCTGTTTTTCTGTCAAAAGTACCGAAGTACCGTCAACGAAGGTACGTTCGCGGCATACTGTAATACTGAATCTAATGCTTATAGTATGCTTATATATGATATGGATAATTTCATAAGCCATGAACGGGACTCTGTCCTGAACATGCACAGTGACTAAGGTAAGAAACTTAGATAATCACTATTACAGCTTTACGGGTTATAGTCATAATAATGCCGTTATGTTTTCCTAAGCGGCGACGACACGACCGTACATCGTGGCACGGATGTTGCAAACCAAAAATAACTTTGCTTGTAGGGTAGTTGTTATTAAATGATCATATGATGAACTATGCGGATCATTCTTGTAATTCTAGAAATATCATTGAATATATATTGTTATATAAGCATGAGGTTAACCGTTACCTGAGATCTGATGGGCATTGGATCTCAGCTCTTACTATAGCATCAAGGTCCAGGGAGACCAAAGACAAAGGATGAGAGTAAGCAGAGCGGACAGCACATGTGAAGACCGCGTAAAGACCCGACCAAGAACACTTAATATTTATACAAGTTGATGTACCATTCTTTATGAACAGGCAGTTACGCCATAGTTGACGTTGTATCAGTTACTCAATGCTTTTTATTCCGATGCTCTACTCTGATGTGAAAAAAAAAAATTTGGCTCTGAAATTGGGATGTTACACCTTGGCCATTAACTGCAGTTACGCTGCGACTTGTTTACTTGTAAATGCTTCTATATTTAACATGTGCTATATCATCATTTATGCATCATATATGTTCATGAGATTAACTGTTACCCCTGGGGTTCATTCATTTGAACTCCAGATCGTATTAAGGAAACATGAAGTGGATCGGGCATAAAGGGAAATGCGCATCAGTAAGGATTACTGTAGAAGCTTAGTGTTTATCATTCAGGACTATTAGTTTAAACGTTTATCATCTGTCTATTTTGGATTACTGTATTAAAGAACCCACTATGGGATAGATTCGAATCGCGAAAAATTTATCCTCAGTTTTTCAGACTAAGTTATTTTGTGAAACTTTTATTCCGCTATTAAGTCGTCCAAATTACTTCGATGCCTGTGCGCTTCAACTTTGATAAATAAGGGCGTCAAAAGGACGGGCGTTACAGTGGAGCCTAAGGTTTGTAATTTCGATGATCAATTTGATGTGGATATCCCAAGAGTTGTTGTTCATAACTCTCCTATTGAGATGTTGACTCTTACTGATGAGAGTCAAATGGATTTTGTGGGATGCTCTAAATTTTTGGAGGCTAATAAATCTATTTGCAAGGATGTGCATGTTGTGCTTTATTTAAATTCAGGGAATGCTTGTAATCCATGATTGTCTATGATTGAGGAAGTACAAGTAATTAACTGGAATGATCAATTTTTGTGTGTGACATCTTGTTGCTTGAAAAGGAATGAAGATAAGGTAATTAAGGTGTTTGATACTTATGATTAGTGGTTTGTTTTGAGAAGTCTGACTGAAGACTATAAACCAAGCGCTTCTTGGGAGGAAACCCAAGGATTTTGCTTGCATTATTCATTATTATTATTATTATTATTATTATCATCATCATCATGATTATTATTATTATTATTATTATTATTATTATTATTATTATTATTATTATTATTATTATTATTATTATTATTATTATTATTATTATTATTATGTTTTTCTTTTGTTTTTCTCTTAGTTTTATTCAGGTCTGAAGATGATCACTCCTCTTGTTGCTGCGAAGTCTTGCCTGAGCACTCTCATCTCCCTAAAAATTTGAAACAACATGGATGGTACTAAAAGAAGAATTCCACATCAGAGTTAGAGACCTAAACCAGGGAAGTACTAGTTTCTTTCCCTCTTTATATTTTTGCAACATTGAGGACAATGTTTGATTTAAGTGTGGGGGAGGGATATGATTTCCTTGGTTATGTTTGTCTTTATGCAATTGAAGAGTTTTTTTTTTTTTTTTGAGATTCACCTTAACTTTGAGTTTTCCCCATCTTAGAAAATATTATCAAGTCAAAAATTAAAATAAAAAGAAGAAAGTTTCAACTAAGTCTCTAAGCCTTGAATTTTTGTAGCAATCTTGAGATGGACTATGAGAATATGGAATAGTTTTTAATAAGATCAACAGATTATTAGTTTCTGAATATTTTGCCACATGATTTTTTTTAGAAAATTAGATGATGACCTTTGCTAGTTAAGTAAAACTTTTGTTTAGGGAAATGACTCAGGTAAAAAACAAAAAAAAAATACAAAAAAAGTAAAAAAAACCAACTCCGCTGACGTCTCTAGCTTGACTTAGTAACCGGTGCTGCATCACCCATGTGCAGGGTCGCGTCAAACGGTAAAGTCCAAGAGAGTTATGAGTTGGGTTAAAAGCCTCTTGAGGTGCCTGTTGGAGTAACTGAGTAACCGGTGTTGCATTACCCATGTGCAGAGTCGCGTCAAAAGGGGACCTACAACGACACAAAAAAAAAAGAAAAAAAAAGAATGAGTTAAGTCCCACTTGAGGATCCTAATTAAATTAAATGAAAAGCTTGGTTTAGTGGGGGAATTTGAATTTTTTTGGAAAAATTAAGTGGCGTAGTATTCTTTTACTAATCTTATGGTTAAACTTATTACTTGCCGGTCCTTTGATTATGGGACGTTAAAAGATTGTTACAATTGTTTAAGGCTATTGGCTTAGTGACCTATTCTTATAAAGACATTAAATTAAATAAGATTTGATGATATGATCTAAGTGTGGTGGTTTATTGCTTTCTGTTTAGGAATTTCATATGCAATGTTCCTTTCAGATAATTAATTCTCTTTCTTTTGCTTGAGGACAAGCAAATGTTTAAGTGTGGGGGAGTTAAATAAGTGTATATTTTATAATTAAATAAGTATAGATTCTGAGGTATATTGGATTGAATTTATTAATATTATACCTATTTAATTATATTTTATGTATTTATCTATCTTTTAATTAAATCTAGGATAAAAGAATATTATATCATAAAATCTATTGATATCCTATTTTATTGTGCAGGAGATATTATGTGATCTAAGAAGGAGATAAAAATGAATCAAATTATATATATATATATATATATATATATATATATATATATATATAAGAGGAGCATATGCATCAGCAGTACGTGGGGCCATTATGAGATCAGGAGATCACGTACAAGGAGCCAAAAAACGGAATAAAAAGATATGCCACATTAAAAAAGAAGCAGATCAAAGATTTCGCCAAAACAGCCCACAACGCATAACCTAATATATATTGGGTAAAGGTGCAAAAATGCACATGTGCTTTGCCCTCAGGAGCGTCCAACAACCAACATGTGGTTGGTCCAGCGGAATGTGGCGCTGTATTCCCTTAAGAGGTCTAGGGTTCGAGATGCGGTAAAACCACTCGTAATCCGCCTTGTCTGGAGCTACCACTGTTGGGAGGGTCGTCCTTGCCACTGCAGAACCCGGAGTGGTTGCACACTTGCCACCATTTTTTCGTATCAAAAAAAAGGAGCGACCAACACTATGTGCTTTTTTTACGTGCAAAAGTGACTATATGGTTATAAAATAGGTGCAAAAGTCACACTCCGTGTTAAAGTTGACCGTTAAATAAAAAATGAGAACGTTGACCGTTAAATATAACAAGAGCTCAGTTCTCCCCTTGTTTTCTTCGATGGTCTCAAGTACCTACAGTGTTCGATTGCTCTTCCTTGCCGAGGAAAGAAGAACCCAGCAACCGAAGGCGTCCTCTGATCTCTCGTCGGCGACCTCCCATGAAGGTAATCAAGAGAACCGAGCACCTACCCCCCTTTCTGGTTTTTTCGCTCAAATCGATGCGGGAAGACGATGAACAGATTGCCTCCACAGTGAAGAGCCGCCCCTCCAAAGCGTTGCTTCCAAAAAACGCCGCCTTTGCTCCCTTCAATCCCGTCAAACCCAGCGTCTCTGTTTCCCTTTTTTTTCTCTCCAGTCGTACAATTGCGCCTCTGTTTTTTTCCCTTTGGGTGACCGTTTCTTTGGTGTAATTTTCTGCATCTGCTTCTCCTTTTTCTGTAAAGGGAAAAGAAAACGATGTAAATTTCATATTATTAGGATTTGAACCCACCGACTTTTCAATTATATAATCAATCTTGATGCAGATATTATTTTGGCCCCTTTTATGGAAGAAAGAGTACTTGAGTTTTATTACAACACCAATGGCAATAAATTGAAAGTTGAATTTAACATTAGAATCTTTATTCTGGCAAAATGGAGGTGTATTACAAAAGCTCTGTGCTTGAATTACTATCCTTTGTTCACTTAAGACAGCTCAAGAAAACTGAATTGCTAAAATTTGACCTTGGAATTCTTGGATGGAGGAGTGGCTTTGTGATTGGACTTTCCCTTATCATTTTCATTCTCAAAACAATGTGCCTCTTCTTTCTCTTATCGAACATCAAAGCAATTGTTCTCCTCCTTTTCATCAGCTCTATCATTGGGTTCTTGAGTTTTCAATTGTTCACATGACAACTCAAGAGAATTGAATTGCGGAAATCTGACCTTTGAATTCTTGGTTCAAAGAGTAACTTTCAGTTTGGACTTTCCCTTCCTGTTCTCATTTGCTCAACAGTATGCCTCTTCTTCCACTTGTTGATCATCAACTCTTTGATCGACTCTTGAGTTTTACGAGGAAACAACATCGATTGAACCTTCTTAGGCAAGCATTTCGGCGCTTGGGTGTGCTCAGATTGTTTGGACTAAGCTCCATTGCAGAGCCGTCCATCTTAATAGGATAGCTCGCGAAATCAGACGGATTGGGTAGAATGAATGATTAAGGTTTTGAAATTGGGAGTAACAGGAAAGAGTGGGGTGCAGGCGAGGGGAATTAGGATAAACTTTTCAGAGAGAGAGAGAGAGAAAAAACTGGGGGTAAAGTGATCTCTCCGGTGTGCTTAACGGTGAATGTTTTAAATTTAACGGATTGTGACTTTTGCACCTATTTTATAACCATATAGTTACTTTTGCACCTAAAAAAAGCACATGGTGTTGGACGCTCCTGAGGACAAAGCACATGTGCATTTTTACACCTTTACCCAATATATATTAGAAGATATCAATTGAAGACGCACAGCACACAACGCAGAACGAATCAGAGACACAAGCCGTGAACGCACAGAGAGCAACTTGGACGACGCATAGGGAGGAGCAAGAAGAGCAGCGGTCCACAGAAGGACGAGAGGACGTGGAGGCGACGGAGAAGCTTTCTTTCCTAACTCTTTTTATTCTTTAAACCTGAAGTCTTATCTTTTTGTCTTGGATTTGGTTTTAGCCATGTGTGGCTAAGTTGTCTTCTTAACCTAGAGAACCTATGAACTTGTTTGGGTTCTAAAGATTATTCCCACTATTAGTTTTGATTAATTTTTTTCAGTTTATTTATTCTCATTTTTATTGTTATTGCTTAGTAATTGGTCATTACTAAACATGTTCTGGGGATTTTAGGGTTGAACTTGGAAGAGAGAATCCTAAATTGACCTTGGGATTAAATAATGTGGAATTAGGTTTAAATTTAATGTGAAATTAGGTTTTAATCTAATTTGCGTCTAAGATAGGAATATACCTAGAAGCTCCGCATAATCAAATTAGAGTACGCCCGATTTAAAACGCATCTTATTTAGTTGTGTGAAGCATTACATAATTAATTAAGGTAGGTATATAAATGGACCGGAAGGCATTTATAGACATTAATAGTCTAGGTTAGCTGATTAAGTTAAGTCAAAATTAATTTAGTAGGGATAAAATCTAATAAACAAATAAGGGATTAGTGACTCTAGGTTGCTTGTTCGATTAGTTTGGTAGTTTATTTATTTTAATTGTAGTTTTAATTCCTTTTATTAATTAAATTCAATCCAGTTTGCTCAACTTAAAGGAAATTGTGAAATTAATGCTTAACTAAAGTTATGGGTACTAAGTCATCGTGGGAACGATACTTTACTTACTCTTTATTACTTGATACGGCCCGTGCACTTGCGGAGTCTATAGACTATAAAGTTTTTCCCTATCAGGTACTAATATTTTCTTGGGTCCTTTTGGGTTAGTCTGTGTCTTAGGAACCTCATATGATCCCTTAGGCACCCATCTATAATTCCCCTACTGGTTTAACCTTTCTTTCCGGTGAAAACAAGAAGAAGTATTATGTCCATTTCGGTTGCAATAGTTACAATGCGTAAAAAGATTGAAACACAGATGGCTAATACGGAATTGGTAAAAAATTCAGGAACTATTTGGACAAAAACTAAAATTATTTAATAAAAATTATTTTCTATCTCTCACACACAAGTGTGCGCGTGTCACTGCTGTTAGGCCCAACTTAGCCGGTCGAGCATGTGTGTGAGAGATTAAAAATAATTTTTATTAAATAATTTTTTATTTTTTGTCCAAAAAGTTCCTAAATTTCTTACTAATTCCCTATTAGCCCTCCATGTTTCACCCAACCAGTGCCAATAACGGACCATTAATTTTTGAAATCGAAACACTGCAATCAAACCAGTATTGGTTCACCAACGCCAGTCCATTCCCTTGTATTGATTCATTTGTCGCGTCGATTCGCCGGCAGGAGTCCGTTTGACTTTTTTTTTTTGTCGTCTATAAATTGATGTGCGTGGTATAGAAAATCCACTTGATTTTTTCAATCACTTCGCTCTCATATATACAGCATATTGCGTTCTGTATGAGAAAACACTAGCGTTTTTTAATAGCAGGGCATCATCCGCGAGGAATGTATGAGAAAGTATATGGCATTGGTTGGACAATTTGATTCCCTTCATGGACTAATCTAGCTATTTGAAATTACGAGTTAATGTCACATTTCAATAAATATTTTAAATATGCAGTAAATATAAACTAATCACACTTTGAAAATAGGAAAACTACTTCTTTTAAAGTTCGAATTGATTGGAATAAGCAGTGTATATCTTTCAGGTCACAGAAAAAAAAAACAATTTATACATGCTACTATATACAGTGTGTGTGTGTATGACCATTGACTCCTACAAAGAACAGAAGAATTTTCATTAATTGGCCGAATTGTTTGAATTGTATAATCGCAATTACTGACATTGGTTAATGGCCCAAAGCAATTTGATACAAAATACCGTGTTATAAACACGGGATGCTTATTTTCTATCATTATTTTATTGTCTTTTCATTTATTTTCCTTTTCTATATTTTTTTTATTTTTGGCAGCTTTTTTATTCTACGAATTGTTACGACGTTGAATGGTGTCTGAGATTGTTACGAAAACTAACTTACGTACTTTGCATTTAAAATGGAAAACGAAGGATGACATTTGAAGATAGAGGGATTGTGTAACATCCGTTTTTCAAAAGCAGTATAAATTTTTTTTTTATTTAAAAATCATCAAAGTAGAGCATCGAAGCAAGAGTGTAACTGATATATGTATTCAAAATGCTCAATGGCTAATTACAGAAGTGGTACAGTAACCGAGAGTTTTCAAAAGTAAAGAACAACAACAGAAAGTCTTCAGCCAGATCTCTAAGCTTGCTGCTTCCCTCTTTCCTCGGTCCTCCTGACCCTGACGCTATGTTAAGAGCTGAGATCCGCACCGGATCTCAGGTAACGGTTAACCTCATATTTACATATACAGCATATGGATTACAGACAATCACAACATAAACAATATATGAGCATGCAACCAATGCAGATGTATCGCCCCTTAGCATGCAGACGTATCGCCCTTAGCATGCACATGTATCGCCCAAAAGCATGCATACATATCGCCCCTAGCATGCAGATATATCACCCATAGCAAATGTAAACATAACAACAGTACATAAACATATCACAGAGCTATCAGCTACCACAATAGACACACAATACACATAACATATACACGCATACAATAAACATCAGAATTAGTGTTACAGTACGCGAACGTACCTTCGTTGACGAAATTTTGGTACGACGGTTGGTCAGAACGTAATCAGGGATATCCTATAAGGATAATAACGCATTTATTAATGATCAAGCATTATGACGGACATTTTAGTCATAAATGACCATTTTACCCCTGACCCCCTAATTAGCGGAATTTCGCCAGAGCTTCGCTACTTTAACTCCCAACTTTCAGAAACTCAATCCCTACTATGTTTTTACCTCGTCAGACATCTTTCAATGCAATGAGGCTTAAAAAACAAGAATAGGAATTTCATTTCATACTTCCTAGATCTAACTAACATTTCTACTAAAACTACCGAACAAAAGACTGGAACTTAAAAGCTAATGACCGAAGAACTTACCCGTGCAGAACTTCACTACAACTTTCTCCAGAGCTCCTCTCTCTAACTTCTCTCTAAGAATTCGAATTGCTCAAACAAGTTTTGGTGTGAGAATTATAAAAAGAGTCCGTGGCTATTTATAGGCAAAAACCCAGGGACACAACCGGTATAACAATTTCCCCTGATTCATTCTTGGCCATAGAATTAAAGTCACCTTTTTGAAACTCATTCTCCACCCCACAAGCTTCATGGCCGACCTCCATGACTCCCAAATTCAACAAAATGATGTCATGCATGATGGCATCAACTCTTGCTTTATGGTTTCTACTGATAAAGTTTCCCGATCGGTATTCTAATCGCATAATCTTGAGGAATCTTAGAAAATCCTTAGCAACTCCCTGAAGATCTAAACTTCCTCTTTAAAAGTATCTGGGTTAACTAAATTTTTGATCCTATTCAGGGCATTCCGTTGCCTGCCGAACATTTTCGGATAAACGCCGTCGGTTACGGAAATCGCTTCGGTAATGTCAACTTCTGGACAAAATTACACTGAATCATAATATGTCCAGTTGTTAGAACCCTAATTCAAGGATTTTGAGTTATGATTTATTTTCTATCGGTTCTCATTTACCCTTTATACTTTTTCCACAATTATCTCTTTTTCTCTTCCTTAACTCTTAAGTTTTCATATTTCAAACATTTCCCTTCATTTTTCTTTAATAAATTTCGAAATTCATGGGCCCTTTTTGTTGACTTTTCAACCTTCTTAATAACTTAATTATATGCTTTAATTACTTAATTAGTAATTATTCCATTTGCTAATTAAACCTTTAAGTATTTACATAATTCTCCTTATCCTTTCCTAAACAATTAGCCCATAATTATTTATTTAATCCCTTACTAATTATTGACAATTTTCTTAATTAGGATTAATTATTATCTCACAACTATTGGACTGACATTGGTATTTTACACTCCATGTAAAATATTAAAAATCATGGGGCAACTTATGCTCCCCAAAATAATATTTAATTTTTCTTTATTACTTTCCAAGGAAAATAGTCCCAAAAATTATCTAAATTAGAGACAACATACTCTGTAATTTTTAACAAATATTTTATTACCATTTAGGATTTATCATAATATTTTCAGGGCATTTTATGGCCCATAATTGCATTTAGGGATTTTGACACTTTATTCCCTCTAATTTCATTAGAAGTTTCCCTAGAAAATAGAATAAGTATTCTACAATGTTTTGACACCACATATTCACCTATTTCCAATAGGTATTATTTACTAAATTATGGTACGGATTTTTAGGGTATTACATTTCTCCCCCTTTAAATAAAATTTCGTCCTCGAAATTTGCACTCCACCTAATAAACTTCGTACTATCTAAACTTCGGACTATTAATTTCGGATCTTTACTCTATCTCAGGTTTTGACTACAAAGATCTTGTCATATAGTACCTTGACATATAGTGTTTCTCGTGGTTCCCATACACCGCGGTCAACACCACAGATACCAAAACGTCTCCATGGCTCCCATACACCATGGCAACGCAAGATACTTTAAATGTTTCCATGGCGCTCACACACCATGGCAACACAAGATACCTCCTACTCAATGACATGATCACGGTCGAATATAACTAAGAAACATGGAACACGTGTCTAACATCTAATTCGTATATTGTCTAGAGAAAATTTCGTCTAAGAGAGATAGTACCTTCGACCCTCTCCGGAAGTTCCCTTTCTACTGCATTGGTTAGCGCGTACATTCGGCCTGGGTTATATGGCCTGAACTCCGTAGGTTTCTCAGGACAATCCCGGATAATGTGGTCTGGTTTCCGACATCTGTAGCAAACCTGTCTCCTAATACATACACCAGGATAGTACTTCCCGCAATCAGGACACGGTCGGGTTACCGGCATTCTCGGGTTGCTCTGCTGCTCATACTGGAATGGCCTCTTACTTTCTCTTTGGGAGTCACTCCATGGTGCCTCTCTCTTCCGTCAGGAATTTTCACGGCTGACCTCGCTACATCCTGCACCGCTACTATTTAAACTCCGGGATTTACGCAGCTCCTTCAGGTTCCGCTCAATTAATCGGCATGATTCTACCGCTTGAATCAACACCGAAAATCGCTGGGACACTAATCTTTCCTTAATCTCGTATTTGAGCCCGTAAATTAGTATGTTTGCCATACTGCTTTCATCATCATTTCGCCTCAGGTGTGATGAATAACATGATAGGTTGGTGAACCGGGCAAAGTAGTCATCAAACGATTCCTCATGACCCTGTCGGATATGGAGAAATTCAGACTCCTTGGTTACTTGCACAGAGGGAGGAAAGTACTGCTCATTAAACTTTTCCAAGAATTTCTCCCAAGTGACGGGACAGTAACGTGTTCTCAATGTTGCCGCCATGACTTTCCACCAACGGCCTGGATCTTCTACTAGCTTGTATATCGCCAACTGAGCTTTACGATTTTCCGGGCACTCCATCACCTCGAAGATCTTTTCTAACTCTATCAACAAATCCTCTGCCGAGTCCATCTTACCTTTGAATACTGGGGGTTTCAGCTTACAGAACTGTGTAACCCAATACTGTGAAGTGTTGGCATCTCTGGGTGGTCGAGGTATGTTCAACATTGCTCTCCCATGTCTTGGTGGTGACTGGGACCTTTCTGATCCCTCAGCTTCCTCAATTTGTCTATCATTTTCTTCACTCTCTTCTTCGTTCTCAGATTGTTCTTCCTCCTCGTGTCTTGCTTGCCTTTTCGCATGAAGTTCCTCCATCCTCTCTCTTTGTTCATGTATAGCCAATTTGTAGGTTAGGTTCTTGAACTGGCTGTTTCGGATCTACTACTGGAATCGTCCGTGGTTGTCTACCTCCTCTTCTACCTCTGCATCGGCCTCTGGGAGCTCCGGCTCCTCTTAAATTCGCCATGTCGCGTTCCTTTTCCTTTATTAGGGACAACGTTTAGGTATATAATAGGAACAATAATTAGTATATCGCAAATTTCATCGCACTTAGTATTCGTATGGCACAAAGACTTTATCACACCTAGTATCTATACCGCACATAAACTCTATCGCACTTAGTATTCACACCGCAAATGAATAGTCACCCGCAACATTTCCTTCGTCAGATTCTCGTTGGTTCTTTCTACTCAGAAACGGGTACGGAACTTCGTGTCAGGAGTTTCACTACATGAGTCAAATACTGCTTGTACGTATCTTTATTGATCTTGGAATTTCGTCTGGCGTGACCCAGCTTCTCATATAGGCTCTGGGTTAGAGTGATGCACCGACAGAGGGTGGTACACCGGTTCAGGACAGTACACCGATTCAAACTGGTATACCGAAATAGGGTGGTACGCTGACCTAGGCTTATATCAGTACTCATTTTCAAAATATGCTCAGTAAAAAGGCGTAGAGCCTAACTCCATTACTCAAACCAATTGGCCAGGTAAGTGTCTATCATGGGGGCCTCACCGAGTTCACGGCGACTAATTAGCTTACCCACATAGACTAGCCTTGCCTTTGGCACCAATGATTTGTTTATAACATAGTTAGATCTATGCCAGGACAACTGCTCTGATACCATAATTGTAACATCTCATTTTTCAAAAGCAGTATAAAATTTTTTTTCATTTAAAAATCATCAGAGTAGAGCATCGGAGCAAGAGTGTAACTGATATATGTATTCAAAATGCCCACTGGCTAATTATAGAAGTGGTACAATAATTGAGAGTTTTCAAAAGTAAAGAACAACAACAGAAAGTCTTCAGCCGGATCTCTAAGCTTGCTGCTTCCCTCTTTCCTCGGTCCTCGATCCTCCCGACCCTGATGCTATGTTAAGAGCTGAGATCCGCACCGGATCTCAGGTAATGATTAACCTCATATTTACATATACAGCATATGGATTACAGACAATCACAACATAAACAATATATGAGCATGCAACCAATGCAGATGTATCGCTCCTTAGCGTGCAGACGTATCGCCCTTAGCATGCACATGTATCGACCAAAAGCATGCATACATATCGCCCCTAGCATGCAGATACATCGCCCATAGAAAATGTAAACATAACAACAGTACATAAACATATCACAGAGCTATCAGCTACCACAATAGACACACAATACACATAACATATACACGCATACAATAAACATCAGAATTAGTGTTACAGTACGCGAACGTACCTTCGTTGACGAAATTTCGGTACGACGGTTGGTCTGAACGTAATCAGGGATATCCTATAAGAACAATAGCGCATTTATTAATGATCAAGCATTATGACGGACATTTTAATCATAAATGACCATTTTACCCCTGACCCCCTAATTGGCGGAATTTCGCCAGAGTTTCGCTACTTTAACTCCCAACTTTCAGAAACTCAATCCCTACTATGTTTTTACCTCGTCAGGCATCTTTCAATGCAATGAGGCTTAAAAAACAAGAATAGGAATTTCATTTCCTACTTCCTAGATCTAACTAACATTTCTACTAAAACTACCGAACAAAAGACTAGAACTTAAAAGCTAAGGACCGAAGAACTTACCCGTGTAGAACTTCACTACAACTTTTTCCAGAGCTCCACTCTCTAACTTCTCTCTAAGAATTCGAATTGCTCAAGCAAGTTTTTGAAAGCCGGAATATCACCAAGAGGGGGGGTGAATTGGGGATATAAAATTTTCTTGCAAACTAAAACAGATGTAGCAAGGGAAGAAGAAAGGAAAATGAACACAAGGCAATTTATACTGGTTCGGTCCAAATCCTTGACCTACATCCAGTCCCCAGATACACTCCGGGATTTCACTAACTCACTTTCAAATGATTACACACTCTGTAACTCTCGGAGCAATCTTCTCTCTAGATTACACTCCCCCTTACAAGTTGTAATCAAATAACTCAATCCCAAAGTCCCAATACTTTGAGATTCTCACAAAGCAATGTTAACTGAAAAATAACTCTCTGTAAGAGCGGATAGCTATGAACACTGAAGAGCTAAGTAATACAGAGAATTTTAATGAAACAGTGCAGAACTAAAACACTCTAATGGATTTTTCTATTGCTGTATATATGAGCTCTGCATATACGTTCTCTGGTGTCCTGGAGCAGTTGCTACTTCATCTATTTATACTGTTGGGTTTTGATGAACGTTGCAACTCCACTAAAATTCAAACTCCATTGAAGCTGGCAGCTTGGCGCTTCACGATGCTCGTTAGTTGACGACAATGTCATTGGAGCGTCTGGTCAGTCAAGTCTTTAGCCCATGATGTTGTGTTCTGGAATAGACTTTAAACAAATCATCCTTGGTGCAGTTCGTTGCTTTCCGTTGGCATTTGAACATGGTTAACCACTTTCCAGAGTGTCGCCCACTTGCGTCGGTTTTGAATATACATTAATATATTGTGTGGCCCATGATGTTTTCAAAATGGTCCTGTAATATATGTTATACATTTGAAAACTATGATCAAAACGGTTAGAAACAGATTGCTAATGATCATAATGATTAATTTTAAACAACAGAATCGAAATCTGAATTCTCGACATAGTAGAAGCATGTTTACCGAACATACACGAGTATTAAATTTTAATACTCAGGTATCTATGTGACTAAGGCATACCAGAAGCTTTAGTCTTTTATTATACTCGAGTATATGTTCCTCATACTCGGGTAGCAATGTGATTGGGATATACCTGAAGCTTCTTATCTACGTGCATACTCGGGTATATATATACTTCATACTTGAGTATCGATGTGGTCTAGCTGCCAGGAGCTCTGAATCTGTAATATACTCGAGTATCCCTTTGAGATACTCGGGTAGCACCTGTACCGTGAGCTATACTCGGGTAGTTATGTAGTTTAGCTGTGTCGAAGACTTTGACCCTTGATATACTCGAGTATCTCTTTGTGATACTCGGGTATCACCTGTTCTGTATGCTGAAAGAAGTGAACTTAGCAAAACACACTCGGGTATATAATCTAACATACCTGACTACAAACCAACCAGAGAGCAAGTATTATATTGAGATGAAGAATACTCGAGTATCATCTTATCCATACTCGAGTATCATATAGTTCTGTAGTTACTGATAAAGATTTATCCGGTTAATACTTTCACCAATACTTGAGTATTGCGATGAAGTCAGTATGCGATAGCTGATCCCTGCGACCAATACTCGGGTACTCCTTAACCACACTTGAGTATTATATTAGATCTAGTACTCGATTACTAAAAAGCTGACTCAATACTCGGGTATAATTTATTAATACTCAAGTATTGATTCCTGAAACACTTAAGCAGATATGTTAGAACAACTATACTTGCATATTATAAATCCATACTTGAGTACTCATTAATGGACATGATTAAACTTGATTCAAAACCTTAAATGCTTTCAAGGCTTGTTATCATCAAAACTTTGAGAACTAACAGTTTTGGTGTGAGAATTATACAAAGAGTCCATGGCTATTTATAGGCAAAAACCCAGGGACAACCAATATAACAATTTCCCCTGATTCATTCTTGGCCATAGAATTAAAGTCACCTTTTTTAAACTCATTCTCCACCCCACAAGCTTCATGGCCGACCTCCATGACCCCCAAATTCAACAAAATGATGTCATGCATGATGGCATCAACTCTTGCTTTATGGTTTCTACTGATAAAGTTTCCCGATCGGTATTCTAATCGCATAATCTTGAGGAATCTTAGAAAATCCTTAGTAACTCCCTGAAGATCTAAACTTCCTCTTTAAAAGTATCTGGGTTAACTAAATTTTTGATCCTATTCAGGGCATTCCGTTGCCTGCCGAACATTTTCGGATAAATGCCGCTTCGCCACGTAAATCGCTTCGGGTAATGTCAACTTCTGGACAAAAGTACACTGAATCATAATATGTCCAGTTGTTAGAACCCTAATTCAAGGATTTTGAGTTAGGATTTATTTTCTATCGGTTCTCATTTACCCTATATACTTTTTCCACAATTATCTCTTTTTCTCTTCCTTAACTCTTAAGTTTTCATATTTCAAACATTTCCCTTCATTTTTCTTTAATAAATTTCGAAATTCATGGGCCCTTTTGTTGACTTTTCAACCTTCTTAATCACTTAATTATATGCTTTAATTACTTAATTAGTAATTATTCCATTTGCTAATTAAACCTTTAAGTATTTACATAATTCTCCTTATTCATTTCCTAAACAATTAGCCCATAATTATTTATTTAATCCCTTACTAATTGTTGACAATTTTCTTAATTAGGATTAATTATTATCTCACAATTATTGGACTGACATTGGTATTTTACGCTCCATGTAAAATATTAAAAATCATGGGGCAACTTATGCTCCCCAAAATAATATTTAATTTTGCTTTATTATTTTCCAAGGAAAATAGTCCCAAAAATTATCTAAATTGGAGACAACATACTCTCTAATTTTTAACAAATATTTTATTACCATTTAGGATTTATCATAATATTTTCAGGGCATTTTATGGCCCATAATTGCATTTAGGGATTTTGACACTTTATTCCCTCTAATTTCATTAGAAATTTCCCTAGAAAATAGAATAAGTATTCTACAATGTTTTGACACCACATATTCACCTATTTCCAATAGGTATTATTTACTAAATTATGATACGGATTTTTAGGGTATTACAGATTGATTAGAATGAATTTTTTTCTAACTTGGTTTCTCACTCCTTTTATTTTTCAAGCTCTTAGTTGTGTATTTTCATGCTCATTTTTTCACTTTTTTTAGTTATCTAAATTTTATTT